>VXAK01005481.1:15422-116152 GCA_013399435.1 Arenaria interpres | reverse complement strand
CCCCCAAGCAAGAGGTATAGATCCATAAAGGTAAGATCCTTTCCAAATTGTCATTTGCAGAACTGCTTTTGTTCTTTACCAAGACTGTTAGAGAAGAAAAAAGATACACCTAGCTTTGTTCACAAATATGTTGTCATGGACAGCCTGATTTAAAAGCTGAAAATGCAGTATATTAGGTGAGGATGTAGAGGATATGAACAATTGCTGGAAATGTTTTACTTTACTGTATTTGTATTTATGAAGTGAAAGACTGGCATAAATTCAGGACTGTAAAATTTGTATGCAGTTATATACTATTTCTATGCAGTTGTTCTGCTAGTTAGTGTATTAAGCTGCCTTCGATTTGTTTTTGGTCAAGGTTAAAATCATAAAATTCTGTATCTTTTCTGCTAATCTTCTCTTCAACATTGTTTATGTGGGTCTGAAAATATACATGGTATGTCATGTATGTCTACGTGACATACCAGAGCTCACCTCCATTAATTTCAAGCATGTTCAAAATTGTCATCTGGACACACTTCCCATATTGTGCAGCCTCTTTGCGTTCAGCCTTCCTGCATCACAGTGTTTTCACTAGTGGTTACAGTTGATGGTTGCTTCTGTATTGGTTTTGTGTTTATGCTGCTTTTTGTCTGGGGTTTCTTTGGCTGAAGAATAGAAGTCTTGGTAGTTTAAATGATCACTGAAAGCAGAACTTTTTTTCTTCCTGGTGAGGCTTTCTCATTACATGTGCATAAAATATACCTTTATCTGCATCTGTAAAGAACAATGTGTAAGTCTGGAGAGCATCTAGCTGGAAGTATGAGGGGAAACAAGGTCATGGTTTTTCTGATGATCATTAATGAATTTATATAGCAATAGGGACCATATGTTTTGCATGGAAGAGAAACATGCCTGATAAGAATTGTCCCAGGCAGCTCCAGCATCAACTGTAGTGCTGCTGTGAGCATTCCAGTTGGCTCTGAGATGTAACGTGTTCTGTTTATGTTGTGCAGCTAGGGTACTCTTGGATTGCTGAGGATTCCAGGACCCAGATTAGGCGGTGCTGTGGCCTGAGGGAAGATTTTAGAAAGCTTTTATGGTAGCTAAGCTAGGTCTTAAGCCCCAGACTTTATTACACAACATGAACATGCAGTGGGAGAATTTTAAACACTTTTCCTGCAGAAAGTTGGAACAATTGCTTAAAATTTGTGCTTTGTCTACAAGAAATACACAAGAATTAAAAAAAGAAAAAAGAGTATTTGTTTCAGAAAGTTAAAAAATTGTATCTATATGCTTTTGGCGAGGAAATTTTTCATAATATCCAATCTAAACCTCCAAGTGGTTTTGAGACTTTGTGTGTTCTTTGGCTTGCTTAGTCTCCACAGGCAGCATCAGTCCTACTCTCCCATTAGAGTGGGGCAATTGTGACTTTAAGGTTTACCAGTGGGAAAACTAATTTGCTTGTGTCAAATCTTTCATTTAGCTACTAAGATGGTAAACAAAGAACTCTAGAAGTAGCAAGATCTTTTCAAATAGGACACCCAAAAGGGCATCCATAGATCACATACACTTGCTGCACTGCGTTTTTCTTTTATCATGGAAGTTCTGATTTGGATTCAATTTGAATTCACAAAAAAAAAACCCACAAACCAAAACAGGGAAAAAAATCAGAATTCAGAAAAGATTTAAAAAAAAAACCAACCAGAAGAGCTCAGGAAATGTTTGGGTTGTTTTGTGAAGAAACTATGTTACATATTCATATAATGAACTATATTCTGGCTTTATTAGTAATTTAAGAGGATTCTAGGGTGAAGCTGAAAAGGGTAATCTTTTTTAATTCAACGAACCTGAATAACTAGAATAACTAACTGCATAGGCTTCCTGGGCCAGAGTCTCTGTCTTTGTATTAGTGACCCTCAATGGCTTCCTCCTCCATGAACTCATGCACTCTCTCTTCAAGCACTGCAAACTCCTTGTATCCACAGCACCCAGCTCAAAAAGATTTCCTCCGCTCTGTCCAGTACCACATTCTTTTGCTATATTTGAAGGCATTTTCTGCCTTCGCTAGATAAACCCTGCCTTGTTCCTTATTCAACTTCTTGAGGCTACTTCTGACATTATGGACTTCAATCAGTATCTCTGTTGTCTTCACACTAAATCTTTAACTCTTTTCGAAAAGGAAGAGCCCTTAGATTACTTGATCATGCCTTGTACAGATGCCACTTGGCATCCTTGACAACCTTCTGTGACAGCATTTCAGTTCTGTATCCTTTTTTAGGGGAAGAGAGTACATGTGGACTGCACATAAAATTCAAAGGAAAAGTGCATGTTAGATTTATAGAGTGAGTTCAGAGAGTTTTTTGTTTTCTGTGTAATAATTCCTAACATTCTGCTAGTCCAAGGTTTAGTAGCAATCAAAAAAGGAAGTTTTCAGGAACTGTTTATTGTAATCCCAAGATCTTGCCTTTATTCGCAGTTATTTGCTCTTTTTGTTTTATATGGAAAGTTGGGACTTTGTTTTTTTACCCCTGCATGTATCACTATCTGTGGATTTTTCATCTTCTGTCTTACTGTCCAAGCAGTCTGTCTTATAAATCCTTCTGCAGATTCTCTCAGTCAACCCTTCTCTTTGCTTCCCTCAATTAATTAATATCAGCAGATTTTTGCTCCATTGTTCACTCCCATTTTTGGGAGTCACTTATGAATATGTTGAACAGCTTGAGTCCCAGCATAAATTCCTGTGAACAGTCAGCACTGCTTATGTAAAATATTTTTTTATTAAATAAATTTGATGGCCATCACCAACGGCCATACTTAAAAAAATGTGTTGAAAAATGGATAAAAGTTATTGAAACTTATTTGAAAATAATTTCAGGTTTGAAGGAATGTTTTGCTTATCAAAAGAGAATATTCAAAAGGGACTTGTTTCAGTGAATAAATATCTTCTTGGACAATATTAGGTATGGAAAAGCTTCTTTAATCTGTCTCCTTAAACAAGTAGACTGATAGATCTATGTTAGGAGTAAATAGTGAACTTACAACACTGAATGAGAGTGATGTAGTCTCTGAAGATTTGCAGCATTCTCAGGGCCTCTTGTCTCTCAGTGAAAGGTAGTCACTTAGTTATGGGGTATCAGTTCGCATTCCATCTGGGGCAGCTTGAGGTTATGTTTGAGATGTGCTGGGGAGTTAAATGACTGCTTAGGTCGACCACATACTCTGGTTTATAGAACTGGCTCACAGCCTTGTGTAAGAAATGCTATAGTACTATCCAGTTATTGGGATATCACTCCAAGCCTGTTTTAATTAAATTTAAAATGAAAATCTATCTGAAATGGACAAAAGTCTTACAAGCCTAATAAAAGACATGGGTAATGACAGCGAAAGGAAAAAATCTGCATGTTACTGAGCTACAGGGTTGAATCTGAAATTCCTGCGGATGTCTAGCCAACTTCCTTTAGACTTCTTATCCTCCTGCACACATTGTACCTCAGGTTTGGTACCTCACAGAGAGCCTCTCCCTGGTGATTGCAAAGACTAGGCAGTGTTGCTGCTCCTTTAAAGTAAGGTTCTCCCTGCTTCGTAAGAGGTGCAGTTGAACCTTTGTGTAACCAGATGAGTAATGAGACACTACTGGTATGTTTACAACCTCAAGCTGTAATATGAGAGATTAATATATTCCTTACTATGTTTAAAACTACTATGTTAAAACATCAAGCAGTTGTTTTCTTTTCAGACAGATCTTCCAACTTTAGAAAGAAAGAAAGAGAGAAAAAAAATCAGGAGATTGGCAAGGCTGTGGTCTGGACTGTTGGAAGCATTCAGCCATAGTGTGATCTAAGAAAACATAGCAGTCACATTGTTTTGAAAATTCATGGGTGCAGTGACTATCTACAGCTTTTTCCTGTCTTCACTGTAGGTAGATCATTCAGCCTCTTCAGATCCAGGCAACTTCAGCACTCTCAGTCTGTTTCTCTGTATCTCATTTCTCTTCCTCAGAAAAGAGAAAGAGGCATGCATCTTGAGCTTATGAGAGAAGTGACTGTTTTTAGATGAAGACTTGAAATTAAAATTTCTTTGTAAAGTACACCAGAGTTTTTTGGTTTTTTTTGCTACTTTGATTTTGGCCCACCCTAAGACTGTGTCTATCCTTCACCTATCTCTAGATGAGAATTCAGTGGTTTCTTATGATGCTAGTTGTGGTTTTTGTCTACCTATCTACTGTATTTCTCAGTGGTATTTAAATCTGATGCTTATTTTCCTTACAGGTTAACTATTTGAGCCTACCATTATATGATCTGTCCTTCACCTTTCATAGAAAATAGCATCCATGAGTGCTATCATTTTAGCTGGAAGTGTGGGGAAGAGCCAAGTGCCTATGACCAGCCATTCTTTAAAAGGCTTTTTCTTGCTCATATCCTTTTCCAGGGAGGAGGGGTGCAGCACAGCTAATCTCATTTAAGAACTTAGCTTATCTAAGTTCTTTCCTCCAGTGTGGTATCTCCAGAGTTAAAACAGGTCTTCATACACTGACTTTTGTGCTTTCTCTTTTTTTAATTACATGGACAAGACTCTAGGTAAATCATTTTGCCTTTCAGTGGAAAGGTTAAGGAATATAGTTGTTTTAGCAAAAGACTGTCAGCCTGGACATGTTTAAGGGCTGTCATGGGTGTATACCAAGGAGATGTATGAAGATGTACCTGTATTTATATCTCCTGCTGCAGAAAAGCACCTGTAATAGCTTTTCTAGGTAATGCCTCATTCTTGAGATTTGCACAATTGATTCCTGAAGTTCTCTACATTCCTTCACCAAGCCAAGCATGAAGTAGCACTTAGAAGAGTATCTTGAATTTGCTGTCTTCATGTAGCCCGTGTGTGTAGGGAGGTGACATTCATAATGACCCATGCTTTAAAAGTGGGCAAACACCCCAGAGTAGGTAGTTACCAGTAGCATGTAGTTGTTCCAAAATAATGCATATATGGCTAGTGCGTTGTTTGGCTTTCTGCCCCTGTATCTTAGCCCATAGGTTATGTGTTGTGCTCTACGAGGATGTGCTGGGGTACATGTTACCACAGGTGGAGTATGAGCGTCACCTGAGGATATTGCTGTGCTAAAGTATTTTCAGGAAGATTTGATTACTTAGTTATAGAACAGGTTGAATGTGCATACACACCACACATATTGAAGAGCTCCTCTAAGGTAGATGTGAGTCTACTGCATGTGCTTTTTTCTGACAAAACTAGTGGTTAGTTGTAGATGTCAGCAGGTATTTTGCTGCCTTAATGCTACAGTCCTAATTGTTAGAGCACTGTGACCAGGCTGTAGATGCATTTAATATTTCTTACCTAAAACTTAATTGCTTCCAGGAGCCCAGTAGATAAAACATTGGAAGATGAAGCTTGAATACTGTTTTGAAAATTCTGTGGTTTTCATATGACCTACAAAAAGTTCTTCCTCCTTGGCATGTATGGAAATTTAGTATTTTTCTCAGTTGAATATTGCTTTGCTTTTGATATTGCAATATTTAGACACTTCACACACATTAATAGTAGTTGGCATATCAGAGTTGATTTGAGTCATGAAGCAGTGGTGTGAAATTAATTATCTGTTCTTTGCTATGGTTAATCTGAACTGAAACAGGATGAAATCTGAACATGTCAAAATAACATTTGTTGCTTTATTAAAGGATTACAACATTACAGGGGTAATTAATATATTATAAACCCTACTTTCAGTTATATACAACACATGCTACATGACACGTCAGTTTAATGCACATCATACTGGAGTAAAGAAGTAATGAGGTAATAAACGAAAAAGTGTGCAAGCATATGCACACGAATGCGCAGTAAGTATCTTACAGGCCTACTGAAAAATATATTGAACTTCTAGAGGCTTTTGCTCTCCCTCTTATTATTGCATTCTTTAATTTCTTTATTCATTATATTATTGCATTCTTTAACTTATATTTTTCATAGTACTTGCTGTTTTGAAATGGGTGTTACAACAATCTGTTCTAGAAACGTACCTCAGAAGAATATTAGAATTATCACAGTCAGTATTTCATAATTGTGACTGACTTCTAAATATAGATGAGTAAATCTATTTAATAATTTGACAGTAATATGTTATAATTGTGAAATATGGTAAATACAACTTCTCTTGGCTACAGGTAACTTCTTTATATAGTTTTCATCTACCGGCTAAGGATATTAAATAGCTTATGTATTGGTATCCATCATTTGCCTGCAAAGTTGGATAATCCCTTTAGTTTATATCCAGACAT
The DNA here is from genome assembly GCA_013399435.1 of Arenaria interpres. Lineage (NCBI taxonomy): Eukaryota > Metazoa > Chordata > Aves > Charadriiformes > Scolopacidae > Arenaria > Arenaria interpres. The sequence continues at coordinate 109,883 of VXAK01005481.1, read as the reverse complement.
TTCTGATTACAGAGGCTACACAGCAGGTAATGGCTGAAGTCAGTTACAAAATACTGTGGCAGTTGTAGTGTAGGATAACATGTTGGCTATACAGCATATTAATATGTTTTAGATATGGATTATTTTCCATATGCATTTAGCTACTTCATTTTGGTAAGAAAAATCATTAGTGTTTTTCATCTAAAATATTTGAATCAGCTGTGAATTCTAATTTATAGGAGCAGATTTAAATGCTGAAAGTGAAGGGGAAAGAATGGGTTTATCACTACAGTAATTGTTTCAGTATCTGCTCTCAAAATCAAATTATATAGTAGTAACTTTATTCATGGCAGTTAACAAAGATTAAATTAGAAATATCACACTAATGTACATATACCAGCTACACAGTTCAAAGGATATGATTTCCTGTGTCAAATGATTGCTTGTAACAATAATAATAACAATAATAAAACTCTTGCTGTACAGTTTGTAGTATTTCCTGTATTTGAGAATATTTATACATAATATAACATACAAAAATATTTAAATGTTGTGGCAGTATTTTTACTATCCAAACTTAATTTACAGGGAAAAAAACCAGAAAGTTTATCTACAGTCCATCTAAACTGCCAGTTCTAAAAGGCTTAATATAACTACTTTTAGTACCAAGAGGTGTTATGAATGTTATGTCATTTCAGTTCCTTTTTTTCTTCAGCTTTTTTTTTTTCCTGGAATGATTCTTGAAAATACAATATACAAGCCCTCACATCTCAGCAATAAATGTACAATATCTTACATTCCTCATTTTTGAAAAGATAGTTCCAGATAATGACATCATAGCTTTATGTGATTTTTAGAACAAGAAAGCAAACCAAGAGAAGAATTATTTCAGTGGAATGTGTTGGGATTTGGTCTTATCATCATAACGACTTTCTTTAGTGAATACGACCCTCCCCGGAATTCAGCCCAGTACACACCATCCTGATACCGACTGCGGTAGTGTCCTCCACGGTACCAAACTCCGTTGAGATTTGAATGAGCACATGCATTGTACCACCATCCTCCCTTCTGGTAATGAGCACAATTACCTGCAAAAAAAAGCGCCAGTTCAGTCTTAGGAGCAAATGAAAAACCTTGCAGCAAGCAAGCTAAGCACCAAACAATTTAATATTTTTAACTCTGTGTTTAACGTGGATATGCCATGAGATGCAAGGTGAATTAGGCTTATTCAGGAACCAGCTTTGTAGTTAGGTTCTACTCATTAGTGTTACTCTCCCTTGCTGGAAAATTTGTTTGCATTGCATTCATGTCTCAAGTAACCCTCTACAGCATATTTTACAGTTTAGTGTAAATGATAAATATTTCAATGAGAATTTTTGTTTCCATGTTAGTATATATATGGGTTGGCACATCAGTTTGTGCTTCATAACTGACAGATCCCTGAAAATGTAATTTCTCTGTGTGTGTATCACCATAAATACTTTTCCTTTTTAAAAAAAGAAGAAAAAAAAAGGGAGGGGGGAAGGGCAAAAAAAGCAAGACAACTGAAAGGGCCCCTGTACCTGTGTACACATCGTGGTCCCGGTCCAGTGTGGTGAACTGTTTACCATTGTGCCAAGTGAAGGAATCTCCCGCGTTGCCATTGTAGCGTCCCAGTCTCAACTTGTAATACTCGCTTTCTGGCTCCAGTCTGAAGCTCGCGTACTCAGCAAACACTTTGCGACCTGACCAGTCTTCCATTGTTATAAGCAGTTTGTAGTTGCCTTGATTTGTTAACCAATAAATATTTTCTAATCCAAGCCAGTATTCTCCATCTATGTTACCAAATCCTTGCTGTAAAGGAAGCAAGAGAAGCATGTTAATATTGTGCATCTGTTTTAGTGGTAAATCTGAGTGCATGAAGTAGAAAACCACAGTAGCTTATTTTATATAGACTTCCTTTTCTGCAAGGGTAAACACACAGGCTCCTTTCCAAGTAAGCTGTGGATCAGACTCTAAAATCACCCTTTAAATTAAATGTACCAATAATTTTTAGAGGGTAAAAAACATGAAACTGCTCACTTGTCCTAACCTTGTATGTCTCCCAGTTCCTGAAAAAGTTGACAGACCCATCCAGCCGTCTCTGAATGACTGTCCAGCCACCAGGGTCATGCCGTTGGTCACACCAGACCTGCATCAGCCGGTTTGTGTTTTCTGGTTTTACAAGATAGATGGAGCTTGTATCATGGCCATCTTCTAATGCTTGTAGACAGTCTCTCCAGGGCCCTGTATCAAAACAGAAGGACCACACATCAAAACACAGTTGAGGATATCTTTAACACAGGGTGGTATTTGAATTGGTATCTTTTCACAGTAGATTTGCTTCTCCTGAGTAGTGCATTTGTTTTTCCTCTTAGTGAAGGTACAGTGTCCACTAAGTGTTTTCAAACAGATTCATCTGTAACTTAATTTCTGGAACATTTCACAATGAATTACTGATAAAGGTAGATTTTTATTTTTTTTACTATTTATTTTATTTAAGGCAACTGCACTTATTACATTGATTGTATCTTCAAGGAAACTAAATATGAATGACTTCATAGATAAGTATAAATATTAATAATTTCCTTTTGAAAACAAAATGGTAAGTTTGACTTTGATTCTGTCTTTGAGAAATTAAGCTATAAAAACCTAAATCTACAAAAATGATCTACAAAAATGTCATTGGCGTGGACGTTAACAATGGAACCAGAAACATAAATTAAGAATGTAGGTGTTACTGTTGTCATCTTAATAAATGGTAACACAAAACAGAAATTAAGATTTGTAACACAGAGTGTCCACTTATATAGTGAGAGAAACTGTAGCTAAACAGAAAGATTTTTAAAATACTTTGCATTTATAGAAATTACAGGTAATACTCTCCTGTTTTCAGAAGGAGAATGCATTTTTCCTTGAGTTTAATAGAATCCATAAAGAGCTTACTCTTTTTGCAAGTATCTTATATTCATGGTTTTTAAAGACATTTTCTCCAAGAGGAAGCTAGTTAGATTGCATTTTAATAAGTCTGAGAAATTTAGTTCTAAACAATTCAGGAGTCTGTGTGAAGATCTGCAGACAGACTCCCCCAGATTTGCTGCTGTCCTTGTGTCTTATCAGAAGAGCGGAGTCAAGAATCCTCAAGACTAGAGACCCTTGACTTGACTTGTACATGTGCACCCTGAGGGAGGAAGGCTTGTCACATCTTCTCCTGAGGAGAACTACTGAAGCATATGGTGCTATCAGGAGTAATTTCTCTTTTAAATTATTTCATCTACCTTTTTCATAATTCTCTGTCCAACACTGGTAATGGTAGAGCTGTTACCAGTAAATGAGTTAGGGATAAATTACTTTTATAGAAGCAGCCTCAGTGCTTTGGGGGGGGTTGAGGTTTTTTGGGTCTTTTTAACTAGTTAAAGTCAGTGTACCAGGAGGCAATCCGAGTTTTTGGTCAGTGGCCACACTGTTGTTCTTGTTTCCTTAGTCACATTCACTGACTGCACCTAGAGTGCTCCTTCTGAGCCCCTTCTCCATTTCTCTTGTTGCTAACTGTTCAGATTTCTGGCAATTTAGATGTAGAAGGGTGGGAGAAGACAAATGTAATGAATGCTGGTAATTTAAATTGCTCTAGTTTATAACAATATGTATGTAGTGGCACTTACTAAAACACAAGAAGAGCATGTCAGTTCAAAGTTGTCATTATTGAAGAAATTCCTAAAATAGGCAAGCACAGATCTAAGATCTTGTCTTCATAAAAATAAATATATAGCAGTATATTATTTACTATTTACAGCTTTCTAATCCTGCAGTTTCTTTCTAGGCCACATGGCAACAGGGCTCTACTGCGTGGTTCTTTTCTCTTGAAAGTGCTTTAAGATGAACTATTACAAATACTTCAAAGCAGAATTTGCTACTACTTTTCCATGACAGGTGTTTTTTTTGTCAGATACTAACTTTCCAAAATTTTGACTAAGGTGTGTAGTCTGAGATTTGTCATCTGGCATCAGAAATTAAAGGGAACGTAGGACTGATGAAGAGAACTGGACTCTTTATATAGTCTCTATGGTACTTGAAAATATTTTACCTTTCCAGTTAACCTTTCTAGTTTGTGCACTGGTGTTGCAATATTCTGCTATTTTGTGTCCTTTGTGTCTCCAAGTTTCTGATAGGCTATTATATCAAATCTTCTAAAGCCCCCAGCTTTCAAGGTCTTGTGTTTTTTTTGTTTTTGTTTGAGTAGTAGTATGTTAGAAGCATGTATTTGTTCAGCTTGCCCTCGCACATATATATATATTGACCTAATATTTCTGTGCCCTCTTTAAACAATGTCTTATGTTACTACACATGAGGTTTTTTTGTATACTATTAATGCCTTTTTTGGAAAAAGTGTGTGACCATATAGAATTAGCATACACTGTATGTTAATACTGCATTAACCTTAGCATTACTATTTGCTGTTTATTAATTAACTATTTAACTTCATTTTTGTGCATGGGGTTAAAATGTTTACCTGCAAGTTTTATCTGGTAGAGTATAATAAACTGGTTTGTGTGCATGTTTTTCTAGGAGTATCTTCTATAACAATTGCACAAGAAACCATAGAATCATATGGGGTTGGAAGGGACCTCTGGAGATCATCAAGTCCAACCCCCCCACTGGAGTGGGTCTACCTAGAGCAGGTTGCACAGGATCTTGTCCAGGCAGTTTTTGAATGTCTCCAGAGAAGGAGACTCCACCACCTCTCTGGGCAGCCTGCTCCAGTGCCCTACCACTCTCACAGTAAAGAAGTTCCTCCTCATGTTTAGGTGGAACTTCTTATACTCAAGTTTGTGCCCATTTCCTCTTGTCCTGTCACTGGGCACCATTGAGAAAAGACCAGCCCCATCCTCCTGACTCCCTTTAAGTATTTATAAGCATTGATCAGATCCCCCCTCAGCCTTCTCTGCTCCAGACTAAAAAGACCCAAGTTCCTCAGCCTCTCTTCATAAGAGAGATGCTCCAGGCCCTTAATCATCTTTGTGGCCCTTTGCTGTACCCTCTCCAGCAGTTCCCTGTCCTTCTTGAACTGAGGGGCCCAGAACTGGACACAGTATTCCAGATGGGGCCTCACCAGGGCAGAGCAGAGGGGTAGGATGACCTCCCTCGACCTGCTGGCCGTGCTCTTCTTGATGCACCCCAGGATGCCATTGGCCTTCTTGGCCACAAGGGCACATTGCTGGCTCATGGTCATCCTGTTGTCCACAAGAACTCCCAGGTCTTTTTCCTCAGAGCTGCTCTCCAGCAGGTCAGTCCCCAACCTGTACTGGTGCATGGGGTTATTTCTCCCCAGGTGCAGCACCCTACACTTGCTCTTGTTAAATTTCATTGGGTTTCTCTTGGCCCAGGTCTCTAGTCTGTCCAGGTCCTGCTGGATGGCAGCACATACATTTCATAATTGGTATAATTGGCTACTAAATGTTTTGTTCCCAGAAAAAGATTTGTTGGTTTGTTGGGTAAGGATGATGAATCAAATTCTTTCATTTTTCAAGTTCAGCTTTCATGTGTCTTGAGAACAGTCATCTTCCAATGTCGCACTAGGAAATTTATACAAAGCAGAATATTTTGATAGGCTATTTGTGCCAGTCTGTTTTATATAGAAAGTAGAGCAGTGCTTCATATAATAGTGTTTGTCCTGTTGTGTGTAGAATTCTACACTCTAATAAATTATTATTTCAAACCTACTTGAATTATTGACCCTGTAGTCTAAACTTTTTGATGTTATAAACTAAAACCCATTGTGTATAAACCACATCCGCTTTTTGCATTGGCATATTAAAGCTTGTCGTTGTTACACCTTAATGCATGCAAAGTTGTTGGCATTTGGTGTGTCACAGCCCTATATCCTACCCCAAACGTCAGGGCAGTATCTCCACAAGAGGAATTGTTAGTGTCTCAGCTAAACTATTTCATTCTGAAGTCTTTTATTAGGCTTTTAGCTCTTTCAAACAAGTCTAAGGAGCAATGTTCCTAAATAGGACTACAGAAATTTTACATAGAATTCATATTTTGCTTAGTGAAATGGAGTTAAATACTAATGTAGTTACTTTGAACAATCTCTGGTGTTGACATTAGGTGATTTACTGGCTGTTCACTGACCTTTTTTTTTTTAATAATTTTTCTGTAGAATTTCAGCATTGTGCACATGTTCAGTATTATGTGAACAGAATTATACAAACTATTCTTTTGGGCATGAGCAGGAAGCACGAATACACAAATAAGAATTTAAAGTAAATGATTTATGGATAAAATTGCAAATTCTTCTCCTCAGAATCAAAACCAAGTATTTTTTAAGTTTTCCTTTATTTTTGCAAAGAACTAGCAACAGGAACATTGGGGCGGTTTTTATGCATCAGAAAATAAGACTTCCTGGGAAATGCATGGATCAAAGCATGACACTAGTCCTTGCAGATAAATTGTCTATTATAAAGTGAGTATCTCTCAATTACTTTACATACAGTGATGATGCCCACATTTTGCAATGCATTCTTTCAGTTTCTTTTCTCTAGAACATTTTACTATGAAACTGGGGTTCTTTAATTTATCTACATCATGTTTTTATAGTTTACTGCCAATGTTGATGTTACACAGTCATCAGCTTTTATCATCTTAGAGGCAATAGACTATGATTTCTCTGTTGAAATATCCAGTGCGTCAAATATTCCTAATATATTTTTATTCCTAATATATTTTATATTCTTATATGCCTTGCCTCTCATATCTGTCATGTTATTTCGGCTAGTTGTTTCGGCTTACCTTTGTGAATATGGGGAAAATACTTGGTTATACATTTCAGTCACAACACAGAGTAAATCTATAATAGCAGGTAGGGAAAGACACTTCAAACGTGAGAGAGAGATACTTCTAAATGGCTCTCTTGTTTTAGATCGTAGTGGTAATAATGTTTTGTTCTGAAGTGCCTTGCTCTTGAGTGTCAGTGTAGGGGTATAGTGTCCTAGTAGTGAATAAAGTCATTACAGAATGGGTCACTGCTCTGAAGATTTTAAATTAGAAGTAACTTATGAAGTAGATGGTTTCAAAAATAGTCACATAGAAAAAAGATAAGCACTTTATTTTATGACAAGTGGTGTGTATAGAACTCGCTATAAGTTGGCTAAATTAATTTCTGTGGCAGTTCTTAGGATCCCCAATTCAGATGCCGGGATTTTGACTACGGTAAAAAAAAAAGTGACTGTGCCATTCATATTATTGGCTGGCCAGCAATAACAGATACTGCCCTTTTTATTGAAAAAAAAAAAATAGGGCAGCAACTTTGTAAACTTCCTCTATAGCATATGTGTTGCTGTTAGGAGAAAAGGACAGTTCTTCTACTAGATCTGTCTGGTAATTCGTGTTTTTATAATAATAAAATGTACAACTTCCTTCTGAAATATTAGCTTGCTTTACAAACAAGGCTTATCTTATCTTCCCTTGAAAAAGTGGGAGCATCCTGACTTTCAGATAGGTAGTTTTAATAAAATCACCTCTAGGGAGTCAAGCAGCCCATGGAGGAGCAGTACCTTTGTAATCAGAACAGTGCCTGGTCCCTGGCACGCATGTAACCACAAATGTGCTTTAGGAGTATTGGGTGTACAGGATGGAGACACAGCTCTATAATGAGGAGACCACACATTTATGTTCTATAAATACCAGAATAGGCTTTGATAACTGATTGCATGAGATGTATTGTATTGCTTTGGCCTTGCACCCATCTGTGCCAAGTCGGAGAATGTGAAGTAAGTTTTTAAAATTGTGTCTGTAATTTTGCTAACACAAACCACGTAATTATTCTTCCCACCCGTCTTTTTGTCTTGCATCTCCTTAATTTCTGTCTTCCACAGTCATTAATTCTGTTTGGATTCTTACAAAATTTCTCTAATCATATTTTATTTATTGACCTTAACTTGAACAATTAAGTTGTACTAAAAAAATATTTTGTCAAGTGTTTTTTTTAACATATAATTAAGAAAAGGGGGGGGGACACACACATGACATGATGGAGGACACAGGCTAGAATTATCATAGAATGATTTGGGTTGGAAGAGACCTTTAAAGGCCATCTAGTCGAATCCCCTGCAGTGAGCGGGGACGTCTTCAACTAGACCATGTTGCTGAGAGCCCTGTCCAACCTGGCCTGGAATGTTTCCAGGATGGGGCAGCCACAGCTTCTCTGGGCAATCTAGGCTAGTGTCTCACTCACCACCCTCAAAATAAAGAATTTCTTCCTTGTACCTATTATGAATCTCCCCTCTTTTAGTTCAAAACCATTACCCCTTGTCGTATCACTGCAGGCCCTATTGAAAAGGCTATCTCTATCTCTCCTGTAGCACCTTTAGGGACTGGAAGGGGCTCTAAGGTCTCCCCAGAGCCTTCTCTTCTCCAGGCCGATCCCCCCCAACTCTCACAGCAGAGGGTCTCCAGCCCTCGCAGCATCTCTGTGGCCTCCTCTGGCCCCGCTCCAACAGGTCCATGTAATTGCTCTTATGAATTGGAGATTCATCTAATTCTGCTTTGTGCTGATATTTTCACACTGCATTATATTTTACAGAAACAAGATGTCCTATTTTAAGCTCTTGCATGTCTTTTATGGATTTGGTGAGACTCAGTAGATGCACATAGTGCTTCATGGGGAACTGTAATCTTGGATCCACGTAACTTTTAATTAATTTAAAATAAGTAATACAAATCAAAGGGAAATACGAGATTTGTTGTAAAAAAGTGACGTAACCTAAGTCTCACTTTCTACGCAGTTTATGTGCCTAAAGAACTTAAACTTGTTGCCTGCCTCTTCCAATGAGCTATGAACTTCCAACTATCTATCTGTTGGGAGAAGAATACAGCAGATAAAAAATATATGACAAGTTTTTGGAATTTGTTAGGGATATGTTTTTCATAGATACTTAAAATATAGACAGCAAAACCCCACAGGATATATTACATTTGAACGTAGGTAAGAACTGATTGAAAATGCGAAATTGAAAGCAGCATAGGTGATCTTGATAGTGGAATAATGGAGGCTGCAATTCTTAGGAAAGTGAAAAGCAAAACAAAGGAAATGAATTTAAATATAATAGGCTTCAACAAATCCAGAGCATGCAGAGAAAATGCTTCCCACAGTCCAAGTGAAGAGTTTACAAGTTTGTTGATGAGCCTCTGAGGACATTGCAATGGATTTTGCTGTTGCAGAAGCCGGCTCAGGAAAATGGTAACAAACTGACCTGGCTAAATCATGACCTTTCCAGTGGTTTTGAAAACATGGGGGAAGCTCAGACAAAGCAAATGCTAGCTCAAAATATAAGGCATAGCTGGTTGTTTGTGGGGTTTGTTGGTTTTTAGCAAAACATCAACAAAAATCCCAAAACCAACAGTGTGGACAAATGTACAAAATTAAATAAGGCTACTGGTCTGCTACTTTTTGAGGAAGGAGAGCTGTCAAGAGATTAAATGGAGAAGACATTTAATATTTTTCTTCCATTTTGCTTCAGTTTTCATTGCACAGGTTGGCTATGATCAGATGGTTGGTACAGCCAGGAGCTTTGGCAAAGGTTGAGAACTCAAGACAGTACAGAAAGGAGTGGATAAAATACAGGTGGATTTTTTTCCGGTGGCTGGGCAGTTGTGCTGGTGGTGGGTTTTGTTTTGTGGGATGTTGGTTATGGGTATGGGGGCATGGAGGGATGTTTACAAAGTAGCAGATCTTATCTTAGAATCAGGGAAGGGACCTCTGGAGACAGAAATTATCTGGAAAAGCAGGGTACTTCATCTAGAGGTTCTACAGGGTTGCAGGTTGGTCATAAGTCTATGTTTTACTTTGCAAAATAGCCTTGAAATACATTCTAAGTGCAGTTCATGTGCCTTGCTCCATTTCAAGTCTTAGCTTCAGATGTCTACAGGTCCCCTATCTTTTTTCTGAAGCAAGGACAGTGTGTTCACACACTGACAGACTTCTCTTGTATATGGGAAACATAATACTTGAACTATTTTTTTTAAAATATATGGGACCATGGGTGATACTGGATTCTTTACCCCTTATTTCTTTAGCATGTACATCAATTGATGTCAATATGGGATTGCAGATACCTTTCATCTTGCTTACAGCAGGATTTCTAAGACTCTTAATGAGGGCTACATATATCCCTTACTATTCCACCACTTGCTTCCCTTTGCTCATCTCAGAGTGTAAGTGCCCTGTGTGAGGTACAGAGCAGATATGTATTACTTTTAGAGTTACACAAGCACAAACGTTATCACATGCTAGATCAACAAACTTGTAATAACTTCATAAATGTTTCCACAAAAAGTGTCAAACCCCTTCAGATGTCATGAAATGTAGCAGTTAGGTCTTGGGCACGGGTAAATAAACTTTAGATGATTGAGTGTTCATTAGCAGGATTTTTCTGCAACGCCTTTATCTCATGCATCTCATATAAATGGTGGGTTTGTCTTGGCAAAGTAACATGAGAAAAGTGTGGGGGGCTAGTGTATCTGATTCTTAGACATTGAGAATTAATTTTTTTGCTTTCTTTCTGTGCTTGTACTACAACATGTATATTAAAAATACACAAGATGGATACAATGTCAGAGCTAAAAAATTTCAATTAGTTCAAAATAATTCTTTTGCATTTATTTTTCTAAATAAATAAATTCTGTCTGCATTTTTGATACTACAATTAAAATTTTGCCCACCGCATATTAGCATAAACTAATGTAGACACGTCAATAATATTACTTACCAGACGGTTTATCTGTTGAAGTCGGAATACTAGTAACTGCAGGCATAGTTGGTAAGGTAGGTGGCAAAACCTTTAAGTTCTGATCACTCTGAATCTCATTAGTAGATATCTGGTTAGTAATGCGATTGTAAGTAGGAGGCTGGTATACTTTATTTGGTGGCTGTGGAGTTTGTGGCAGTGGCTTTATGGGTGGCATTCTTTGACAGTGTTCTTCCAGTTGGGCAATTATTTGTGACTGATTATTGGCAATTGACATCAAATGTTGGTACTTGTGCTCTAAGTCTTTGTATTTGTTTGCAAGCTGCAACATATCTGCAGTTTGGTTCAAAATCTTATTCTCAAGTTGAGAAAGTTCTAACGCGTTGTCACGTTTTCGGATAATTTCATGTAGTAACTGCATATAGAGTTGTGTGACACGAGAATTCATATTTCTGCTCTCTTTTCTTAAGAGTTTAACCTCATTAACAATCCCGCCATCCACCTCTACCAGTTGCTGGAGAGTTTCTATTTGTCTCTTTTGTTTAAGAAGTTCATTGTTAAGTAACTGTAATTCTTGTTTATTTACCCTGTTTTCAAGTAGAACTTCAGGCTCCTTAGAATTAACACAAATGGCACCTGTCACTCTCTGCTGAGGTACAATAAAGGTGTAAGTGCATTTGTCCTGCGTGTCACTGGAGCGCTTATATCGGTTCATATAAATGAATTCTTGTTCTGTTTCCTCATCATTGCCTTCAAATTCCTGTGTTTTGCTTGCAGTAGCTCCCACAGCAGCCATTAGCATTAAGCAGATGAATCTTCTTGTCATCATGATCCTCTAGTACTGGTCAAATATTCTTCTGCAAAGAACTTTTAAAATCTGTTTTAAAGTAAATTTAACAGTAAGTGACAAATAGGAAATCAATGCAAACTTATGACTGATAATCTGTTCTAAAACTTACAAAATATTACATAGTAACTGGTATGGCTGTGTACAAAAGAGATATTTTTCTAGTCCAGCATGAACTTATGTTGGCTGAAGGGGACATCATGGGGAATAGCTGTATCGTTCTACGGCCAGAACTCTATTTACTAGTTGCTAGTTTATCTAAAGCCTGCTAAGAGCCAGAAGAAACTAAGAAATAAAACCATGATTTGAAGAGTCCTTTCTTCCAGGCAAGAACCACAAAGTTTCAAAGATTGGTGTTTTCATGTAAATATTAATTACATTTTCATTTCTTACAGTTACAAATATAACCTTTAAATATAAACAGAATGTAAGTTCCTATGTGCTGTTAAAATTCTAAAAGTATCTAATAGCTCATTTGCAGTATTTTGTAATAACTGCATGTATATTGCAGGAGATACAGCTTAGATGAAATGTATTATAGCAATTATAAATTAAAAACTCTACTGCCCAGATATCATAGGCAGTAAGATCTGTTGGTTTTCCAGACTAGTAGAATTTACAACTGAAATATTTATTGTGACTCTCACTGGAGACAATGTCTTTGCACTCAGCCTGGTCATTTCCCTTCATAATCCCTTCTTGGAAGGGGAGGACACGTGTGTATGTGCGTGGTGCACAGAGATGTCCTCCAGCTATTGGAATTAGCTACTGGTGTTTAGTGACACACTGCAACAGTACCCTTCTGGTGAAACAAGGCTAACTTAAGTTCTCAGAGCGGATTCATATTCAAGGTCAACATTTGAGGCCATAACAATCTCTTGAAAAATAAGTCATTACCAGAACTTTGTAGGTAACGATCATCTTGGAAACATGAGCTTAGCATTGCCACTGCTGCCAACAAAGCCCTTGTCACAAGTCACTCTCTTACCAGCTGCTTGAACAGGACTTTGGTATCATATATTTATTAACAGCTTTTTGTTGTTGAATTTTAATAGGTGTGTATACATAACCTAGTTTTCTTGGAGAAAATGCAGTATGGAGCTTTTTCAGTGTATAAAGCCTGCTTGATACCTTTTAAAACCAAGGTGGTGTTACCATCATATTTTTCTTTGCTTATGAAACATTTCACATGGAATAACTACTCAGTGTTTAAATAACTGTCACCTTACTGCTTGGTCATCTTTTGTAAAATGAAATGTTCTAAATAACATGAAATGATGATAGTAACAGCTGTGAGAAACTGGAATGAGTCCAGCAGAACACTGGCCACATGGATAGCTGGAGGCTGGCAGACACCATGTAAGAGGAGCAGCAGAAAGAGCTCGGTTTGTTTAGCCTCCAGGAGAGAAGGTGAAGGAGAAGGCTTTCTCCTGTCTTCAGCTACTGAGTGGCTGTTTGTAGAGAAGATGAATTCTTTTGGGAAGTGCACAATGAGAGTATAATGGTCAATGGATACAAATTGTCTCAGAAAAAATTCATTTTGAGTTTTAGAAAAAAAGAATTTCACAATGAAGGTGACCAAGGACTGAAACAGTCACCCAAAGAGGTGGTGGAATCTCCATTCCTGGAAATACGTACAGTTTGATTTAGGCAAGGCTCTGAGCAGCCTAATCTAATGTTGAAATTAGCCTTGCTTTGTAAGACTCATCCACTCTCTATTGTTCTGTGACTCTAGGCAGCTGCTGACTTTCAAGAAAATTTTTTTAGAGTTTCAAGAATGATGGATATGTGTGCTTAAATAATTATTCATACTGAGAAGAGATACAGTTGTCAGTCATTCCCATTTTTCTCTTGTTTTGAAATAAACCATAGAAGTTTCTGTAAATGCTTCTGCAAATGATTCAAACAAAAGTGACCAGGACTTGATCCTTCTTAAAGTTTTTGGATATACATTTTTGCCTCAGTTTCGTATTTGGAATAAATTCATTTTCATTTGGCAAATGGACAGGAATTGTGCTTTACGGAACTTTTAAAGAATCTTGAAAACTTGTCAGATAAAAGTTTGGAGTTTGACATGGTTTCTGTAAGTAAAAGAATGTTATTTGGAGCCCTGGAAAACTGGAACATAAATTCACCCCAGACAGCTTTAACTTGCATAATCAGCATTTGCACAGCAGATCACACTTGGAAACTCTGGCATTTTTCCAGGCCTCGTATTTGTGTACAGATGGACTGGTTTTGCAAATGTCTCTCACGAATAGGTGTAAAATGGGTTTTATTTCACTGTTTGAATTGAAATATCTTTCTTCTTCTCCCTCAAAACTTTTAATTATTGTGATCACTGAAAAGAAACTATTTTTTTCTTCAGAGTTCACCTGTGTCTTTTTTTACAGCATCTCATGTCTTTAATTGAGCACAGGATTTGGGGTGCACATCCTTTTCCAGGCTGAAGAAATATGGAGCAACTTATAACAGTTCAATATTTCTCCATTTTTTTAAGAAAAAAATGGAATAGGGTTCACCAGCCTATTTTAACATATCAGTTCAAACATCTTTCAAAATAGAATAGAGTATTTCTGTTGGAAGGGACCTACAAGGACCATTCGGTCCTACTGCCTGACCACTTCAGGGCTGACCAAAAGTTCCAGCAAGGTATTAAGAGCATTGTCCAAACGCCTCTAAACACTGCGAGCCATGGGGCATTGACCACCTCTCCAGGAAGCCTGTGCCAGGGTTGACCACTGTTTGCAGAAGGTGCCATCAGAGAATGACACCAGCATTTAGACCATACTGAAATGGTCCTCTCTTATGAACCCGCCTGAATGTCACCTTTTCTAAGCTGTTTTTCCCTACAAGAAAAAACATTGAAAGGAAAAGTACATTGGTGAGAGGATGCTGCTGTACAAATAGAAACAAGACCCATGCTGTCTCTAGCTGTCCATCTTCCTCTAGTCTGGTTATGCAGTGATCTCTTAAGTCTTTTATTGGCTGTACTTGTTCAGTTAATAAAAAATGTTCAGAATGAGGCCTATCTATTGCATATTGTGATGGACTACATAAACATAAGTGGCATTTCTTGTGCCACTGCATAAGTTGGATTCAAGTGAAGTTCATAACCAACGTGCTTGTTTGAACAACTCTCAATGATTAATCTTTCAGGAAGAAAAAAAGCTTGCTGGGGGAAGTGGAGAGGGAAGCCAGAGAAACAACTTTAAGGAAGGATTTAATGCTTTTTTAATATCTTCCTCTTCTTTCTCAATAGGAGAACATAAAATTCTTAGGACATCAGAATTCATTCCCATGTGAGAGAAAGATCTTATTTATTTGATGTCTAGCACACTAGCTTTCAGTTTTCTTCTGTTGTACTTTTGCCAAATAATTGCTCTTACTCTTTGTACTTAATTAGTGCCATTGCTTGCTGATTGCTCAGTTCTTCCTGTTTTGCTGTCTCAGCCCCTCACTTCCTCCCAGTAGCTCTTCTGCAGTGGATTGGGAGGGAACTATATTACTGGGGCCATGTTTGTCCCCAGTGCAAACTTTCTCTTAGGCAGCTGTAGCCTTTTCAACTTCACCATTGCACAAAACTACATTATATAAAAGCATGCATGTAGGTTTGGTGCAAATTCTCTTAATTACTGGAAATACAGGATGTCTGTCTTTTATCCTCGTGCACATTGATAAAACTTCAACAAGCATACAAACAAAAAATTGGAGAAATGAAAGAAGCCCACTTAAAAAGACAGATATGTGTCATTTTGATTAAAAATCAAATAGAACTAATTAGAAAAAGTGTGGGAATCTGAAGTAATTTCAGTAGTAGATTCTGGCTGTTCAGGACTTGCGTACTCATAAAAGCACTTGTCATGGGAGTTGAGTTGGGACAAACTTTCCATAGTGAAGATGCACCTAAATCCAATTTTGTGTATGTTTACCCTACTTGGCAGTGTATATATTACTTTATTCAGGCAAAATAATATTTTTTTTTCTCTTTGTCTTTTGCCAGTGTAACTGCATCTGTATGAAAACTTTTGGAAGCGTTTTTATGTGGATTATAATCATAGTATTTTTCGTACTCCTAGCCAGAGTAAGAGCTTTGGTTAAAATTTCAGTTCGTAGATCAAATGTTGGCCTATGTGTATATATAACTGGAAGAAGGTAATAATAAGTTGGTTTGTTTCCTCATTACTTATTGTCTGCCCAACTAAAGATGTTCCTATGATCTGGTGAAAAAAGAGGAAATAAACTTTCTGAAGGGGATATCAGATGTTTCAGCATTTGATTGTTTTTTCCTGTCCATTAAAGGGAAAAAGTAAATAAAATCTTTCTTGAGCTTTTCTTTGAAATATTTTTCTATCCTGTACTCTGTCATGCTTATACAGGACTTTTGGTTAGTCAAATTATATTACCTTTAGATTGTTGTGAATATCTTGAAATTTATACACGGTATTTCAAGGTTCGAGTATTTTCCTGTCTGAAATTATACAGGTCTTTCATATCCTATTGATTGACCACTGTTGTGATCCTGAAATGATAAAGGTAAAAATATTTCAATGTGCAAAATATTACTGTTTGGCAAATGTTCATTTTGTTTTGGTGGTTTTTTTTAATCAGCTTAACTTAAGAGGAAGAATTAAAGGTATCAATGTCAGTACTATGGCTTTTTTATTTTTTTTTAAGCTACTTTTAATAAAATACACATTTCATTGTAGGTATTCCAACATATGTAGCTTTTTTTCATTATTTGTTGTTTCTGATGCCATGCTTCAGAGGATCTCATTTTTACAAAATAGACCGGTTAACTATCTCTTTCAGGTTTTATGAAGTATTTTACCTATCCTTGGGATTTTTGTGTACAAAAGAGAACAAAGGTATGTTTCCATCAGATGAAAAATGTAACTTGTAATAACATAATAAATTATTATTAAGCTTATTTGAAAATGCTACTAATAGCCTTTCAGTGCTATGACCGTTTTTTGTTGGATGAAATTTGTTCAGAAAATAGACATTTGCAGTATTACTCTGGAAAGGTGTTTATGAAAGCCTGCCATTACATATTGTCAACACTGTTGCATCTAGATTTAAAGTAGTTTTGCTATATTGAGTCTTTCAACCATTGAGAGATTGGCGTCTCATCTCCAGGAGTTTATACTATGTTCCTTTTCACCTACACATAAATGTGGAAAATAAGTGCCTGAATTTCATGCCAGAATATAGATTTTTTTATTTTAAATTGCATTGGTATGGGTTACTCCTACACATAAAGAACATAAAAGAACCTAGTAGGTACAAGCAGTAGAGCTGCTCCTTGCTGCTGCTCTTGTTTTTCTGTATATAGTAAGTGGTTATTAAGCCAGAGGACTGTAGGTGTGAGAGCGTGAATGCACTAAGGTATAAATGCAGCTTTTGTAGAAGTGATGTGTGTGACACTGTGTCTACCCTTGGACACTGCTTTACACATAAGGCAATTTTCTGTACTAAAACTACGATGTTACACAAAGGAATTTCTGGGGACTTCAGTAACTATTTGAATTGCAGCATAGTTGAATTTATTGCAAAGATAATTTAATTAAGAAAAAAAACCCACTACCAATTTGGTTTGAGGAGCTGACTCAAGCTCTGACTCAAGGGCTTATAGCCTAGAGGCTGAATCGTTAACAGCATGGGCAGGTCTCACATGCCAGAATTGAATGGACTGTGATTAAACTGATGCTTTGGAGCCTTTTAGAAATACCCAGATAGATAAAAAACACATACATAAGAAGGATGAGATACGTACTTTTTGCACAACACTGGTATTTTCTGACATTCCCCTGATTGTTTTTGACTTAGGCATCACTGCAACTTTATTCTAAATACAGGTGAGTTTGGTTTGCTGTGCTAAATCACTGTTAACAGAATTCAGCTCTGCGAGTTAATCAGCTGTTGTGTGCCGGTGGTACTGAATATAGCAAGGCTATAGCAGTCAGTTGATAGGCTGGCTTTTCCTACACGCTTTACATGCTATGGTACCTTCATGCAGATTCCTCAAGCATTTAGACATACAAATGAATGCACCTTCTCAAAAGGAATAGTGTTAGCTCTTACAGCATTTATTCTTGAAAAGATAAACTACTTTATTTGATTATGAATTTACACAGTTTGATAGTTGCTCATTCTGAAGAAGAAACAAAAATCTAGCAACAAATCTTCAGTTTCATAAATACTTATGTCTGATGTTAAAAGTGGTTTTTAGATTAGTGCAGTTTTACATTTAAATTGGATTGTAAAATCAGACAGAGCAAGAGTGTCAAAAATGTAAAATCCTACTATGAAAAGATCAGAGGGTCTGGTTTTATTTTTTGTTAACAAACATTAGGTTTTGCTTTGCAGAGTCCTTTGATAGTCAGCATTTGTGAACTGAGAGTTAGCTGGCATGTCTCAGGCACCAGGCCACTAACACGGTCTGGATTTCACCACACCATTGGGATAAGATAGATAAACCATGAATTTTCTGAAGCTGCTTTCTTTCTTAGTCCCTAGCCCTTCTCTCAGAGCTCATGCTCTGTTCTTACTCCTTCTCCCAAACCTTCTCTTGTATGGAATTGTATTTAATCCATCCTCTCAAACTTTCAGTGGCTGCCATATTTAATGTGATCTATTAATTTTTGCTCTTTTTTAAGGAGAGGGACTTCCACTGGTAAAGGTTTTCTTTTAGAATTAGCTCACGGAGTTTGATTTTTAGATGAAAATTGCACTGTGAAAAAACTGAACACTGATTTTTATTTTTTTTTTTTCAGTTCTGTAAAAGGAAACAGCCATTCACAGTGAAAATGCAGCACAGTAGTATGTGTGCCACATGTATTAGAAAAAACTTTAAAGTTTTGTTTGAAGTTTTAAAGTAAATGTAATAGGGGATAGGGAAGGGCTGACATAATAGCATGCAGTTTCAGTTATGAAAACATGATGTAAAACTAAATTGAAAAATTTAATTCCAAGCTTATGGGGGAGGGGTGGGGGTGGCATGGTGTGTGATTTTTGGGTTTTTGCCACTGGTTACTTGATTCCATTGTATGCAGTACCAGACTGACAGAAACCAATTGCTTTAGATACTTTTATTATAATGCATTCTATACTCAGCTTTTCTGTCCACTTAAAATTGTGGTGAAATTTTTATTCAAGCACTAGTTCATTTTTTCTTAAAAGGAAATACTTTAACTGAGGGGAATGGATGACTAAAGCAACACTTAAGAATGAGAGTATCTTAATTAGCTCTTGGAGAATTTTTGTTTTGAAATACTACGAAGTGTTGCAAGAAACTTCAGAAGATTATGTATCTTTTGCTGCCATGTAACTTTTTTCCAAGTTTTGGCAAAAGATTGAAAAATTGTACTTCTTTAACTAAACAAGCTTTCTGGATTACCAAGAATTTTAGTCATGTTGTTTGTGGATTGTTCTTTGTGCTTTACTGAAGTTCTGTCATAGATGTGGAATGTAATTATTGAAAGAGAGCACTGCTTTTGTTGTTACTTCCCTTAACAGCGGCCTCACCTTATTTTCACTTAATCCAGTCGCTACCAAAAAGTGCTCATACTGTGTGTGCTTATGTGTGTGCGTGCACATTGTACATAATTGCCCTTAAACAGATTGACACTTTAATAAATGTGACTCATTTTGCCCGTGAAAAATAGCAGTTAGATCATATTATAGTAACTAGTTAATGTTTATACAAAGGTACTCAGAAATGCTAGGTTCTCTTTTA
Organism: Arenaria interpres; assembly: GCA_013399435.1. Classification (NCBI taxonomy): domain Eukaryota; kingdom Metazoa; phylum Chordata; class Aves; order Charadriiformes; family Scolopacidae; genus Arenaria; species Arenaria interpres. The sequence goes on along the minus strand of VXAK01005481.1, from coordinate 90,553 downwards.
AATTGAATTTTTGCAAAATTTTTCAAATATTTATTTTATAAACTCTATAAAGTTCCAGGAACTTTCATATCTCCTTGATCAAAAATGATGGAGATTTCATAATTTTAATACAGATAGTCCTTTAGAAAAGTTATCATAGAAATTAGTATGTCCTAGAAAGTTTGTTGAAAGGCATTTCAGCAAGTTTGAGGAAGCAGGAAGCCCAAGTTTACATGCAGAACTAAGATAAAAAAAAAAAGAAGAAAGATTTCATATTCTTGAAAATAATGGCAAGAAGGCTTTTCAGTGCCTAGCATCATAAAATGTCTCAGCTATCTTTACAACTGTATTTTAATACGTTGTGGGTTTTTTTTTTTTCCTTAAAAAGAAAGAAAGAAAAAAAGCAAAGAGCAGCTTGCTGCTGTACATGAGGAAGCAGTAATATCTTTGACAAGCTCACGTTCACTCACATGATGTCCGGCTGGCTCCGCAAACCGCTCAGTCCTTGGTGCTTGGTGGTACCAGACCAGCTGCCCGCGCTCCTCCGCGCTCCGGCCGCTGCGCTCAGCGCCGCCCGAGCCCTGACATCTCCCCGGCCGCGGGGCTGTGCTAGGCTTCGGCCGGGAGACGACTAGAGGATGTGCAAAGTTCGTTCTTCTCTTTTTCTGCGTTTTTCTTCCTCGGGATCGTTCACAGCTCGGCTCCCCGCGCAGACCCGCGCGTCCGCACCGCGCCGCGGCGGAGGCGCAGCCGGGCGTTCTTCGGAGGGGGCTCGGCGTCTGGGACCCCGCGATCCGGGGGCGGCTGCAGCAGCCTCATTTGAACTCCAGCTCCTTTGTGGCAGACCTACATCCTGCGAGGGGGGAAAAAGGCCAAAAAAAGGCAAGCCTGCAGCGAGCTGACCCGCGCTGGTTGGACGAGCGGCTGCCCCCGCCCACCGCCATCGCGGAGCTCCCGCGGTACCGCCCGCGGGGCCGCCCGGCCCGGCCTCATCGCACGGGCGGCGAGGGGGCGGTGCAGGGGAGCGGGGCTCGCCCCGGGGCCGGTGCTCTTCGCCCGGGGGCTGGGGCTTACCCCCCGCGGTGCCGGTTGCCGGCCGCGCCGCCGGGCGCAGCACTGGGCGCTGGTTCCGCGCACTGGGACTCTGTGGTGGGTCCGCGGCCGCGCGAGCAGCCGCGCGGCTGTTGATGAAGTAATTGGTGATAGTCCAAAATGAAAGCTGTTAATCGGTTATGTGTGGAACTTGATCTTTAGAGTTAGGGATAAATTCTGGAGCCTGTGTTGGAGAAATATGGCTTTGGTTTCTCAGCTCACATGAGATGCTGGATTGTGTAACTGCGTAGGCTTCGTCCCCAAAATGTCGGGGGGCGGAGGCAGGGCTACTTCCTGCTTAATCATGTTTTTACAGCGTGCTTACTGATAGAGATGGAATATTTTTCCTCGTAGACACTAAAGTAGTCTCTACTAGCTTTTGCTAACTGGTCTTCTTTAATGTTAAAAAAGAGAAACAAAGCAAGGCTGTTTTATTCAGAGCGGTGCTGATACTCTCAGTTTTTACCACTTCCTAGATACTTTCTCTCAGGAAAATGCATGCTCCCAGATATAAAGGAAAATAAAAGTGTCCAAATTCAAGCAAGCTCTTACAATAATCTAATGCAGATCGAGAATCTGTAATTTGTCTGAACACCAGTGTATTTTTTAATGTTTGCTTGGTACTCACATTAGTAATCTAAAGCATATTTTCCATTTGATTTCTGTGAATTTTTACTGTTTCCCTACAGCTTTTCTAAAAATTCACTATTAATAGAATTTTGCAGTTTTGTCTGTTGGGAAAAATGAAGTTGTGCCAACTTGATAGGTGTCAGGGAGCTTTTATTTGGATGTGCTAAGTGTCCGTAAGATATCTGAGTTCTTTGGATAACAGTAGGTGTCAGCCATTTGGGAAGGACTGAAGAGAAGAATGGGATTAGCCTTCATGTGGGCATTCTGCTTGGAATGGGAATGCTTTTTCCTTGGACTTGTAATACTGTGGAGTTCACTGCTTTTGTTACAGCCTTTAGGCTGAATGACGTGATTTTGAAAAAGTTTCATAGTTGTTCCACGTCCTTTTCGTAATGAGAATCTCAGAGATCAGCTTATATTTAAATCCATGATTGGAGAGTAACAGTGCCTACTGTTACTACTAAAAGGGGAATATTAATAGCCAGTTGCTCCTGGCTGTGAAAGTTGATGGTTGTCTTCACCAGAGTAATTCAATCAGCAAGGAGTGGTCTAATGTTAGACTTGGCTTTGAGAAGTAGTGAAAATACTGTAAAACAGCTTGTGATAGAAGTTAACTGTGAGTCAGTGATCAGAAGCTCAAGGTAAACAAAATAGATAAGAATGCACCAATCTTAAGAAGGCAAACTTTGAGAAATCAAACTGATTAGTTTTTCAGGCACTTTGCAGTTAAGTTGCTGAATTCATTTGCCACAAGATCTTTTGTAATAAAAAATTTAAAAAAAAAAAGTTGCATGTGGAGGAATAGCAGGAAGAAGAAGTGAACAGATTCAGAGAAGAAACGTTGTAAAATAAAAATACCACCCAAACTTAAACAGCAAAGTGTTTATACAATATCTATCTCAGGAAGTCCCTAAACCACAGCTCACTGCTGACAGGAAGCTACATCTGGAAAACAACTATTGTACCTTTGCCTTTTTCCTATATTCTTTTTTGAAGCATTCTCTGCTCTCTGACACTGCATGGGATATGTTTTAAAATGTTGAAATTAATCACTATTACAATATTTAAACTTCTGTAGTCTGTTTTTCCTGATTCATGGGAAAAGCGTTAGGAAATAGTTGGGTTTGGGGGAAAAATAAAAAATAAATAAATTGGCAGTACTCTTTACAAAATCTGATTTGTTCAGAAGGATAGCTTTGCTAGGAGGCTTCAGACAGCTTCAGAATTTTTTAGACTGTTTCAGTGGATAAGAGAATGATTTGCACTAGTCAGAGTTGATTTGGGGCATAAAGTCCTGAACATAATTCCAGCTGAATTACTGGAAACTTTTTCTTTCATACAGTGGTATCTTAACTTGAAAATCGCTTGGGTTATGCTCTGCTTGTCTGTTTTTCTATATTAGGCTTCATCGCTGTAGTGACAAAGGTGGGGTGATTAATTCCAGTGATCCATTAGTGTGAAGTTACTCAGGAAACAGCATGAGTTTGTTTCCGTCTTTTAATGTTGGAATGGCTAGGTACAAAACAATGATAAAACTTCATTCCTGTCATTAAACAAAGACAAGAGGAATGGCTGAAAGTAAGTTAGTTGACTTAAAGAGGTTCTTTGGTGTTCCAGGTTCCTTATCACCATGTTTCAGTATTTAAAGGGTGGCTACAAAGAAAATGGAGACTCCCTTTTTACAAGGAGTCCCATGGAAAAGAGGAGGGGTAACGGGTACAAGTTACTCCTGGGGGGATTCCAGTTGGACATAAGAGAACAATTTTTCACAGCAAGAGCAATCAGCCACTGGAATAATCTCCCCAGGGAAGTGATGGCTTCCCCAACACTGGACACTTTTGAGGTTCGGCTGGACAGGGAGCTGGGCCACCTTGCCTAGAGGGTGCTCTTGCCAAGAGAGGTTGGACCAGATGATCCTTGGGGTCCCTTCCAACCTGCTGTTCTATGGTTCTATGAAAACTTTATAATAGAGATCAGTGACAGTCTGTGTTTGTATAAGATGCGACATTATGGTAGGCTGCTCAGTTGAGGATTTGATTTGTCAAAAGGTAAGAAAGAATGGCTTTTAGGAATGTTTTTGTTTTCTCTGAAGTGCTTTAAATCAACTGTCAAACTGAAAAGTCAGTTCACTGGAATTGTATTGCTTTAATTTCCTTTAAAACTTGTGAATTTTTAACCATGCTGACATGTCACTGTAGAGGCATTAGTATTTCCATCTGTCTGCCAAGCATTAGAAAATGCCTGTCATATTGAGTCACTATTATATCAGGACTGATGTTACCCATTAGTTTAGTTTAAAGTCTGTTTGGAGAACAGGACTCTATACAAGTAAACACTGCCATGGTAAATCTAAGAAACCATGGGAAGGTTAATTACGTTTGAAAGGGCTAGACTTTAACACTCACAGAAGTAATGCCACTGCAATTAAAAGCGTTAGCACTTTTGTTAGTGATGCATCTTCTTCCACAGAAAGACTATTTATTTTTCTCTATTTCTAGAAAAAAATTCAAAGGTGTATAGAAAAATGTTAAATATGAAAAATGAAGTGCAATTTAATGGTTTAAGTTGGCAGAGTGCTCTGCCTGAGGTAAATGTTTCAGTGTTGAGCTTTTGATTAAAGAAGCAAATTACAGTTACCCTTCTGATTAGGAAATGAAGGTCAGGAAAATAAAAACTTTAATTCAAAACTCAATTGTGAATTCAACTCAATTCACAATTAGTTTGGGGAATACTAAACCCACGTTTTTTACTAATTTATTATTTGGTGAAAAATAATTAATTAACTCCAAGCTTACTCTTTCTTATTTAACAGTTATTAATCTTTTAAAAAAAAAGTAAGAGTGAGATTGAGCACTTTGAGACATGCACTTATGTTGTGCTTTGGCTTTGTTTTTAATCTTTGTACTTAAGACTCAGGCCACAAAATAGATATGAGTGAGATAGAAGAACATAAACATTATACACTCTCATTTGTGGATAGAGCCATAAGAAGGAACAGGCTGTTGTCACACACCTGGACCAGGGAGAAGACTGATTCTTTCTAAACTCATCCAAGAACTAGAATGCTCACAGCTTCCAGTTTACCAGCTTTCTCAGAGAAAACTTCAGTGAAAAGGAAGTCAGGGTTTTTTTCCTGTTTTACACATCCAGTGATTCTTCAGTGAGCTGCCTTATATTTATTTTCCCTTCTGTTTATTTATCATAATCTTTTACTTTTAACACATCATAACACTGCAGCATAGCATGTAGCGTAAGATACTTTTGAACGTCTCAAAGTAATTAAAGATCTTCATTTCAGAATGTACGAATGTGTGCAGGTTGTTAGGGTCAAGTGAATGAGCAAAAATGCTCAGTAGAAAGGAAGCAAGCTGTTACACAGCCTGGAAAGGACTTTTGTGTTTTAACTGTGAATCTTTTGTTTAATAGAGTTTTCTAAAGGCTGATTTACTGACTAAAAATATTTAATTATAGAGGTGATAAGAGACAAGTGAACAGCTCTTCTTGTACTACTGACTGTATGACACAGATGTGGGCTTCAGGCCGAAGTATCTGGTGGCTGTACGAGTATTTCCTCCTCTCTTACAGCTCTCATTAATGGGATGGTCCTAACTCAGGAGCTAAGTCAGGTCCAGGTACACGATACACTTTGTGTGGCCAGAGTAAGACCAAGAACAATTTAAGAACCACCCAAGTGAGTAGCTCAGGGAAGCTGTCATCGTACAACAATCTCATTATTATAAAAAAGATTTGATGCATCTTTTTTGTTTTATGTAACTCTCTGTTAAATGTGGGTTTTAATTGATACTGATTACAGCTTTTCTGTAACAAGTGTTTCGAATTGCATCATCTTGTTTGCCATGAAGCAAAATAATTTTCAGAACATCCACTCCAATTATTTAAGTATTTGGGATTTTGTGTTTGATTAAAGGAAGTAGAGTTGTATATCAGTGTATATAGAGTTGTATATTAGTATGGTTTTGAACCCATAAGGTACATTTGCCTGAATGATCCTGAAGTTTTACTTGGGTCAATACCGTCTACACTGAAAACTTACTGAAGTAGTTATTTCAGCAAACATCTCAATTTGGGTGTGATCATTCTTGAGGAATGCTGGGCCTGTAATAGACTCTCTGTTCCAGAGTAAATATTCCAAAATAGTTTGTCTATGCTTTCCAGGTATAGACAGGCCCAGAGTGTTAATGCTGCCCTGCTGGTTCTGAAACCAGGAAAGAGAGAAATTGGTGTTTGTAGTAAGCATGCTCCTGGTTATTGGAATGAGAAGAAGGTAGTTAGTGTTTGTTTCAATGAAGAAGTTACATACGATCTGGAAGACAGGCTGGTACAGAGCATTGGCAGGGTTTTGTTTGATACATTGCTATTTCAAGTCAAAAAATAAAAACGCTCAGCCTCGTTATAATTTTGCATTTGTGTGTGTGTGATGCTGATGTGAAGTTGTGGAGAGCTGGTGTCAGATAGAAGTGATAAACCTGGCCACAGTTCTGCTTCGGCTGTCCTGTGAGCGAGCCCGCTGGCTTGGCCACTGTGCCGGCAGGATATGTTACAGGTCACATGTTGGTGCCTTGGCAAAGAGTAGTCTTCAGTTGTTTTTAGAGTACTCCACGTCCTACCCAGGTTAACCAGTATATATACACTTGGGTTTGTAGAAAAATTTTCCAGCCCTTAGTCCATGGAAAATATCCAGTCTTCTTGAAACCAATGATACCACAAAACTGTTGGCTTTTCTGACTATGAGCTAATCTCCGAAGAATGGTGTCTCTGGTTTTACAGACTGCTGACTGTAGGGATTTGGACTTTCTACTGCTTAGTTAATTGATAAGTGGCTTTCTCTCTGTCCTTTGCTTTATTTAGTATGATAAAACCACACTACTGTACGTGGGAAAAAGCTTTCATAAATATAGCTGACTACAAATTGGAAACATATTTTTGTCTCTTCTGGTTTTCCTATCAAGCCAGTGTCATCATTCAGCTTTTGAGGAGAAAAAAGGGAAAATAATTTCTTGCCATAGGTTCCCCTCTGTTATGTGTGCCAGTTACTGCGTGACCTGTAGACGCTGCTTCCTGTGCTAAAAGAATGCTCTGTGCCCAGACATCTGCTGCACCGCAGCCTGGGCGCATTCAGGGCTTTGGGGCTGGGAATGTCTTTAGAAGGCGTACGTGATGATAAGTAAGGAACTAAATTTATTCATTAAAACATATAATTTTTTTTTCTCCTCTTACAGCATGTGGTTGTCACAGCAACAATACAATTTACCAAACAAATGTGGAAGATTATTGTAGCACTTGGTCAAAATATTAAGCAAGGATAACAAATTGAAGTCCTCAGGCTAATCTGAAGTACTTCCCCATCAGCTAATTATTCTTTGTTGCAACGTAGTGAACGTGTGACTAACAAAAATACCATACAGCAGCTGTTTCTTAACTTACTTGCATTTGCAGAATTGCACAGACCCTTAACAGAGCACTATGCATGAATGTTTGTGTCTGGTATACAGTAGTGATGTTCTTTAACCCCTTAATTTTGGGTTTGTTAGCCCCTACTATTTCACAGGATAGTTTTATATCCATTATAGAAGAGATAAAAAAGAGTAAAAAAAGAAAAAAGACAATTGAGAATGATGAAAATCTTTATCTGCACTGTTTTTTTAGGATCTGTTTTGCAGCATTGTGTATTTGTGAAACAACTTTGGATACTCTAAGTCTTGTGCCTGCAAATTGTTGTAAACCCCCAAAAGACATTTGAAATTCTGAATTGTTAAGAATACGTGGTGCTAGTACTACAGGCTGCACATTGTTGCATATGTTCTATAAGGAATGAGAGCCTGAGAGAGCTGGGACTCTTTAGTCTAGAGAAGAGAAGGCTGAGGGGAGACCTTATTAATGCCTACAAGTATCTCCAGGGCGGGCTGAAGGAGGAGGGAACCAGACTCTTTTCAGTGGTTACCAGTGAGAGGACAAGGGGCAATGGGCACAAGTTGGAACATAAAAGGTTCCACTTGAATATGAGGAAAAACTTTTTCACAGTGAGGGTGACAGAGCCCTGGAACAGGCTGCCCAGGGAGGTTGTGGAGTCCCCTTCTTTGGAGATTTTCTAGACCCGCCTGGATGCAGTCCTGAGTGGCATGCTCTGACACGCTCTGGGTATTCCTGCTTTGGCAGGGGAGTTGGACTAGATGATCTCTATGGTCCCTTCCAACTCTAAAAAATTCAGTGAAATTCAGTGAATTTAAACCTCACTTTTGTTAAGTCTTGCCAGTCATAATATTTATTTTCATGAGGTCTTTCTGACAGGGAAATGCTATCTCTCTCACTGAACTTGTGGATAATACTAGAAACATAGAAATCTGTGACAGAACAGAAAGTTTTAACCCAGCTTTTTCTGACTTCCAGGCAAATGCCTTAGAATACAGATTTCCATTTGTCTCTGCTACTGCAGTTAAAGTAATACCATCCCAGCTTTTCTTATTGGTATAACTTTGTGCATGTGACTGAAAGAATTTTGTCTTTCATAGCATATTGTGTCAGTCTTTCTTAATGAGGAAAAAATCACACACCATACCTGTTTGTGAAAATTTTAAAGCTTATATGCTTCAGCTAAGGCTCATCAGATTTGGGTGAAGCTGAATTACCACTGATTTCAGAAGGCTGGGGATTATTTTTCTTAAGAGCGTGTTGTTAGTACCCATGAACTCCACAGTATGTGTATTTATTGCCTGCCTCAGTACTATTTCCTCTTTCTCAGAAGCCTTGAGTATCGAACAAAGAAATAATAGGAAAAAACTTAGCTGTGAATCAAGACATAAATATACCGTCTTAGGTTTACATCCTGCTGAACATTGCAGTTCTCCATAAATACTTTTTCAACAAAATTTAGCCTTCGAGGTTGATGTCTGGTGGATGGGAGCACTCAGAATGCATAATCTGAGTGGCATTGACTACTACATTTCAAGGTCACTATTTTGTTGTACTTCAGTTTCCCTGTCTTTAAATTGTCAGTAATATTACTGCTTTGTTTGAGCCCGAGAGTGAAAATTTAAGAACTAGGTATTATAGCTCTCTTTGCCAATTTGAAAATAATTGTTCCCCTTTATACAGTGTGATTTCCATTGATAAATTTAGTTCTGGATTATTTGGCCATGCTTTTCCTTGGTCTGTGTTATTATTTCCATGATACCATAAACTAATGAATACTGTGTTGTCTGCATACAATATCCAGCTGCAAAGTTAGTTCTAGTAACAATGGAGGAAAGTCAGTATCACTGGAAAATGTTTGGTCTGTGGAAGCAGCTGCCCATGAGCTCACCCTCTGGAAAATATCCTGATGGCTTCACATCTTAGAGAGCTTTTTTCAGTGCACAGTAGCACAAATGTAAGCCAAGGTTTGAAAAGCGAGTGCTGTGTGTTTTCTTTGGCATATGGCAACCCTGAGCCTTTCCTTTGAGAAGCAGGTCTTAAAGTCTTTTGCTGAAGGGAATAATTTTGTGATTCCTCTAAGCAAAACTAACGGATTCTCAATCTATTATTATTATCACATCATATATAAAGAGTTCAAAGTGCCACTGCCCGGATGAAGGCTGGTAACACTAAAAAAAAATTAAAATAAAGCAACTAATCATCCTTCTTGCTTTAAAAGGAGGGAAGGAGAGGAACACCATTGAAAAGGAGTAGCTTGACGTGTATTTACAAAGAATGTGTTCTGTTATGTTCCAGCATGTTGTGTTCATTTTAGTTTTTTATTGGCATCCATCAGTTCAGTTTCTTTCTTCCTGCACCACACTACCCACAAAAATCCCGTTTCCTTTCACTTTTATTTGGAATTTACAGGACCTGTGCTAGCTCCCCTTCCCCCCCATCCCTTTTGTTGTTCATATTTCTCATTGGTCCTCATTTTTGTTTCCTGAAAAATTACTGTTTGTCCTGAAGAAATGCTTACGACTGCTGTTACAGATGGAGAGGGTGTTTATACATGTACCCTTGATGTCAATGAGAATAGTACAAACTTGCTCAAAATAGCTGGAAAGCAACCTTGAGCCCAGCTGCCATAAGGCATGTTGCAGTATAGAGACTCTGAGCAAGCAGAATCTTTACAGCCTTTACTCTAACTACGTTTTGATGTGGCACTGGACAAGAGGGGATAGTGAAGAGCTGTTATGTGGAGTCTAAATCTAGATGGGATCTCCTGGTCGTTGAGAGATCTTAGTGACTTGGTCTGGTTTTACTGAACATCGAACTGTTACAGAGCCAGGGGAAATTTGAGTCCTTTCCTTCATTCTCAGTGTGAGGAGCCGGGTCCATGTTGGCAATGTGTAAATGTTAGTAACGCTCCGGTGTTGGATGGTGGGTGAAGCAGCTCCCAGTATGGTTGGACCCTTTGTAAAAATACATTCAGAAGAGCTGAAAATAGTAATCAGGGTTTGGGTTTTTGGTTTTCCCCCCTAAAATGTAAGCAAGACTGTGATCTGGAAACAGAGTAGATATAAGCAGGAGCAAGGTGCTGTTTATGTTTATAAAGTTTATGTTTCTCTGGTGTGACGTGTGAAATCTAATATGAGACCTGAAATCTGAGAGATTTGGAATCTACCATGAGGTATAATAAACCTCTAAGTGTGTGTGTCCATAACTTTCACAAGAGTGAGAAAGGACACAGGAAGAGGTGGTCTTGCTGATCTTGACAAACCTGGAGGAAATTGTCTTCTAAACAAATGAAGTCTTTTTTTTTTTTCTCTCTGCTTGTGTATATACTTTGTTAATCCAGGCATTCTTATAAACAGCAAAGACCAGTCAGATCCAAACTAAGAACGGAGAGTGAGGAAATGGAACGAGCATACGGGAGAGGGACAAGCTGTGCTTAGGCAACACTGGGGAAAACCTTGTGCCCAAAAGAGAGAGGATTTCTTCTAGGTTATTTTTTGAGCAGTCGAGCTCAGGTCATTCAATAGGATACTTATGGAGTAGACGTACGTGCAGTTCACTCACTGGCTTGGCAGAGACTGACAGTTTTCCTGCAAAGCTGAGGAAATACAGGGATGTGGAAGCTAGACAACATGTAAGGAGCAATAAATGGAAAGAATAATGCTGTAGGATTTTTAACATAAAGTTGGCAGCAAGCTCCAGCAACCATCAGAAATAACTCTTGTTATGGTTATCAGTAGGCAGTCCATTGCGGAATTATCTTTGAACTTTTAGGTTTAAAATATTGTCCATGATAATGTATAAATGTACAAAACTAGCCATGCTGGCCTTTTCAGGTAATATTCTTAAGTGAAAATCTAACTTTCTGCAGTTTCCAGGCATGTGGACAGAGACAAAAATATACTGCTGTAGGTAAGTTAACAGAGCTGTACTCAAAGCATACTGAGATAGCAAACGCAAGCACTCCCTCTTCCTTTAAATGTCACTCATCTGTTGGCTTGGGATGTTACTGTAGTTGAGAGAAGTAGAAGCATATCAGCATATTTAATCCACAGGTCCAGAACCCCACACTACTAATGCAGATTACAAAAGTGGAGGCTATTTTTGTTAGAAAATAGAACAAATAAAGCAGTTATTGAAAACATACATAACTTTTAATGATACAGAGATCTGGCTTTCTAGAGAATGTTTAGAGATTGAAACGAAGACAAATTCAGAATGGTTTTTGGAAGGTGCTTGTTGGAATCAGGCAATAAATAACCCAGGTAGCACTTAGGTTAAAAGCATTAAGATAGTCTGAGTCATGTGAACCTTTCCTTTATAAACTACACACATATCTACGAGATATATTACTTTTTCAAGAGATAGCATTTTTAATATGGGAGGAAGTTTTGTAATAGGCTGGTCTGGGACAGTGAAGGAAGTGAGGCTGTAAAACTTGACCTGATTTCTAAGCATCTTTCTTCTGTTTTCATGCCAGTGTGACTGGAAATTCCAGATAGTTTATATGTTGTTCTGTTGTTAATCCAACTCTATTCCACTCATTTATAAGGACTAAACATTCTTTTTTGTTTTGGTGGGGTTATCAAGTTACCTTTGGCCACTGGAGCACTCTTACCTGTCATGGCAGTGGGTCTGACAGGGATACGATTGTTTCTTAGTCCAAGTTCACAGACTTGGGGGGGGGGCTTGAGAGACTGTTTACTCATGGCCTTATGGTTTCCTAGCAAAGCATTAACAGTTCATAACGAATTGAGTTTGTTCTTGCTTATCACTGCCTCTATGTTTGTTTCTTCATTTTTCAATGACAGTTCATATAATGTCTTCACCCATTCCTCCCTAAGCAGTAAAAGGATTTTCCAGAATGCATGAATTAATAGGCTAAAAATTTATAGAAATATGATAGGCACATGCAGCCTGGCTAATGCTGGACATAGCCCAGTGTGACCCAATGAGCCATTTATTTGTCAAGGTGGCAGAGATCTGAAGAAACGGATATGAAGCAAGCACAGCACTAGCGACAAAAAGTCTTGCAAGGGATTTCCATAAAGTATTCCTAAGACTCAGAGCAGAAACATTAATGGAGGTATTCCAGACAGCACTTGAGGTATGCAAAATTCCACAGCAAGACTGAATCTGACCTCTAAAACTATGTAATAGCGAAGTATGGGGTGCATTCAACATGTGAATGAGATTTTGCTCATGCAAATACTGTGTACTTATTGAAATCTAAAAAAATTGTTAGATCTACCTTATTTTTCATAAGCTGTAAAGAAGAAGACATTAGTAAGCCACATGGCTTTTCTTAAACTTGCTCGACTATTGCTGGTAGTCTGTATCTTACAGTTCTACGTGATAGTAATGAGACAATACTGGAGAATACAGAAATGTTTTAATTTCAGGAAAGAATTTCTTTCTTCCTATATGGAAATCCTATTTCCAGGGTTTTGGTTGGTTGGTTTGTTTTTTTTTAATTCGAGTTTGAGGCATACTTACTCAAGTAAGAGATTACATGAAAAAAATTTGTTTTCACTGCACAAACTTAATACACTTCTAAAGATCGGATTATTATAAGTATTAATGCAAGCATACTGAAATTCTTTCAGAAGTGAGTTGCTTAGGTGTGCTCCATAGTGGCTTTCCTTCCCTTTTAAAAAATTACACTTGACTAGCATAGTTGCATTTCCTGTTGTTTGCGTAGCTGGAATTTATTGAGAAAATGTAATGTTCTAAACCTGGAAGAGTGAAAGTGAGCCAGCTAGCTATTTTCCTGAAAGTGCTTTTTTCAAGGCAGGGCAAGAAAATGTGGGGCAGAGGGGAGAGTCATTAATTATTAACATGCTGAAAAACAGTATGGCAAATCTAATGTGGAAATATGGTAGATTTTTATGCTTAAGTTATTTTGCTGCTCAAAAGAATGTTCCTTTCTTTGTTATGCAGCAAGGAAGCACTAACTTCCCTAGACCACTGATAGAATAGTTTAGGAATATATTAAATTGAATTCTGCCTTTTAGCTGACCCTAAATATTTGAGCACTCCTTTTAAAAAGAAATCAGACTGAGATAGTGTTTTTGACACACTGCAGCAGTAGCCGCAGTGATCCCGAATGGAGCACACACCAGGATTTTGATTCAGGCTGTTTGGACACAGTGTTCACAGTAGACTCAGTACATTTTGTACAGCATTTTCTCCCTGCATTCATAAAGGGTTTCATTTCCAGGACTACTGGGGTCAGTAAAAGTTTTGTTAATGACATCTGAGACTAGGAGATTATGCTGTTTGTCTTTTTAACTAAGTTACAGAGCCAAAAAATAGCAGCACTTAGCCAGGCAAAGATGTCCATGTTGCTTGTTTTTTCCTATTGTGAGTCATCTTACAGCAAATTTTCTGAATACTGACTGTAAAAAAAATATTTAATGTGTATATCATGCATGCTTTCAAAAGATACTGCATTTACTAATGCAGTAACCCTCCTTCTCAAGCTTTGGAAATAAAAATTATCTCTTTGAAGGAAAAAATTTGGGTTTTAAATATTAGGCGCCTTCAGCCTTCAATGGAGGTGGAAGACCAAATAGCACAGGAATATCAAGTCTCTGAGCCCTCTGGCAATCAGGTAGTGATATAGGACAATCTATAGTAATCTGCAGTCTGAGCAGAATACGCTTACACAAAAATCTTTTCTCTAATGGGTGTTTTATTTTGGGCTGCTTGCTAACTTAAGAGGAAATAGAAACATCTTTCATATGTATTTTTTAGAACTGGAGTAACAACTGTAAACTTACAATGCTTTTGTGCTCAGCCTTATATAAATGGTAAAAAGATGTTCCTGAAAAGCAATGGTTCTTTTTGGAAAGGATAAAACGTGTTGGGTTCCGTCCTCCCTGCAGAGCTTCACAGGTGAGTTGTGCCCGAGACCATCCCGTGCGTGTCAGCGAGCATGGGAAATGCTGGGACAGCAGTGCGGATACAGCACTGTTCCCCAGCAGAACCAGGACCTTACCCTGCCTTCCTGGGGAAGTTCTCAGCTGAGTTTGGTGGGGGAATGGAAAACAACAGTAAACAATGGGGGAGATGCCAGTAGTGCTCTTACTTAGGCCAGAGAATTTTGGTAGTAGGTTGCTTACATTTACCTGATAATGGAATTGCTGAAAAGCCAGAAATATTCCTGTACGTCAAGTTCTCAGACTGACTTACTGTTTTCTTACTGAAAAGGTTTTGCGGAGCTGATTTAATTTTCTATTTTATGTTGTTGTTTAGAACATGCAATTTTTCTGTTCTTACTCAGTTTTTAAACTGGTAATTTTAATGCTGTAAAAGAACCTGCGTTAAGTTCTAGGTTTCACCCTTTAATCAGATGAAAAAATTTTTGTGCTGTGCATGAGAGTGTGTTAGTGCGTTTACTTCTGTGCAATAGAATTTCCCGTTTTTTAGTCTCCTGATTTTATTTGGATCAAAATGAAGGACACTTCTCCAGCCCTGTGGGTCGAATTCATTATTTTTACTACACATTTTCTTGTCAGGGAGGGGCAGCTTATAAAAAAGACAGGCCGTATTCTTCTCAGAGGTTCACAGCAAAAGGACAAGAGGGAATAATCCCAAGTTGTAACATGGAAAATTACAACTGGATATAAATAAATAGAAAAGATACTATTAGAGTGGTTAAGGAGCACTGGATTAAATTGATCAGAGTCTCTATCTCTACACTTATAAGGCTGTTGGCAACTTTTTCCAGCTTTGGCATAGCCCAGATTTGAGCAGGAGATTGGACTAGATTGACCTCTGGAAGTCCCTTCTGACCAAAGTTATCCTGTGATTATTTGTGCCAGCACAAAGTATGCATTTTTCAGATGTGCTATAAAACTTAAGCACTTCTTTGTTTAATGGACCCAGACCACAATGGCAGCAAATAGTTTGTTATATGTGTTAAAATTACGCAACTATCTCTGTTTGAAACACTAGATCAATTCATTGATTGATTTGTCTGTTTCAGGAATTTATC
Organism: Arenaria interpres; assembly: GCA_013399435.1. Lineage (NCBI taxonomy): Eukaryota > Metazoa > Chordata > Aves > Charadriiformes > Scolopacidae > Arenaria > Arenaria interpres. The sequence continues at coordinate 75,423 of VXAK01005481.1, read as the reverse complement.
TCTTGGATTTAATCTACATTGATTCTGCATATCCCGCTTCAGGCAGCATTATGGAGAATGAACAAAGATCCAATCAAATGAACAATATTCTCCGAATAATAGCTGATCTGCAAGTCTCCTGTAACTACGGTTGGTAAATTCTGTTATACCTATTAAGCCATAACTAAATAACTAATCTGCTAGAGTTGAACCCTGGTAAGTGATGTGACTTCTACTTCTGTGCAGTTTCAATCTTACGGGTAAATTAGGCAAATAAGCATATATTCTAAATTGTGAGAGCTATAACAGAAGTTGTGCAGAGTTTACTGCTACACGTGGACTACAAAGGCGTGCCTTCAAGTACAGGTATTGCATTTGGCATATATTTTGTTTCCACTAAAGGCAGAGAGAATTCTCTCTTTTCTTTCTTTTGCAGTAAATATGATGTCTTTGGAGTGTAGAATATCTTAATCCCATTATCATTTTATAGTTAATGACCTGATGAGATGTTTACAAAACGAAATACGAATCGTGTGTTAAGCTTTTCCATATACCTCACTTGCTGATAAAGTGAGGAACGTGAGGGCGCTGCTTCTTTTTGTTAATAGGATTTTATTGCAAAATACATTTCTGCAATTCTAGCCTTCTATTGAAGCCTTGTATCAAGAAATGTGCTGGTTTTGTGGTCTTGACAAATATTCAGCATACTGTTGGTGACCTAGCATGACTTTTCATTACTTAAACATGGAACAAGCTGCTTAAAAATGGAACTTGAGAGCAACCGTACAGTTAAACAAATTAAGAACAATTTTATGGTACAGTTTTGCAGAGTTTTGAATAGAAAAAAAAAAGTTAGATTGTGAGAAAATGAGGTGAGAAATTATTTGTGTATGCTTAAGTATCCAACTGTTGCCTTTCGTTATCAACTTCTAAGTATTAGAAAATATTTAAAGGTAGGGACTAGGCATATTAATAATTCTGAATAGATACCATGTTCTTATTGTGAGTTTCATTTTGTCTCAAAGAAACCCCATTATTTCACTCACCCTTTCCTTTTTACAATTTTGGCAGCTTCTTGCATTGCTATGCACTAATTTTGAGTGCTTTTGTTAAGATTAGAATGAAAATTAAACTATGGCCTCAAAGAAACAATATTCTGGAGTAATGTGTGTCTTTAAAACATTTGTCTTTGTGATAGCATAAAAGTTAAGTTAGATACTATAAGGCGTGTTCCTGTCTGTGGACCACGCATTAAAGGAATTTTCTGTCATTCTGAACTCAGTGTCTTTCTTTCTTGGTCTTTAGTATTGCAATTTTAAAGTCTCTTCACTCCGTGTTCATATGAGAATCACTAACAGCCATGGCTGCAGGCTTCAATTTCCCCCCCAAAAATGAGCACAAAATTCAAGCAGGGTTTGCAACAAATAACTATTTTCCATTTGTGAGACAGCATATAGTAAAATCCACAAGCTTCCCTGGTGATGAAGGCAGCTGTGTTTTCTTTAACAACTGAGCATCACTTTTGCTCAATCAAATCTTTAACATCATCTTTGAGTCAAAGTAATATTTCTGCCTGGTTTATTCTTCTGGAAGGTTCAGATTCTGTGTTTCTGTTAAGATAACCATGAGAACCAGGAAAAAAAAAGTCATTTTGGATGATGTGAATGTTAATCTCTTTTTTGCTTTGTCTTTTTTGAACACTTCACAGATCATCTTACCACACTGCCCCATGTGCAAAAGTATTTGAAGTCTGTCCGTTACATTGAAGAACTTCAAAAATTTGTAGAAGATGACAATTATAAGTAAGTACGGTTCTTTTCTTCAGGTTTTGGGGAACTTGATGGAAAGATGACTTGGCTGTGTGATTAAGAGTTGAACAAAAAGCCATTGCCTGAAGATGTTTTGGGGTTTGTCTGGTGTTCTTAGTATTTTATTAATGGAGCTAATAATACTAAGATGCCTGAGTAAAATCCAGAGTGACTGTCTTCCTTCATGTCTCCAACCAGATTTCCAAACTGACATATCTTTGTAAAAGTTGAAAGCAGATGAATATCTAGTCTTTGTTCTAGTACATCATGGTTGCATTTTGGGGATTTTGTTCAGGAACCCTAAAGCCATTTCCAAGATGTCCAGGATTGACTCTATGCTATTGTAAATAATACATAAAAAACATCTTCCACTTTCAAATTGCTATTTTTAATAAGCTGGTACTTAAGATATAAACCTGACAATTTGGGGGGGTTAAGCATGTTAAAGCAATGCTTACAAAAGAGGTGGAGAAGAGCCAACCCATGCAATGGTGTGAAATAGGCAACATAGAGTGTATTAGTGAGTATGTGAGTGTGCTCCAGTTAAAGGAGAGGATAATCCCTGGCCAATAATTCTGAAAGAACTAGTACATTAAATCATAGGTCTAGTAGCCAAGTTTTCAAATAGCTCAACCAAAGTAGATGCAATGCTATATAATTAGCTATTGGCAAATATAGTAGCTCTATTTAGGTGAGCAGAATTAAAAGTATTCAATGCAACCAGATGTTCAGTAATATGATGGTAGTATAAGAGATTTTAGACTATGTTTTGGAGAGTAAGGTTATTAATGAACTTCTTTAAAACCAGTCTTGTTACTAGTTTCATTAAATATTTCAGTTAAGAACTTTGTCTCAGAATGTGCAGAGACCATATGCTATTAGCATAGACCATATGCTAATAAAACAGTGTTGGAAGGGTTCATCAAAGTAGAAGATTATTTGGATATCACAAAAGAATAATCAGATCACCTGGTGACTAAAATGATAGCAACACAAAAATCAAAACATTATATATTTATTGGACCAATAATTACGGTGTTGATCATTAGATGTCTGTCAGAAGTGAGATATAGCCATGAAAAGACAAATTCATCCCTACTCCCTATCAAATATAGTGCTTCTATAAAACATTAGATTGTTAATACTGCTTCAAAAGGAGACCTTATGTGGTGTACTGTATGCAATTCTGGCCAAATGCACTTAGAGTGCATTTAAAAAAAATGCTGATGCAATCAGGTAAATGAAGTCTGTCCTGTAACACCAGACTTGAAGAACTAGGTTTGTATTTAGCCTAGAAAAGGAGAAATTTAGGTGATAGAATCACTATATATATACACAATTGGGAGAAAATAGGGAGGATAAAAAGCAGTTTAAACTAAATTGTAATGGTAGCACAAGGATAAATGAATACAAAAATTTAGAAGCTAAACGTTGAAATGTGGTTCCTAACCATCAGAGTGATGGAATTCTGGAACAGCTTTTCAATTGGAGTGGCAAGACAAATAGTTGAGTAAGTTTAAGTTAAAACTTGACCAGTTAATGAAATGAAAGCTACCAGTTAGCATTTGTGAAAAGAAAAGAACAGATTCAGTGAATCAGAAGACTGTGTATTACCAGTGTGGGGTCGTGTCTGTATGAGCATGAAGAGTGACCTCCCCTAACAATTCTACGTTTCTCTGCAATTATAGCTGATGCAAAATCCTACTGAGAGTTCAGGAAAAAAAAAGTGTCACCACAACAGAGACAAAACCCCACATGTTTGAGCATAGTGTGAGTCAAGCAATTTATCTTTCTGATTTTGACCATAACTGCAATTGGTGATACCTCCAGCTGCCAAAGTTGTTCCACTCTGGTTCAGACCATTCTGCATACAGCGCTATTCCCCTGCCAAATCTGTGAAATGGATTCTTGTGATGTGTGGGTGTGGAGCTTTGCTTTTCTTGAAAGAGTGATTCTAAAAGTAAAACCATTGAGACAAGGTATTCTTCTGGAACTTCTCCAAGTATTATCAGGACATACTTCAAATGGAGGAAAAACGTCCAAATCTATCGCCTTGCTTAGGGTAAACTTCAGCACGGGGTAGTTCACTGCCAAAGATCGTACTTGGCTGTGGTGTAATGGGTTTGTGCTTTTGTGTCTGGTTGATCATAGATACTAAGAATAGTGAGGTTTCTGCAGGAAAATTATTTGGAAAAAAGTATGTGTTTTTATGATGTTAGCAAAGTTTATCTGCTTCATGCAACTAGAATTCCTGCTAGAGTACTGATGATAGAACACGTATGTTCTTCCTTTTCTCAGTCTCATGACATTGTGTATATTTCACAAACAGAGATGAGTTGTGGAACAGGTGCACATGGAACATTAACATTGCTTACAGGCTTTTGAAAAGGTTGGGCAGTCTAAGACTTGTCTTAAAGGTAGTCTGAGATTTAAATCTCAGTGTTAAAATTTAGCAAATGGTCATTATTTACTAATTTCCCACGTCTCCATGCTTCATTAAGTTGCGAACACAGAGCAAAATTAAATTTAGTAATTGGTAAAGGTGAAGAATTGTAGTAAGTATAGGCTTTACAGCCCCTGGATTGAATTCCAGACACTGGTCATGTTGCTTAATTTGATTTTTAGGTGGAGTTTCCTGATGATGCATCAATGTTAATGTTATATATCCAATAGCTTTCATGAACTGTGTTATCTTAGGCAAAATAGATTAAACAAGTGGTTTCTGTAAGTACATGATACTATAACATAATATTTGGGAAAAAAGTAATGAGTAATTGCAGTTTAAATTTGACAATCATTTTCACCTCAGCAGCAGCCTTGCTGATAATGATGGAAGGTATTTGGTGTATCTTAAAGATCATTTATTACTTTCAATTTAGTTATTGGTGAGAATATTTAAATCAAATTTAGCAATTTTCTTTCTAAGCTTCACTATGGCAGGGAAAAACTGGACTGAAGTCAGAAGAGGTATTAAAAAGAGGGAAAGATTTGATTCTTAGCATAGTACAATTGCTGCAGTTTATATACATTGGAGAACTTTGACCTTTTTCTACCATGTTTGTTTCATCAGAATAAGGCTTTAATTTAAAGTTTGCATTCATCAAAACTCATCACAACTACCCTTAAAGAGAACTCCTCTTCCATCTTTGTATTTGATAAGAGGATTTTTGATACTTGCTTTCATGTTTTCCTCTGTTTTCCCTAATGGATTTTCAGTTTCATAGCATTTTCTGGTCCCATGCTAGAAGAAACTGTAAGCCTTAAAAAGGCAGAGAGTGCTAAGTTTTTATAGTCGGAAAGAATCTCTTCTCTCTTTCTCTTTCCAGTGACTGCTCTTTTTGAGCCAGGGACAGCATTAGTGCGCTCTGAGGAGACGTGTGCTTGACCCTTGGCAGGGAGAACAGAAGTATCTCGGTACCAGGCTGTCAGGGAGAGAAGTTAGATAGTTGCCCTAAAATGTATTGGCAGGATCCCAGCATGTTTTGCCAAATGAGAACCTCAATTACACTGAAAAGGAAAATTTGGCAGCCACTTTATATAAACAAAGCTTTTCTCTACAATTTTTTGTGCCAGTTCAATCGTTTGCTTTAGGTTCATGCTTGTCAGCAAGTGTACTCCAGAAAACCCCTGGCAATGATGTCATATCCTAAAAATAATAGATCTTTCTTGCTCAGCCCATATACTGTTTTCTGCAGAAGCTGAGAAATTACAACATTTGCTGGTTACAAGACTAAGGGGGCAAAAATAGGACCTAAGGAATCAGGATTCCTTCCAGTTATACCCAAACTGTGTTGCTAATCATGGTGATCTCAGGGCATCACTGCAGCCAGCGGGCTTCAGAGACACCGTCATGCAGCTGCTGCAGGACCTTCCTCCTCCAGGAGTGCAAGAAGTGAGGTGAGAGTGTTTGTCCCATACTTGTCCCCAGGTTTGCAGTTTTTTTCTGAGCTGGTCAGCACTGTCCAAACTTTGTGGCACCATGTCCCATCCTTTCTGAACCTGCCATGCCCTTAAGCCGTTCCAAAAGATATTTTTTTTTTGCTGACTTTTTAGTATCATTAGGTCAGGCCTGGTTTTCTCCACAGTTGTTCTTTGTGTAAAGCCAGTTTGAAGGCTATTACTTGTTTTACAGTGTTGTCTGGACAAGACAGTCAGGATTGGAATCCCAATCTGTAGGCTACTATGTATACACATGATTCAGTTCTTCAGGACATGTTAGGCAAGACACTGGTATTCCAATGTATTCCAATAAGATGATTTACAGAAACATTAGTTCAAATTTACATTCAGATAAGCAGGATGCTATGGGAAAGCATCAAAGAGAAATTAATAGGCAATTAAAACATTATACTGACTCCTAACAGTGATGGCGCTATAAAAGTGCCAGCTGCACCATAATGTTTTCAGTCCCATGGTAACAGGAATTATATGGCAGATGCTTAAAATATGAGTGCCTAAAACAGTGAACCTTGGCCACAGTCTATCTTAAATAGGCCTCCCAGGCAGCTTTATTCCCTGGACCTTTTTCACTAAGAACTGTTGTCGCAGGCAGGTGTAGGAGGAAACCTTCAGCGTTAGTCTGAGATTTCTAATGATCCAGTGGCCGTAGGATCAACAGCCGCAGCTGTGACTTGGCTGTCTCCTCCACGGCACATTCTCAGGGACGGTGAAACTTCTAGAAACTGTTGGACCTACTGTTTAAGGGCTACACAGGCAGCCCAAATGGTCCAGATTTGTACACAAATATTGGTCAGAAATACCCTGAGTGACATCTTTGAGGACTGCATTGCTTTATTGCAAGTTAGATCTTCTCAAGAAAGACAAGTAAGTTTTTTTCAACTGCCTCATGGAGCAGCTACATTTCTTGTTCATGTAAGGCTATTCTCTTATTTCACTTGCTTAATATTAGGAGAATTGAGTAAAAGTAGCTTTACTGTCCCAGCAGTAGTTTCACCCTGTGTTGGAGAGCATACTCGCATGAAATAGAACTGTGTTCAAGACTGGCTACCTATTTTATTTTCTGCATTATGTTAGGTTCCTCTTTGCTTTTCAGGAATGTCACTCTTAAATGAGCTATATGGCAGCACTCAGTGGCAGTGTTATCTAAGACTAGGCTGGGATAGAGGTCTAGCTTACTTTACAGAGTATACCGGCCCTAATGTGCTCCAGAAAATATTTGGAGTATCGACCTTTTTAAAAAAAAAAAAAAAGAATTGTTTAAATCATCTTTTTACTATCCAAGAATGAAGCCTTCACATACTCTCCCTGTGCCTTGTTCTTTAAAAGCTTTGTCTTAATTCCCAAAGGTAAATTGATGGTCTGTTAATTCAGTAAATCTCTATGATGATTTTTTTCCTAGAGATTTTACTTCTAGTTTTTGATTCACCTTAGGTTGTTAAGACTAACTCCTCAGGTTTGGAATTTCAGTTTCTAATGTATGTTCAATTGTTCATGGGCAGGTTCTGAGCTTGATATGTAGGATTTATCCTGGCGTGTCTCTTAGCTGAACTCCTGCTGTATAATTTGGCAATGTTGAAATATCATGTGTCAGCACTTAAACCTTTCACTAAGACTAGGCTTCCTCACTGTGGTTTTGAAAAGAATTCCTGAAAAAAATACTATAACAGTGCTATGATATTGGATGAATATAGTGACTTATAAGATAAATTTCTGATCATGTACAGGTGCAAACACAAGAAAGAGAATGTCTTTATGAGTTAAAAGTGGTTTGTTCGGCATGCTGGAGCAAGGCTAGTTTTCTACTTGTAGTAATATTAGTGAGTATCATAGGAGGTGGTGGATGCGATGATGGTTGTCAGCTGTGAGCGCCCCGGGTGTCAGAGTCTGCACAGACTGGGTGACATCAAACACAGCCTCGCAGAGACCGTCAGAAGGTGCTGCCCCTGCAAGTGCTGCTCCCGCTGCCACCCTGGCCACGGGCACACCAAGCCAGCCCAGGGCAGGTGAGCACGCATGTGCATGTCTGTGGCCAGGGCTTCTCCATGGAAAATGCAGCATCAGAGGAACCGCAAAAACAAATTTGGGCGGTGACAAACAAGCCAAGACTGCTTCAAACCGTACTGACTGTCAGTAGCTCTTCTTTGAAATAAAAATGGTTTTGATTGTTTCCAGCCTTCTGGGGGAGCGAGGGAAGAGGCGAGAAGGTGGTCCAGAAATGTCATTCTCTTTTCAGGATATATTCCCTTTTCTCACACTTTATTTTAAATATTTTGTTAAACACGTTAGCATGAATATTTTGTATTTACCAAAACTCAAATTTAGGCTAATATTTATTTGTTGTTCTTTTAATACATCCTGTATTTTCCTAAGTTGAAAAGCTAAATTCGGGTTTGTTATTTTGAAAACGTTGCAGAATTGTGGCATTGTTGAAGTCAATGAACAAACTGTCAGAGATTTAGCAAGGGCTAAGGTTTCAGAGCATACTTTAACATAACCAGACAGATAAACGGTATTATCTAACATTACATTTTCTAGAGAGTTGACCAGTGAAGAGTGGTGTAATCTCATTTTATAGCACTGAAGACTCACTTGATGCCCTGTCAGTGAACTTTTAAGTGCAGCACGCACCACAGGTGCTTTCTAGATTGTATAATGGTCCTGTGCCTCTTTCTAAAACCTTGTTAAAAGCATGGATTTGTTAGGTCTTACTTTCTGCTGTAATCTTCCCCTCTTCTTCTTTACAAGAAGATTTTTAAACAGAAAGAGAGAAATCGTATAATACAAGTAGTTGGGTGGATATTGATCTTACTTGCTTTTGTGGGATGTTCTGGTCACTGAGGAAGGTATGAGTGCTCTTGCCTTAACTCTGATAGCAGGTGCTTGGCATTCCCCTTATGTTCATGTTCACAGGCAGTATTTCACCTATGCTGCTTTCAAACATGTAAGAGTTGTATGAGGTCTTGGCACCTAATCACAGTGAGCTAATTAAGTTGATACAATATGTAAAGTTGAACAAGTGATTTGTGAGGTAGTCTTGCCACAGTTGCTCTGAAAATAGCTGATTCTGCAAATGGTTATCTGAAATGACGGACTGAACGTGCTTAATGAGCACGATTCAGTTCAACGTGCTTAAGAATGAGAGTACGTATAGATGTAAATTCCTTTTAGTCTAACAAAGCAAGAAATTTTCAGGAGGAATGCATTATATATCACATCATTGTAAAAGGGAGAAGCTATGTGCTTACACGGACTGAACTGCAGTTGTGTCTTCTGCAATGGGCTTGTTAGACAAATGCTTCCACAGTGACCAAATAAATTGTGGCTGTTGCCACAGGGTGCTAAGAAAACCTGAGTTATTTATTTGATAACAGGACAAGGAAAGAGCATCAGAGATGAGTTCCTCAAAGTGGGCAGGAGCTAAGGCATGTGGTTGCCGGCTGTGGGGAAAGGTAGGTAACAGCTGCCTGGTACAGGAGGAAGAAATGAGCAGTTGTGGGGCAGTGGCAGGTTAGCAGAAGGGATGTCTGCGTCTGTTTGGAGAATAATTGTTATGTGAAACAAGTTGAAATGAGTATTCTATTTTACATAAGGACTTGGGTCATCAAATATGAGCTAACCCAGTATAATGAGCTTAGTACTCATATTTCTCAAAATATGTAAATAGCACAGTTCTACAGAAGATTCTTGAAACCAAGAATGTTTTTTTTTTAAAAGCTTTCTGCACAAAAGTCAAACTCACAGCATGGGAACAATAAACCCCTAATATAGTAAGGAACAGGTTAGCCTCAAAAATGAACAGAGAAGTAACTACTGCGCAAGGGATGCAACTGGAACATTCCTACAGGAAGATAAATTCACACAGTAGATCGCTATTTGCTGGTAAAGACTTCATCAAGTATTTTTGCCATTTTTCCATACTGAAAGGCATTCCCATATGATTAACATTCGAATTGTGCAGCGAGTTATATTATTGTAACTTTCTCATTGTTGGCTTTCTCATTTTTGGCAGCATGTTGCCTCTTCCTGGTCATGGAAGTCATGTTGACAGAAAGAAGAGAAAGTCTGGAAAGGAATGATTCCTGACCTACTTGAAATACGTTACTTTGGATAGTTAAAAGAATCTAGTACTCTTAGAAGAATAGAAACTCTGAAACATGAAAAGGGATCATAGACTTGCTAACTAACTTCACACTGAAACACAGTTGAGTGTTTGAATTCTGTGGAGAATGGACTGGAAGGTATTCCCCATAAAACTCTGTGTGCGTGGCAGACATGGCAGTGAGGAAAGTGATAGTGAAGTCATATGTGGTATTTTGAAATGCTCTCATAAGTTCCTCCCTGCTGCCCCTTTGCATGTTTTTATCTAAAGCTAAAAGGACTTTCAGTGGTGTTTGTGCATAGTAGGGCACTGCAGTCTGTAGCTTGAAACCTTCACAGCTTTGTTGTGTGTTTAATGCTGTGCAATGATAGCGGTTGTTTCCTTTGGTTTTATACCCATTCCATTAAAATTTACTTAACGTTGTAGTCCTCTGTACTTTTTTGTCAAACTAGTGCAGAACAGGACCCATGAATGTCAAGTTAAGAGTGCATAAACTTGAGAGGTGGCAGAAGTCGTATGCACTGGAAGATCAAGACGTGTTGGAGTGCTGAGATAAGGCAACAGTGAGTGCATCGTGAAACACATGGAGTGAGGCAGAGGGGCAACTTTCTTTTAATTATCTTCTTTTACTATTGAGCATTGGTCACTTTACCCACTTATGCTCCCTTTCTGTAAGTCATAGTAACTAATATTTCTTAATTGCTATTTCTGAGTGCACATTTCCACATGATAACAGAGTAAATTCACTTTTCATGCACAGACGGAATATATTGTTTGCTATTAGATTTTTGTCTAAATTTACTAACTTTTGAAGGGTTTTTTTTCAGGTGACGTTCTATATGAACTTACATCTTTACACTGATAGTATAAAATAACAATTTTCATTTCTCTTTTCATAGACCTCCCTCAGCTTTTTTTTTCTTGGATCTAACAGGTAGTGATTTACTTTTAAAATGTATCATTTTGTTACATAACAAAATAAATAACTACACTTCCAACAAAGTAAAATTCCTGCTTACCACTGCCAAAATAATTACTTTCTTCAGTTTCTTTCAACTTTTATTGAGAAATTTTTTTTGTTAATTTCTCTAAAAACTTGTTTTTCCAGATTATCATTAAGAATTGAGCCAGGTAACAGCTCTCCTCGACTGGTTTCCTCCAAAGAAGATCTTGCAGGTATAAAACTTCATTTGAAAATTTGAGTAAGGAAATAATTTTAATTACAGAAATCCTCCACTCAAATATAAGGGAAATCCCATTTTATATCAGAGGTGTTTTGGAGGAATTAGTCAGTTTCAGATATGGGCTTTTATTGCAATTGCAGAACTACTTGTAATCATCTGTAAGGGCTGTCAGAGAATTGATCCCTTTCCATGCATATGCCCAGTTTCAGAACATCCTTGATCCGGAACACACTCCTCTGATTTAGTTTTTATTGCAAATCTCTACCTAGCCAGCTTGTACTTGGGTTAGCACTGTTCTTTTTCTTAATTAGGTTTCTTCCTTTATGATATTCACCCTCAGAAGTTCTTACAGTAACAAATTATATCCTACATATTAAGATTGATTTCACACGTCAGCATTCAACTAGGCAAAACAAATCCATTGATCTTAAATGAATGAAAACAATTTGATTTCAGAAGTAAGACTTAATTTGCAGAGATTGTAGAGGAGGGATGTACTGTTACTTGCCTTTCTAGAGAACAGGTTTACCTGTATGGCAAAGAGGAGCGTTTTTAAAATGATTTATTAGTAGGCTTCACATTTTTAATACGTAGCATAAAATCTATTGGATTTTCCTCTGCTGAGATTAAAAACCCAGCTACAGCACAATACATCTAAAGTTGATCCCTGGAGCCGACCCGTGCTGATTGCTGAGATTGTTGGTGTCGATTCCCAGTCTCCCTTGTTACCACACCGTGTCTGTCGAGGACGGGGATTCCCTGCGGCGCTGCTGTGAGCTGCTTTTCCAGAAGCCAGACCTGGTAACTCAGAGGCATTATCAGTAGCACAAGTCATCAATAAATATTGCTGACTTGAATATAAACAATTGCAGTTTGAAGGATAACACAGGGTGGTTGTTAGCATTGGAACAGAAATTAAGATTGTGTGATTTTTTTACAAATGCTTGCAATTTCATTATTAATAAGTGAAGGAAGAGCGCTCTTTCAGTACAAATGAATCACTGCAGTGAATAGCATAGGAAATTCTCCTTTCAGGTTTCTGTATGAACCAATACAAATTTGAGACAATTTCATTGTGTAAAGCAGGAGGACAAAAGATTTGTAATGGCTTTTAGCAACAGCTAAAAACCTACAGTACTGTCTGTAAGCTGACCAAAACAAATCTGCTGTACCAACACAGTTTATTTCAACAAACAAACTAAACAAACATCAGACTATGTGAAATGTACTTACTACTATAGGAGCCACTATTGCCAAAGCTGTTTTATTTTAATCTCTTAAACCTGAATGGCCAATTTTCTGTCTTTTTATGTTAAACCATGTATGAATATAAAAAACCCAAAGGGTCCAGACGACGTTTGACGAGCAATTTCATTTGGCATTCAAAATGTCTTTTCTTCTCGCCAAATGAGAGAGGGACAAATTCAATGAAAGAGAGAAAGAAAAAGGAAGATGCTAAATATGAAAGGAGAAAAATAAGTACTGGTGGCTTTCCTCCACCTCCCAGCTCTTCACGTTGGCTGCTGTGAAACCCTTTCTAAATGTCAAACGGGCAGTCATTTATAGGGACCCTGTCATTTGTCCCAGGATCATGAATGCTGTTCCCAGAGTCAGATACACATTTGATCTGGTCTTCAGTTCTGAGGAAAAGGGAGCAAAATCTGTAGAAATAATAACTTGGAAGAAAGCATTTCTTCAGGAGGGTGCTCTCCCCCTCTCCCCTCAGTGCTCAGTACTATTATTGCTGTGTAAAATATAAGTCATTCACAAGACTGGATAAGTTCAAAAGGAGTTCTTAACACTCTGTTTGTACAGACGCGTACTGAGTCTGGCTGGGCAGGAGTTGTCTTTCCCCCTCGCACTGTGCAGGTGACTCACAAGGTGTTGATGGGGCAGCAGTGGTTTGGCTGCTGCTGAACAGGTCCCAGGGTGTCAGGGCTGTCCTCCCACCCCAAAAAGGGCCAGCAGGCTGGAGGGGACATGGCCAGGACAGCTGACCCCAGCTGACTCAAGAGATAGTCCCTACCGTATGATGTGCTCAGCAGTAAAAGCTAAGGTGGGAGGGGGTATTCATTATTAAAGCATTTTTCTTCTGGAACTGTTGCTACAAGTGCTGAGGCCCTTCTTCCCAGGCAGTGGCTGGACGTTCCCAGCTGATGGGAGGTAGAGGACAAATTAGGTTTTGTTTTCCTTTGCATCTGCACACAGCCTTTACTTTTCTTTATTAAACTGCCTTTATCTCAGCAGCCAGCACATCATGTAATATTTGATTTTGCTTTTCTGAGGACTTGCTTTTTCATACTTGAAACTTAAAACTAAGTCATTGCCTCTCATATGTTTATCTTACATATGTAAAGCAGACACACGAGTGAACTTTTTTGTTTTCTGGCTTTCACTTTGTATTGCTCACATTCTAAAGATTTACACTGGGGTTTTGATGTTAACATTTCATTAGGATGATTGTGGAAGTTCTAACTGCGGTCATGGCAGCATAGTATGTGATCGTTACCAATAGTCTGTAATTCTTAATCAAGGGCTTAGAGTTTACTAGAGCTGTAGTGGAAAGCAATTAAAAATACAGTTTCAAAGTTGGAAACAACAACTTTGAACTCTCCTGAGCCAGGCAACTAATATAGCTCTATACTGCAGTGAGCTAGCTGGAGTCCACAAATATTGATTGGGACAATATTCAGTAGAACCTACTCAGTTGAATCACAGAGTCACAGAATTACAGAATGGTTTGGGTTGGAAGGGACCTTAAAGCCCATCCAGTCCCACCCCCTGCCCTGGGCAGGGACACCTCCCACCAGACCAGGTTGCTCAAAGCCCCATCCAACCTGGCCTTGGTTGAAGAATGAACCCCTCCAGGGATGGGGCAGCCACAGCTTCTCTGGGCAACCAGAGTACGGGATCAAATCTGACAGTATTAGGAGAGGGTGAACTTTCACCTCTGAATCTGCAGTGCCCCTGTATGGTCTGTAAAGTTGCTTTATTCAGTGTGAGAATTAATATGGCGACTAGAAATCAAGTCTTGAGTCATTCCTGTTGCTCCATTCTTCTATTAGTATTTCCTTTGAAAGCTTTACGCGCTTGTGGACTGCTGTATTTCTTGCTCAGCCAGAGAGCTCTCACTCGCTGCCTGTTCGACAGTGAATGCCACCAGCATTTTGTAATACCACATGAATTTTCCAGTGACCTGCACCTATGTGGCTGCAAAAATGCTACTAAAGGGAATCCGGTGTACTTTACTGAAAAAAGCAAATTAATTCCTGGAGAAGGTTAGTTAAGTAAGTTAGCAGGAATTAAAATTGAAATTTAACTAAGCATGAAGGCAATAATTCATTGTTTATTTCACAACATTAGTAAATAGAGATATATCTAAAATACTCAAATATCAGTAATGAGATACTTCACCATTGAGAATTAAAAGTAGCACATTCAAAGATATTTGAGTCAACTTTATTTGGATTCAAATTATAGTTTGAGATTATTTCCACTTCAGCCATTGTGTGTCAGGAGTAAACCCTTTCCAGTCGGCAAGCTATAATGATAAGAGATGATCTCAAAATAGTTTAGGCAGTAGTTTAATGTTCCAATCAATAGTTTAAAGCATAGGAATCTGAATACAGTGATTTTAAGGTTAAAATAAAGGTTCTTGGCTCATAAGGGCAGTCATCAGTTCTTCTAATAGTCAAAAAGTGAATACGGTGCTCGTAGCAGTAAGTCTCGTTCAGTTCTCTGTGTGACATTCTGCCTCCTTATAGGTTGCTGTCTGTTTCCAAACATGGAGAAAAAGCTCGATATCATGGTGATAATTCCAAAGTCTATAATGGACTTAAGTGCAGGGAATAGTGTCTTCTTCATGTCCTAAAGCATAATTATTTGTGCTGATGATGGAAATGGATTTTTCTTCCCAGCATTGTGACTTTGTCTTCTATATAAGTATACTCTAGGCAGGGACATTGTGGACTTCTTTTTTTCCCCTCAAAGTATCTTTATGAGTGTGAGGCTCAACAAAAACAGTTAAATCCTTCAATATTTCTGTTTGTAAAGTACTGGAGAAAATCATGTGTCCATTTTCCGCTTCGGTTGCCAACTGGTTTTCCAGTAAATTTGAACAGGAGGCAGACATCTGATTAAAGTGAATGTCTCACAACAAGCTATGTTTGGTATATTAGTGGCTAAGATGGTCTCATCTAATTGCCAAATGCTTATATAATTGTGAATAGTGCTTTCACAGCAAGATTTCATGCCTTCCATAACGCTGCAGATTGCAAGTAGCATTTAAAAAGGAGCTTATAAACAGTTTAATTGTATGCTTTTAGGAACTCTGTGATTCACACAACTTCCTTGGAAGCAACTTAAGTCTGTTCATTCTGCCTTGCTATAGTTTGAGAGAGAAAGACCATCGCTGGAGAGCTTATAGCATGCTGACTGTTCACAGTTTCCAGCTGAATTAGCTGTTAAAGACATCTGTGTTCCTGCGGTGTCAGCTAGGAGGTGCCCAGCATTTATGGTACAGCTATTAGAGAGATTGTTCTGGAAGGTATAACTCAATACATATTCCCAGAACAAAAATGTTAGCCTTCTAAGCAACTGACGTTCCTTAGAATTTGCACACCAAGGGTAGCTCAGTCTAGAAAATTTTATGCGTGTTCTTTATCATCCTAACGTTGTTTTGAAAAGTTCAGGGTGCACTGCTAATCAAAATATAAAAAATGGTTACCTGTTCTCTGAAATATACCATGTTTATCCTGTCTTGGAAAACTATATAAAAAGATAAAATAATGTTAAAATAATTACCTTATCCAGAAAATTATATCTAATACTAAGTGACTCAAAGACTTGTCTTCATGATTCTGTGATTTTTAACTAACACCTTTATCAAAGTTAACACTTAGAAGTCCTTTTTAGCAACAGCCAGGCCTCAGCTGTGGGCAGCCCTTATTTTGGGGGGTTTGTTATGCAATAGTTAGGGATGGACCCTCACCCCCTTCTTTTTTTTCCAAGTAGGTCTTGGTATAATTCTTGAGAGGAGAGTACGTAGATCAGAGGTTCTGTGTTACCACCCTACCAGGAATCTGGAGTAATTAATCTGGAACAGGTGTATTCTCTTTTGTTATTGGGGTAAAATTCAGTCCATTGTCCAGCTTTGAGAGCTGCTAAAGAATTCTTAGTATTTATTTTAATTAATTAGAAGCAGTAGGTTTATTGGATATAATGTATGTGATATATAGGAGTGAAAAAATGTAGCAAATGTGGAAACGGAAGCAAGACTGAGATGTTTGCACATTTGTAATGCTCTGGAAGTAGGTGTACTACACTAATGACGTCTGTACAGCAGTCCCAGCATTTTAGAATAAAAAAATCCCACACCATCATTTTCCATGTAAACACTGAGTTGACATTTAGTTTTGCCATTTGTTTTACTGGTTGCTTTGGCAACTAATAAATAGTTTGTGCTAAGTGCTTTAGCAGCCAATTGTTCTGTGGAAATGAGGATTGTTCAGTCCTCGTGCAAGTGCTTGGTTATTGCTTCATGTGCTTGGTGTATGCTTTTCTTATACTGTACTTAAGATAGAAATGGAAGAACTAAGTTTTCTTCACAAAAGTTTACAGACTATCCAGAAGACTTTGTGCCTTAGTTTCAAACTTGCAGTTATTTCCAATTTCTTCCTCTGGGATACTTTCCCTACAAATTTTTACAAATCATTTGAGCATTTTTGGAAAAAAAATTAATACCAGACAAATGTGTGGGATTCACATGTTGTTCTCAACCACTAAATCCAGACAGAATTAGTGCACTGTGGTTTTTTTCTTAACAGACCAAGGCTTCACAAAAATTGAAGAATCTTCTGTCAAAGCAAATATAAAGTTATCAGGGAGAGAATGATCATGCACAGTTTTTAACTTTATCACTTCCTATTGCTTCCTGTGACTTCCTTACCAGACAAGTCTCTTTAATGTCCTAGTTTACTGATGCATATTTTAACTAGCAAGCTATTGCTCCCTAGGAATGTTAGGAACATATAAAACAGCCAGAGGACAAGGGGCTTTTCTGCTCTTTTTTTTCTCTCCTCATTCTTTAGAGCAGTCACCTGAAATGTTTTCTGTAAAAGTTATTTTGTTGATGGATTGGTTAATGTATTTTGTTGAACCCAAACTTCAGAGTTTCCCTGCAGCGGTGCTTGCACAGTGGGTGTGTCATCCGAGCTCAGGCACTGCCCTCCAGATTCAGCTGCAAGATTTCAACATTTTTGCTGAAGTGTGAGTTGGGGTTTTGCACATTCCGCTGGTGCAGTGTGAGTAACACAAATGCTGATGATTAGTGATTCCATAGAAGCAACACTTGAAGTATATTTCACTTTCACCTGTGTGTGAAAGTATCACCTCTGTTCAGGAAGCATTTGAAGGAAATAACTCAGGTGAGCTTACTATGCAGTCAGTAAGCATTAGAAGTATTTATAATGTAAGACTGTAAATAATGATAATAAATAATGTAAAAAAAAAAGTATTACGTTCTAAGTACATGAGAAATATGGTTAGGTGTACTTGATCTTGATAGAATGGCACAGACAAAAGTGCCCCAGGTTTCTGGTGCACTTGTCTGGTTTGCTGTTGTCCTTGCTAAATATGTTAAACTTGTGATCTTGCCTGCAATGTAATGTCTTCTTTCACTGCACTATTAACACATTTCTACAGTCCTACTCTGGGAGAATACTGGATTGAGTATTACTGGGCAAACTCCTCTAGGGTTCATTTTGTATGTTTTGACACATCATATATTAACATCAACAAACTCCCCTCTTTGTCCACATCACTTAATTGGTCCCTTTCTGGTAATTCTAGCCAAAAAAAGTAAGCCAAAATTGAATGGTCCAAGAAGATTGAACTACTTCCTCACCCATGCACACAGGTTTTTCTTAACAGCAATGGAGACAGGGTGAATGGAGCTGCGCCTGCTGAAGCTGTATTTGCCCATTAAGGGACATCGGTACCCTGAGATAATCCAGCATGATTCAGTTACGCTTAAGTTTCTGGGAAGAAAAAATATAATTTAATAGGCGCAATTGTTGCTATTCATAGACACTACAAAAGATTTATATACTTGTCAGTGTTTATTCCCTCGCTGCAAACCATGCTTTTGGAATTAACCTTTAAATTAGTGGATTTTGCTAATGCATATTTGAACATAAAGCAAAGACTACATCAAAGGAGGACCAGGCTGTGTATGTCTTCCAAGCGTTCTTGGCACTGGTAGGTGGTAGCATTTGTAAAAACAACAACAACAACAACAAAACACCTGGGCTAAACTATTCTTTTTACAGATTTGAGGAGATATGGGACATTAAGGGCTGTGAAGAAACATCTTTAATAAATTGCCTAATAAGTGTATTCTGGAGTCCTGTAAACATAAAATAGGTTCTAAAAAATAGAATCTGGAAGTAAAGCAAAAGAATATCAATTACTCCAGGTCTCTCTATCTCAATCTCTCATTTTTGGTTTGCTTTAAGAAATTTGGGATGGGAGGTTACTTGCATTAAGCAAGTCAGTTGAGTTTGAGGGAAGAAGGAAATGTCCATATTATGACTTTATTTGATTACTAAATGACACAGTTTGGTGTTAAGACTTCTTTAAGCTGTTTTCTGATTATTTAGGAAAGCACACCTGCACATTTTGCTTGAAAATCCACTAAAGGCTGTAATAAGGGAAGGATCATTGAGAAGTAGGAGGGAATCAAGAAAAAAGAACAATCTGTAGCTGGATAAGTAGAAGATAGAAATTAAAGGATCTGAGAATGATTTGAAGGAAAATGTACACAGATAGCAGGATGTTCTTTACAGATATTAGAAGTAGAAAGCACTTGAGAAAATTGTGGTTCATCTGGACCGTCAGAGAAAGAAAAACAGTCAGAGAAGGAAAGGACAGTGCAGCAAAGCCAGACAGTTTATTTTCAACAATCTTAATTGTGATTTCTACTGAATGTTTCCCTAGACTTAACATATTCTTCATAAATGCCAAAAATGAAAAGAGAATGAGGATTTGTGGAAGTCTGGAATGAAACAGTGAATTAATCTTTTCCTTCCTGCGATATTTCTAGAATTAGAAATTCTCAATTGCCAAAGTAGACTAATATTCTATACCAATTATTGTCCTTAGAGTATTAAAAAAAAAAAAAATATGCACTCCAGAATAAGGTTTCCAAATGGCTTTTTGTAAACATATCTCTATGGAGATATGGTGGAGATTAGAATGGGACACTATTACAGCAGCAAGGATCATATGGCAGAAATATAAAGTCCTATTTATGTTCCCTTTATTCCTAGGGCATGGTATTAGAAATGCTTCATAGTCCTTTTGAAAAAAAAAAGAGTACTTTCCTTCGGTAACCAAAATCATCTTCCAGACCTCTGCAGCAACAGGCCTTTGCATACTGGTTCCAAAGAGAGCGGGCAGACTTGGGGAGCACAGGGGGTGCAGCCAAAGGCTCTGATTCTTGTTCTTAGTTTGCTCTTGTCTGAGAAGCAGCCATAATATACCTCTCTTGCATGTTGTATGCATTAATAGGCTTTAGTTGAATTGTAAAGTAATACTCTGAAAATTAAAACTATGCTTTTCAATAGCCATCATTCTAGACTTTTTTGTGTGTGTCATTCTTGATTCTGTGCACAAAATTCTTCTTAAGTTCTTTATTGTGTGTTTTGTAAGTGTGTTTTGTAAGTAGGTCTTTCTGTTTGAAAGTTTTAATTATCACCCACTGACTTTGGTTACAATGGCAACAGAACAGTAAAAATTTACAGCGAAGATTTAACTAGAGAGTCTGTGGCTTGGAATGTCTTTATTAAGTTTTAGAAACAGAGCCTGTAAGTATCAGTTTTACTTCTTAGTTGCTCACCAAAAAATAGTAACTAGTTGATACTGTTTTACCTTCCTAAAAAATCACTCTGTTTGCAACTCATTTTCAGTTTTCTGTTTGGATGCCAACTATTGGTTTATTGATAGATTTTTAATGTAGAAAAATTGTGAACTGTAACTCCTTCACCCTGTTGCTTTTTTTAAAAGCTCTGGAGACTGTAAATGTTCACATGTTCTACTGAAGGATTGCAAAAGTAACATTCATTTATAACGTTTGAGGGATTATTCATGGAAAAATTATGCAAAGGAAAAAACAGTGAGATCCTTTGGGATATGTGTAAACTTTTCCAAATGTTCTTGCCACAGATCTCTGAGCAGCACTCAGCTCACTCTGATGAAGTTGTCTCACGTTCCCTAACGCAAACAAATTTTTAATAATGTTCTAATATTTTTATACGTTATTTTTGTGCATGTCAGCATGGTCTTGAAAATGATGCTGAGAAATAATGAAAACCAAACTAACCCTTGTTCATGCCAGCTGACTGGAAAATCCTGCTAAGAGTGCTTTGTCTCCATGAAAGGCAAAATAACAGAATAGCAATCATGGTAACAGTATGCACTAGGAATGGAGCCAGGGGAGTAAAGAGGAGAGTTAGCAGTAGCAGATGACTTCACTTATTGGAAAAAAAAGAGGCAAAATAATTCAATCTCAAATGAATTTAAATACTGGAATTTTGTTATCAGCAGTATCAGGCAGAGCTTCCCCAGCTAATTGCTCAGCAGTCTGGTATGTCCATAAACATCCCTCAGTCTGTGCAGTTTTCATCAGTATCTCACCGCTTGCCCTCTTTGGCATCCTCCTTGGCACAAGAGTGTCTCTTACCCCTCTGCAGAAATGAGGTCATCTCCCCTGTGCCCCATAACTCACGCTGACACCGTCTGTGCCACGGGCGTCTCGCTGAACCCAGCCTGCCCCACAGTGCTCTGAACCTCACCGTTCTTCTGCACAGGCGCTTGACAGCAGAGCAGATGCAAAGATTTCCTAAAGGGTTTTAAGCTCAGATTTTTACCTTAGAGCAGGCTTACCAGAGCCAAACTGTATATATTTGGCTTCTGTTGGCTTGGAGGTGAGGAAGATGCAGAACCACATAGAAAATGGCCACTCCAGACAGAGTAGCACCAACATAGTTCTGATACTTCTGTCTGTGTCTCATCCCGCAAAGCATTCTGTTTTCTGTCATCCGTATCTACTCTGAAGACACCTGACTAGGAATAAGTTCGGTACCTTCTTTCACAGGACTGATGAAAGCAATTGTGATTGCCATGCAGAATAGCAAGGAAGCCAGGCAGGAACTGTTGCCTTCCCTTGTAAGGCTCCTATACCTATTTCCACAAATTCTGTCACCATTGACACATCTGACCTTAGCCAGGCAGTACTTTAACCTGAAGTCTGACTGTATAATCTTATTTTTTATCTGAGATAAGCAGTCTTTTTAGACACATTATGTCATTCAGCATTTTTTTAACAAACTTTTTCTGTTGTGAAACGGTCCAGGTAATAAAAGCTCTTTCTAAAATGAAGTTATAATGACCAATATTTAAATATTTTTGTATTTTATTTGTATTGGTGCAAATGTCACTTTGTGCTTCCTAAATCACAGAATCATAGAATGGTTGGGGTTGGAAGGGACCTTAAAGCCCATCCAGTGCCACCCTCTGCCCTGGGCAGGGACACCTCCCACCAGACCAGGTTCCTCCAAGCCCCTTCCAACCTGGCCTTGAACCCCTCCAGGGATGGGGTAGCCACAGCTTATCTGGGCAGCCTGGGCCAGGATCTCACCACCCTCACAGCAAATAATTTCTTCCTGAAAGAAGTAAGGGTCTAGTTTCAAAAAAAAAAAAGGGAGCATAGAGTGAAAAATCCCAAAGCACTATCTTTTTTGGTAGATAACATCTCTTATTTTGTGTAGGTTTTGATATCAATAACATTTGAACCTATAAACATTTTAAAATACCTCACGTCGAATCCAGCTGACTTTGATTTTGTAATGGCTTGATTGTGTCAGCACAAGACTTGTTATTTTGCTTTTCTTTCTCTAGATAAAGTAGTTTTGGTGCAGTCTCCATGCTTTGCTTCAGTGAACATTGTCTTAGAATCAAATTGATCAAACAGCCTTACTGCTTTCAGCTCTGTGACCTCTATGGTGAGAAACTTTAAACTCTTACCTTTTACAAAAGTTACCAGTTATTTTGACGTGGCATAGTGTCTGTGTGAAAAAGCACTGCACCGTACTGGTGTTCACTTAGGGCTGTGCCTTGAGATTGCTACTCTTCCACAGGCTGTAGTTTCAACAGTTTGTTAAACATAATATTTTAATAGCTCTCAGTGAACTATAATGTCATCCACTTAAAATTACTTAATGTAAGTCAGGATTTAGAACTGACACCAGAGAGAAAGAGCTGAATGACAGAACAGGAAGCAATAGAAAACTGAACCAACCCTGCAGCCAAATTATGGGACATGTAGTGACTTAATGCATTGCAAGCTGTGATGGGAACCTCAGAGTGGCCACATTAACACTGAAGTTTATGCTGAGTTTCAGGCTAAACTCTTCCTGATACATGCTCATAATCTTCAGGAAAATTCTCTTTCAGCTGCCACTATCTTTGTACTGGATCTCAGCTCCAATATATTTTAAGCTTCTTGGCAGGTAGTAAACACCTCAGTAGTCCTAGTATTCTACTCTTCACAAGTTGAAAAAAAATCTGATGGAAAGGCACTATAAACAAAGCATGTAGAGAGGACTGCTTTTTGTGAACCTAGTTCATCAGAAGGGCTGGAGGTTTTCGAATAAAAGAACTTGGAATCATTTCTGAAACTTCTGAATGCATTTGGTTTGTCTCTGCATAAATTTTAAGAATTCATAATGAAAACTTGTGGTAAAAGACTTTAGTGAAATGTATGTTCTTGCTAGCAATGCAACAGACAAGATATTCAGACCTAATGGTGAAATACTAATTCAAACAGTTTTTACACTAAACTAATCACCACCTAATTTCACTGGGATTCATCTCTTTATATTCTAACTTGTGCGTAGCCTCCACAGCAGAAGAGAAAGATGAACCCTATTGTCTCTGGGGAAAAAGCTCCCAATGTCATTTTACAGGCCAAGTGCAACAAAATTTTTATTGAAAATGCAGCAGAACATTGTACTCAGCCCTCTTCCAGCCTCAGAGACATACGGCTCTGGTTGAATCTCTGGATGAAGTAATGATTAAAAGTGTGCTTTTTTAAATCTGCATGTGGACTTTAAGCATAAGACTTTCTCTGAAGCCACATATGCAGTGACTCCTGCTCCTGTGTCATGTTCCACAAATTCTCCATTGTGTGATGGAACGACAGGCAAGCAAAAACACAGTCCTGTCTAGCATGGTATATAGGAGTAAAGTAGAAACAGGGTTACAAACTGTTTTCTCTTTTTGTTCTCCAGTAAATTGGTGATCTGATGTATTATATTACTGAAGGTTCCTCTAATGAACTCATTTCCCCTCTCTATGTTACTAGAACCAGTTTCCTCTTTCTGCTTGTCTTGAGGCTCCTTTCATTGCTAATTAAACAGCACAATGAACGGTTTGCTCAAACGTGCAGAACACTGTGTGGATGAGATTTTCCCCCCTTACTGCTATGGAAAACCTTTGCAGTTCTTCATAGTAATGACCTAGTTCATAATAAAATTCCTGACTCTTAGGCTATGGGTAAATAAAAATACAAGTAATTTGGAATTGATGCCTGTATTTTGTACAACTTCATATAAGTCTATATTGCAGAGTGGGTATGGATAGTAAAGTATCTTGCATCTATTTGCATTATTTTTTGCCTCTTACTGGCCAAACTCAGTACTGGTTCTCCTGTTTCTTCTTGTATCTCATGAATCCTCAGTTCAAGGCAGAAGAAATTGATGAGTAACTTCTGTGCTTGGGGAGAGATGGAGTAGCTTGTTTACCAGATAGCGTCATAGGATATCTCCAGTTGGAAGGGACCCATGAGGATCATCGATTCCAACTCCCTGCTCCTTGCAGGACTACCTGAAACTCAGTTATATTACTAAGAGTGTTTTCCAGATGCTCCTTGTCCTCTGACAGGCCTGATGCTGTGACCACTTCCCTGGGTCCCTGTTCCAGTGACTGGCTACCCTCTCAGAACCACTTCTGTTACGTGTGTACCTTCATGTCCTGTTGGGGTTTTGTTTCAGATTTTTTTCTATTTCTATTGTCACTAATTTGAGGCCAGATGCTTTTGTGAAGACTCTGATGGTAGTTGTACGTGGTTTTTCACATCACAAAGTTTCTGTTTCTGTTGACCTCCTGGTCGTGCTTTAGGCTAGAGGCCAGAAGCCGGCTGAGCTAAGGTCACTGGAGCCTCCAAGAAGTGGTTCCTGTGATGCAGGAGGATATCTGTCTCGCTGTTACCTGAGCTGTACTGAGTCTGGAGGTGGATATGGGGCAGGCAGCCGCTTTCATGACCACTGTTCCCATTTCTGTCACAAGCACCAATGCCAAAACTAAATGTTTAAAAATGAAATCTCAACTGTTTGTTGTGAAGCCAGGAATAGCCGTGTGTTCACTGAGGATGATGATAAGCCATGTTGTTCTCCACTGTATTGCAAAGTTTGCTGCCAGCCTTTTGCAAACAGCATCAAGGAACTGGAAGAACAACAGCGTGTCCGTGTTTTCCATGAGGCCTCATAAAACCTGTAAAATGAGAGGAAGAATAATTGCAGTGAGACATCTCATCAATGATTGAGAAGTACTGCATCTGTCTGGCCATTAGATACATGAAAAGTCCCTGCTTTCTCTCACATGCTCAAGCAGTGAGTCAGTATGAGCAGATTGTTTACAGTTTATTCACAACATGGAGTTGTGAACAAAATTTACAACATGTGTGAGCATTCCTGCTCACACCCGAAGTACAAACTGACTTTATGGCTCTGCATATTGTACTTTGGCACATCCAGCTGTTGTAAGGGTGCCAAGAGTTTTTGTAGGAGTTCATTGTTAAAAGTATGTGCAAAGCTGTTTTAAAAATTACTTCCAGACATTCAAGAGTATAGAGATGAATTCATAACACAAATGGATGATGTAGCCCTAATGTGCAAGAAACGGTTCTTCCAGAAATGGTGCATCTGTAACAATTCATTTAAATCAGTGGCTGAACACACCAGCCCGTGAGATGTCTGGGTTTTGCATCGGTTCAATGTTGAACAATCTCTGTCTTTTAGGTCCATCCGACATGTCAGCAATTCTGAAGTTCAGCAGGAGACCCACGTGTCCTGATGCCTCCGTGGCCGCGAGTCTCCCCACGCCCCCGGTGCCGAGGCACAGGAAGAGTCACAGCCTTGGAAACAAGTGGGTGCTCTGGAGGGTCTCACCCTTGGGCAGTTTTGTGCCTCAGAATGGTTTAGGATAGCGGCAGAACACTCTGGTATTTGTCCCCTCCATTTCACGTATGGCAAGAGTGCTGCAGGCATTATGTTTATTCTCTAGGTTTTCTCTTGATGTTTCACTATTTTTGCCAGACGCTGGCAGTACTTGAAAGCTGTGTATCCACCTTGGTCTGTGGTTTCCTGGTGTGCATAACTGATTTTTTCTTCTTTTTATTTTTAAACATCTTTCTACATCTAAGGAAACGTACTAGTTGCTTGGCACACCTTATCATTCAGGAAAGTTATGACCTTTTGCGCTGTTTTACCTGGGTAATATGGATTAGAAACATTTTTCTCTGCCATTTACCCAGCTAAGTGAGAGCATCTGCTCCCAGTCAAGGTTTCAGCATCCACCAAATTTCACAGTCAGGGAAAAAAGTTCACGTGACTTCTCCAGGGTCCTAGAGCGTTGGTGGGTTAGTTCAGCTCAGAGAGGGACCACTGAGTAGGGCCTGAGCAGGGCTCTGCTTTTTTTGTTCTTCCTTAGCCTCTGCCAAGTGTGTTCAGATTTTGTATGGAGAGAAGTAAAAACAATTACCATCTACAGAAATTTAATAATTATTACTTACAAAGACCACTAAAATCTGAAACTTGTTTTGATAGTCAAGGAGAATCTGTACATCAGAGGGGAAGCGTGAGCAGTAGCGTTTAATTGCCTGCTACTTGATAAGCTATTGATAAGGCAAAGGCTCGGCGAAGTGTCAGGAGCCAAGGGCTGCCGTTAGATGCCGGACGAGGGGTTTTGCCTTGTTCTCCCGTTTTCCAGCATGATGTGCCAGTTCAGCGTGGTGGAGAGCAAAAGTGCCACCTTCCCGACGGAGCGTCCGCGCCACCTCCTGGATGACAGCGTCCTGGAGCCCCACAGCCCGCCCCGCGGCCACCCCCGCGGCAGCCTGCTCGCCAACGGCCTCTCCAGAGGTAGGGGGGGGGGCTGGCACTCCCGCGGGCGGTCCCGGCGGTCCGGGGTCCCGCACAGATAGCCCAGAGCGGGGCATGAGGCCAGGACTGGTCCCTTCCGTGGAGAAGGCGGACCAGAAGTGCTTTGTCTCGGCTTGCCCCGGTTACTGATGATGGGTTTGTAAAAGTGGCACGAAGGGAGATTATCGTCCTGTGTGCTCTATGGGATGCAGGGAGTTTGTCAGCTTTCACCAGGAAAAAAAAAGTGCTACTGAAAAGTGGACGTATATTTTGAAAGTTACCTTTGACAAATGAAAATTTAACGACGTTTTAGAAGATGGGAGAATAGTTCAGCTGTGCTCTCTGAAACTTCAAAAGAAACATAAAACAAACTTGTGAAAGAGAATGATGACCATTATGTTGTGGTCACTGTAATTAATACAATAATTATTATAATCAAAACAAAGTGCCCAACAGTTTGTGTTCTAAGCATGAAAAAGGAAATACACTGTGAAGGATAACAAGTTACTTGACCAAGAAGAGTTTGACACTGAGATGTCTTTGAACTTCTGAAAATACAGGCACAGCTCAATGTGTTAGACTGAACATTAGAAGATCAGTCCTGGGCAAATTAAAACTGTGAGCTAAATAGCTGTGCCAGGGAAGGAGGGACAAATTGGTCATGGGATTGGAGGAGAAATAGGGACTATCATTGTGAATACATCGCATTGATTAGTTACGGCTCCTGGCAGCAGTATTACAGCTGGCATATCCTGTTACAGGATTGAAAACAAGACGATGTCATGTCTAATAACTTTAATTGACTTACGTATGTTATGGTAGAAATATTGTCTTACAGAGTAACTGAATTTTGTGTTCCTTAAGAGCTCAGCTTTTGAATGAAAAGCAGTATAATGAAAATTAATGTAACACGTAGATGTCTGATAATCAAACGCCATGATGACTTCATTGACCAGTGAGATATTATAAATGGGAAGGCTCCTGTAAGCCTCTTCCAATTTTAGGTTTTACTTAAATTTTGAAACATGATATGAGTAAGCAATTTCCATGGCACTATAAAAAGATTATTCTGGTGATCCACGTACATTGGCTTTGTATTTTCCCTTGGGTGTTTTTCTTACTTCTTCTCTGTACTACTCTTTTTCTAGATAGCAGTGAAAGCTCAGAATTTAGTGAGGAGCTGCCGTCAGGGCTTGAAAGGTGAGTTAGTCTTCATGTACACTCACTGAGTACTCTACAGACTTAGCTAAGAAATTCATGAATGATTCCTAAGCCCTAAATCAATAGCTGTTTTTATCAAATTACTGATTAGTTAGGAAAAAATGGCAAATTTTTTGAAATAAAGCACTGTAAAATTATTGTGTTTTTCTTCCCACGGACCTGAAAAGATCGGGAACTATTTCTGGCATGTTTACCGAACCCTAACTGTTGAAGTCTCAGACTAGAATTTCCCTCATCAGATATTTGCATTCACGAACAGGGGTCGTTTATATGCCACGCTGGGGCCTAACTGGAGGGTACCGATCCGGAATTCTCCTAGGAGTCGAAGCTGTGTCTACAGGTACAGTTCAGGGTCTGCCTTGCTCAGTGTATGGTGCTAAACTTTCATTTGGGTCTCTACGCTTTCCTAGCGTAATGTATTTTCTGTCCAAAAGTATCCTTGTATGACCATATCAGCTCATGGTAGTCTTCCCCTCCTGCTTGTAAAAATTCCTATTAATGCTAACGCAGGGGTATGGCCCGTTCAGATGAAATTCAGTTTAGCTATTGATTTAAATAATTATATCTGCTTCCATATTGTGGAAAACTGTTGTTTACTTTGGGTTTATGACATTACAGAAGCAGGTTTGTCATGAAGGCCATCTTTGCCTTCTGTGACAAATAATGATGTTAGAAGGATACCTTCTTGACCCTTTCTCACAATTTACTTCCTGATTTGAAGGGCAGCTACCCATAACATCTGTTTGGGTCGGAGGACTATAGTATGATTTTGTACAGTAAAGAAGTGTTACCTTGGACCCTGAGTAAGAGAGGGGACATCTGCAATGCCGTATAAGGCAGGCACTCCCAGCGTTGCTAGTCACTAAGACAGGGACTTTCAGAAACAAGTAATCCATTTACAGCCCAAAGAGAGGTGACGTGGAAAATTATACATGGTTAGGGGGATAAAAATCATTCATTACATCCGTTCCTGATCTGGACTTCATACATTCTGTGGTAGTGGGAAGTGAAGAAGTACATATGAACAGTAAAGAAAATAGGGCCCTGAAACCATATTCTGCAAATACAGCTATTTAGTTGGAGTTTAAATCTAGGCAGTTTTTATTTTGTATAAATTATTTTGCTTTAGTCCTTGTAGAAGTGTTTGATATATTGTGTTCAGCTGTTTTACTTGAGCTGGTAACATCTGATAGCAGCACAAGTTAGAATAAGTTAGACAGCAGTAAAAGTGCATACTTTATAAATAAGCAAAGGAGTAAATTCTGGAACAATATTATACCTGTTTCTGGAAAATACGCTGTTAATGTGTCCATGGTAGACTTGCTTCAAAAATTATGCAAGCTAGAAATATAAAAAGATAAAAATGTGAAAAGTCTATTAAATCCACAAAGTAAAATTACTCCCTAAAACACATTTCTTACACTTATACACTGTCAAGTAATTCTAATGCTTGCATTCATTCTTCCTTTTCTGGAGTCTTCTACTGCTTTTATCAGAAAACTAGAACTGGCAAGAATACACATTAGCAAGGGGAAGGCAATTCCATTTAATTGAAGAAGACGCACCTGCCAGTCTGAGGGGCTGTCCTTGCAGTTTGAGGGTGTTGCTGTGCGTATCACTTCCACTGGCGTGTGTTTATATGACGCCCTAATACTCGTTTATAGACAGAATAGTGTTCATCTTTGGTGGTTATGTTCTTAATGGCTCTTCACATTTCTAACTTTGCCTGCACTTGGGTTCTTTCAGTTGTAGCACTTTCTCACTGTTATATGTAGGAAGCTCTATGTTCATCCTGGGAAAGGAAAATAATATTTTAATCACTGTACAACAAATTTTTTGGCATTGTTACATAGTTTTCCCAAGTTTTTTTCCAATTAGCCAAGGTAATTTCCTACATTCTTTTTTTGATAGCTAAAGTTTACTTTAAGATAAAATTACATTTGTGAGAGCTTTTACTGCCAAACTTTTAATCCATGATTTTCCAGAAATCCAGCTAATTTCTGTAATTTGCCAGAATAAAATAGAAAATTGCCTGGTTTTCCTTGGACTTTGGGCCTCAATATTTATTCTGTTTTATTATATTTTTTCATGTCAAGGCCCCAGAATGGAACCTTTTGTTGGTTTGGTTTTTTTTTCAAAGATCCTGATTCCTATTTGATGTCTAGATTTGGAAAATATATATTGTAGAGTCAAGTGTCAGATGATACAATACATGTAAGGCAATACAGGAAAAATATATTTAGAGCTAAATTACATTGCTTGCTTGTTGTCCTTATTTGTCTGCTCAAATGCATATGACCACGTTTTGTCTCTCTAGCCCAGCAGGGGCCTGCAGCTGCACATTAGGTAGTTCCACAGGAGTCATTACCATTGAAGGTCCCTTAAGAAGAAAAACACTGCTCAAAGAAGGCAAGAAACCTACTGTAAGTGATTCTAATTCTTCCTGTGATTCTTATTCAGTAGTGGCTGTCTTAATTTCCAGGATTAGGTTAAAACTGCAGCTTGATACCACACGCAAAACAATGTTCCTTGTTATTATCAATTGTAAAATCATTTTCTGCTCAAAGTTTTACCTGTGTTATAACAAGGCTGTAACCTTTGTATGTCCTTTGATCTACAGCATTTTTGCTTCTCCCTGCATTTGCAAGTAACGTCTCTAGGTTGTGACAGCAGAGTGAGAGTAAAGTAGCTCTATAAATCCGCGTGCATTTCTATGAGGGCAGAAATTTAGTATCATGGTGAAATGGGAAGGCTGCAGGGTATCCACTCATAGACCAATGCTATGGGAATTCATACTTAAGCTAAATTCACAGGTTTCACATGGCTCTGGTCCTACGCATTTGGAAATTTTTTGGTTTTGTAGAGTTCATTGATATTTTTAATGTGTTACACTACTGTTCAGTGCTAACAGATTTGAAGAATTGCCGAGATGTCATCTCAATAAATTTTAGTGATCAAATGCAGCAGTCTAAGATCTGTCCAGTAGAAGGCAGCACACTATTTTGCTGTGAAGCAATCAGTCCTGATATATTTATGAGATACCCAAGTAAGATGGATTGTATTCACAGCCAACCATCCAATTTAGGTAGCTGGGCTGATTTACACTAGGAGACACTCTAACTCTCCATTCCTTGCTTCTGAAATTAATTTTGCTAGCCCTTGGACTTGCTCGTGAGTAGTTTTTTGAAATGTTGGAGATATGCAGAGTTTTTCCTAATTTTTTTCCTTTCTGATTCAGCTCTCCTCATGGACTAGATACTGGGTTATGCTTTCAGGATCAACTCTTCTGTACTTTGGAGCAAAATCTTTAAGGGGCACTGAAAGAAAACATGTAAGTGTTAAATTTGTCCTATAAACAAGAATTGTGCGTTCATAAGCAGATCTGGAAGGGTGTTTGAATTGTACCTGCTGTTCCGGGCTGAGCCAATGTCTGCGCAACTTTTACAGTCAAAAGTTAATCCCTAGTATGGTCTCAACTGTGACTGACTTGTCTGTCTCTTCCAGTATAAATCTACACCTGGTAAAAAAGTCTCCATTGTGGGCTGGATGGTGGCGCTGCCTGATGACCCTGAGCATCCTGATATTTTCCAGCTAAATAACCCTGACAAAGGTAGATGTTGCAGGATGGACATTATCTCCATTATATTTCTGTGACAGGAAGTAGATTAATCTCTCTTAATGAGTTTGTAGATTACGGAATTTGCAGTGGCACTCATATAGAAGACTGAAGAGGGAGATTTTCAATATAGAATTTTCAAGGGAGGGTACAAATTAAATTGAACATATTTCTGTAATATGCTGTGGTGCTTCTCTAGTGCCTACAGAGGTCTTGCTGTCTCTTGACAGTTACTATAATTTTTGTGGAAATTGCCCAACCAGTATGAGATTGCTGCACATCCATGGGCCCTCATACCCTAATCTCCAAAATTCTGAATAGCTTTCTCAAAATTGGTCAGTACCAAATCTTGACTTACACCGACACCAATTAGAATATTATGAAGATTCTTCAAGCATCAAACCATTCACCAAAAAAAGCCTTTTATGTAATTATTAATTATTTTTTAATAATTAATTTTGAAGTGCAATAACTTCCGCCTTGATTAAACTTCAAAAACTTCAAAACATCAGAAAGCCCCTAGAGTTATTTTGCACTTTGAGTGGCTACATAAAGATTTTTGAGGCTTTTTTCATTTTTCACGTTTTCAGCTTTGGTGGTGGACATGGATTTGCATCAGCTGTGTGAAGTGCATCTCTTGGGTCTTGATTAAAATGTACAAAGTACTTGATTGCACAAAGCAATTTACAAAATAATGAGGCATAGAGGAAACTTGAGATAGGACACTGAAGAAAAGTAAGTTCATAAATACAAAAACGTTCATAAGAAGTTTGGCAATAACCACAACAGCCTCAAAAAGAAGGGAGCCAGGAGGAAGTTGGATGTGACCTAAGTGGTCTTTCCTGTGGCTGTAATTCGGCCTCACTTTGCTTTGCAAGCCACGTATGTTCTCATACTCCCTCCACTGAAGGACTGTTGGATAAAATTATAGGAGCAACATGCTCTTCGAGCATTTGAGGTGCATATTAACTTAACAGTTTACTTCAGGACTTCGGCTTCTGCACAGAAATTAGAATCCCTTGAAACTAGATGTCTGTCTGCAAATTCAGAGCCTTTGATTTTCTTATTTTATAGGCAATGTTTACAAGTTCCAGACTGGTTCAAGATTTCATGCAATATTATGGCATAAGCATTTGGATGATGCATGCAAAAGCAACAAGCCTCAGGTAAGGTTGTGAAACTTATTTCTACCCACTTTTTCATATTTTCCAGAAAATCCTTACTAGAAAAGATACCTCTTTTCAATCTGTGTGCACACACCAACCTGTGGAGACAGACATAACTCCTTGTTTTGTACATTGACCCATTTTTTCAATAAGAGGAATAAAAATTATTTAAAACTACAGAATTTCCACCAAAGCAGGATTTTTGCACGTCTAGCTATAGGTTTGGTTATCTAACAGCATTATAACCTCTACACTTACTGCTTCAAGTGAGGTGACCCCATCCCTGCTTCAGAAGGTGCTTTCTCATGGACCCAGAAAGCAAACATGCTAGCATTCAGAGGGCTGGAGCCTCCCTGCTGTGAAGACAGGCTGAGAGAGTCGGGGTGGTTCAGAAGCAGAAAAGGCTCCAGGGAGACCTTATAGCGGCCTTCCAGTACCTGTAGGGGGCCTACAGAAGAGATGGGGAGGGACTCTTTATCAGGGAGTGTAGTGATAGGACAAGGGGTAATGGTTTTATACTGAAAGCGGGGAGATTAAGATGAGATCTCAGGAGGAAATTCTTTGCTGTGAAGGTGGTGAGACCCTGGCCCAGGTTGCCTGCAGAAGTTGTGGCTGCCCCATCCCTGGAGGAGTTCAAGGCCAGATTAGACAGGGCTTGGAGTAACCTGGTCTGGTGGGAGGTGTCCCTGACCCGGGCAGGGGGTGGGACTGGGTAGGGTTTAAGGTCCCTTCCAACCTGAACCATTCCATGATTCTGTGATTCTGTGATTTACATGACTGGGTCTGTAAGTGCCATTGAAGAGTGTCCTATGAAATGTGACGTTTGTCCTTTATATAGCAGCCTCATTCTTCTCTTGTGGAAAATGTTCATTCTTAAAAGGATTTCCAAAGGTTATATTAATAAGATGCTGATCCATATACGACCTAAAACAAGATGCAGCTTGGGAATCATCTTTACACACACACATTCTACCTGTGCATACTGATGACTTATTAGAATACTTTGGCTGGATTTAGTTCATGAATAGAAAAATCATTTGAGTCTTTATCTTTCCTTTCAGTTATGGGGTTAGCCTTCTTTTGGGCCTGGTTGGAACTGATCACACTTTTCACATGAGATCATAAATGATCACCCTAGTCTGTTTTGTAACTTTGCAGTTTCCTGGTGCCGTAATAGGGTCAGAGGGATTATACTGCTGAAAATTTACAATCTTTTCCAGGTACCTGCTAATCTAATGTCATTCGAATAATTTGCTCTCCTGCCTGGTGCAACTTCAAGTGCCAAACTGAAGAAACAGGCTGTTGTTCTCCAAGGAGGAAGAGAATGGTTTTCCTGACATGAGCCAGCCGCAAATATTTCAGCACTTTCCTACATAACTTGAAAGTGATTCTGAGACAGCTTTTAAATGCAGAAAGTGAATGTTGTCCTTAGGACCAGATATAGTCTCATGCACTGAGTGAACGCAGACAAGTTAGATGCACAGAAGATGAATCCTGACTCCTGCGGGATCCTGGAGCTCTCAACTTTTTGTGGTCAGAGACTGCCATGAACTGATGTTTGACCACAATCTAGGCATCATATCTTCTGCCTGTTCTTTTTTAAAGAGTTCTTTTTATTGTTAAGCTGCTTTGTGTGACTGAAGAATATTTGGCCCATGTTGGGTTTCAATTCTTTCTAATGCACAGAATGATTGACAGTGTTAACTTGCTGCAAAGTGTCAATTAGAATAGGAAATTGTGGAACAACATTTTTATAATCTAAGTGCACTGAGTTGCTTGGCAATGTGGCTGCCTCAGATTTTGTATCAAATCTCTGGACAATTCTGCTGTTCACGTTTGAGCTATTTGGGGAAAATGTATTTTGGCACAGGACAGTTGGTTTTCTTTTCATTCAGTTATAGGGAACGTTACTTGGGAATGCTCTGACAATGGATTTAAGGCTGTTTAAATTTATGTTATACTAAAGGTCATCTTTCATTCTCTTACTAGTGGCATGGTTGCTTGAAGGTTGTTTTTTTTTTTCAGTCTGACTGTTGTTCATCTTAAATCCTGCGGTAGAGGGAAGCAGATAATCGGGTGTTGTGTATCACATGGCCCTGGCTCCTCAGAATGATTCCGTGTCATTGTCTCTGTTCCATCTTCCTGTGGATGTCTCAGCTCCACTCAATTCCAGTATATGATGCACCTTTATGACACAGCTACTGGCTCATGGCACTGCTATTATGAAGTCATGATGCCAATGAAAGTTCAGCAAGACCGTCTGACTGTGGAGCAAGTACAAAGCAGCTTCCACAGCAGTGTCCAGAGAACAACAAAAAAAGCATGTAACTGAGCCTCCTCCTCTGACAGAACTCTCTCTACTTCCATGGCTGTATCCCTGCTGTGCTGTACCACCCCTGTGATGAGGGGCCTTCCGTTCCCATGCTAATTACAGCATTTTTTCTGTTTGAAACTCTTTTGCCATAACGCATCAGTATTCAGACTTCATCAATGACCAGAAAACTTTGGAGTTTCCTAAGATTGGGAGAAATAGAGGAGAAATTTGCAAGCCAACTTCTCGCTTACAAACCATGAAAAAAATTGAAGTCAGTTTAATTGAACAGAGCCTGTATTAGAATAAACTCCCTGGCACTAGGAGTATTTATTTTGTGGACTTCCACGTTTTTCTAAATTTTGATTTCGAAACTTCAACAACAACAACTACAAAAGAATACCTGTATTGTTAAATGTAGGTCAGCTGTAACTTTTGTGTTATTTTAAGTGCTACATTACACTCCTGAGAATGAAGCCTAATACCTACCAACTTTTCAAGAAAACCAATTCCTGACAACAACTGCATTTAGATCCCAGGACATGTGAAAGTGTATGTGAAGTTGACAAAGTTTTTTTGATAGCTCAGGAGTTGTATGAAGAGAGTGGTAATGCAAAATAAATTTATATCTTTTTTTTCTCCTTTTTTGCTAAATTAAGGCAACTTCGAACTAGGTATCCATCAGTATCTGCAAGGGCAGAGCATCCAATACCATTAGAGACAGTGTAGGAGCTTTTGAATGTAAAATCCTGTCACCAGTAAATAACTTCAGGCTGTTAGAATATGATATAATCTGAATTAGTCTGCACCTGTGGACTTTTGTGATTAGTTATCGATGAGATTATTCATGAAGATGCATTACGTGGACTATTTTAGTGAATGTGCCACCCATGACCAATTGTATTGTGTGTTATTGGCCTTCATAGGGTTTGAACCATGTGCAGAACAGTGATCAAAATGATGACACACTAACCAAAACAGAACTGTTCAAGTCAAGAGGGTTTTTTTGAAGTTACTTTATTAGTAGCCCTTTCCCCTTAAAAGGGAATAACCTGATCTCTCTTCAATAGAAACTAAATTTAAAATGTACCACTTATTGACATGAAATGTCTTAGAAGCATGTAAATACCTTCTCATTTCTAATGTGATGTGGTAGAAGTGAACACTGATGAGGACTCCTGACATTTTTTCCAGCATATTGCAATTGAGATAAACTAATGTGTATTGTAACAACTTCCAGTTATGTTTAACAAGCCTCCCTTGGAAAGAACAATAATAACTACTGACTGATACAGTAGCAATAGAATGAGCCTGTACACACTTAGAATTTAATGACTTTTGGAATTTAAGGGTCTCTAAAGTGTTAAATATATTATTGTATGTACAAGAGGTAGAGCATTCTAGCCTTCAGAAAATACACTTTTACTCAAAATTATGAGCCATAGAGCCTATAGGAGAATTTAAAAAAGGGTCCATTTTCAATTGCTTGTAAAATAAATTCCCAACCAGAAAGGAAGCCTCTTTGCCAGAAACCATGATGTGCCCCAAAAGAGTGTTGCATGAGTGAAAGGTGGTATTTATGAGTGATTCTGATACTCAAGTCATTTGTCACTGTCAGAAGATGAATCTGTGGAGAAATTAAACCCTTCAATCCTACTCAATCCTCAAACTCAAATCCTGTTCAAAACCTTGGAATTTGGAACTGTGTCAAAAGTAGCTTGAATTCCCTCACACTACTATATTTGAATGTAAAAAGGATTATATAGAAGAAAGATAACATAGCAAAAAAGTTTTACACAATAGTCAGGTAAGCATCTTCTTTTCAGAATAGCACAGCTGTGAAATTGCTGCACAATATTAAAAAAAAATCAGAAAGACAGCAGTGTAAGAATATTATTAAAATACCTTAAGCCAATTTTAAATTAGATTTTAAATATTAAACACTTTGTAGCTGCTGATTTGAGGTTTTATGCCATCATTTGGTACCATTTGCTGCCATCTGGTACTTTTAATGTGAATTGAAAGCTGCTATTGAAATACAACATACTGCATATCAGTACTGGTTAATACAGCGTTTTCACAAAAATGTCTCAAACCCTACAAGTTTTCATCCATCGAAGAGAATAACTGCAATAGATGTGTAAAATTTTTATCTCAGAATTACTATTTTCAGAATTGTGAAGATACAAAATGTACGTAAGCAATATTATTAGTTTATTAACGTGCAGTCTTTATGTAATTCAGTGCCAAAATGCATGTTTTCCCAAATAGCACTAAAATGAGGCAAAGAAAGTAGTTTTCAAATTGCAACTTATTTGTCACATTATAATGGAAACCAATTTCAACATTTTGGTTTGTTTTGTGTGAAAACTGTTGCACTATTTTTGGCTGTATTTTCCAGCAGTTCACTGCATGCCATTTGTGTAAGGATTCTTTCTATAATTGTTGTGACCTGTCTCACCCATAATAACCCTGGCGTTGGAATCTAGGTTTTTGGACAAGTATTTTGTTACCTCAGTCTTGTATCAAGTTGCTGTATTTTTCAGTTTGTTACATTGATAATGATTGTTTCACTAATTAAATACTTTAATGTAAAAAAAAAAAGTTTGTTTACTTCAACAGCAATTGCATTTGGTTGTATGTTTAAAAATGTGCAGAGTATGTATGTTGTTAACAATAAAATATTCTGAAAAAGAATAGTAGAGGTATAGAAGGAACATTTAGCTCAAAGGCAGCAAGCATGTTTTATTTGTGAATGAATGATATGTATAGTTGAACAGACTTTATAGTGCACAATGTGTAGCCATTTAAGAGTAAAAATACTACAGAGTCCAGACCTCTAACAGAAAATTGAAAAACCCTCCAGATTTGCAGTTCTTTCAAGTGGGATTTGGAAAGTCCAAAGAAGTAGAGATGAACCTATCCAGTTGTTTTCCTGAGAAGTGTATTTTATCACTGCCAATCTTGCATGGTGACTTGGATAGCAAGGTAAATTTCTTTGCATTTACCATTAAACTTTATTTACACACTTGGATTCTCAGCTGCACCCACTGAAATCAACAGGAAAAAATCCTGTTCCGGCCACTGTTCATCCACTACTAAAATGATGTGCCCTGCATTATACAGCATATCAGTGTAGATGTATGTAGTAATATCTTCTGGTATTAAAATCTGAAATTTGCTTTCTTATTTCAGTGATGAAATCAAGGTTCAGTCAGAACCTTGAACCACCAAGCACAGCTGGCAGCGACAGCCTGGCAATCAGATGTTAGGTGGAACTTCCTCTTTAAAAAGATGAACATGGAAATGTTGACCAGTGTCCATCTTCTTTGATAACTTCTCTTCTTACATGTGTCATTTTTCTCTCCATCCCCATGTATAAGAAACCAGAAAAGGAGGGCAAGTGATTGTCTTTAAGTGAACCCTTTGCCTCCCTTCTTACCTGTGTCTGATCTTCGTTATTTCTCTCTTACCTTTTACTAGGTGGAATAAACAGAAACACTCAGTGAACTTTCCATTTCCACAGAAACACTGAAAACTTGTCAGTGTATTTCAGGATGATTTTTTAAGATGTTCAAACATTCCTCTCTTTCTAGTTCATTAACAACTAATGCAGCCACCACGGAAAGCTGGGCCGGGAAAGAAAGACGTGATTGGTACAAAGTCCAATTGACATCTGCCTGGTTCCTTCCTGTTGCCTACAGAAAGTCACAAGAGATTAGTCTACTGACTCCCAGTCTTCCTTCAGCTTGTTCATCTCCTGACATCATGACAGGGGCCAGAAGAAGAGACCTCACAGAATGGAGATTTCACTGAAGAAACTGGAAGTCAAAGGTAAGTATAGAAGTTTGGAGTCACCTCTATCTCTGAGGTGACACAGTTCCTTTAGAAAAGGAGAGGAGGACTACAGGTACAGTTTTCTGAAAGAAAATGTGAAATCTTAAAGGTGAAAGCCTTTTATTCTAATATTTTTTTGATTTGTTGTGGTGGTGGTGGTTTGGTGTTTTTTGCTTTCTCTTTAAGTAGCTGGCTTATACGATGAGTATATATGTTGAGTTCTTGTACCTCAGTTAAAAAGGAAGTACCTTTCTAAAGCATTGTCAGGGCCCTGTGGGCACTAATTGCCCTAACGGCCCTGACCAGCCCCACCTGGACCCCCTGCCCGTGGACCCAGGAGCCCACTGAGGCTCAGGTCCGGGCCTTCTGCTCCACCTGAGCTGTGCTGTGCGGGGCTGTCCTCGTTGTGGCAGGGGCAGGGTTAATTTTTCCCGGGATCTAGCAGGGACACAGGTATTCCATCCCAGGTGAGCCATGCCCAGGGGGAGCTGGGAGCTGCTGGGGAAGGGGCCAGGAAGTCGGGACACGGAGTCATTGTGGTTGTATGTTCCTCTCTCAGTGTTACTGTTTTCCATGTTTCCCTTAGCTGTTCTGTTAAATTGCCTTTGTCTCAACCCACGAGCTTTGCCTTTTTCTTCTGGTTCACCCATCAGGACTGTGGTGCAGGGTGGGGTGGTCCAAGAGGGCAGCTGCCACCTGGTTCTTTGTTGCCAAGCTGAGGCCAAACCGTGACAGGGCTGAGGCACCATGACCCTGTGGGTCCAGCCCCCGACCAGCAGAGTGGCCCAGCTTTGGTCCTGCCTTGTCCCCATGGACCTGCCCAGCAGCCACTGGACCTGACCTGCAGGTCAGCTCCCCAGCCTGGCCTCAGACCTGCTCCATCCCCTGGGCTTGCCAGGTGGTGTAGAGGGGGTGACCCTGGCCATGGCCAGCCTCACTCGGGTGCCGAGGGACTTCGTCGCAGGCCAACCCGACCAGCAGTGCCTCCACCATAAGCACAGGGTTAGACAGGCCTCGTTCACAACTGTCCTGTCCCAGCCTGTGTCTGTCACCCGAAAGGTCTCTGGGACCAGGGTGGCTGCATCGGCCCTGCCCAGCACTGGGCACCGTGTTCTGCAGCACCCACGTCTGTCTTAGAGCACTTGATGGGCAACTCATGATGTGCCACTTTTCGTAACTGTACCTGCAGTTATAACAACAGCAATCAAATAAATTAATTACTGGCAACCTTCTTCAGCCTTCAAAAAGCTTTTCAAATGAAAGCTATGATCCATGTCAGCACTTTAAAACTACTTCCTGAGAAGAGTCAGATGGTAATTGCTTTTCTGTGTTACAGTTCACATCAATACGAGGTGTGTTAATGAGAAGAGAGAAGGAAGTCAGAAAAGCCTCTGGGCATGTTACTTCCTTCCTGCCCTTGGCCCATAGCTGACTTCTTTTGACAAGAAAGGCAAGCATAAATTCAGACTCCTTTTGGAAATAACTCCACTAGGACTTGATAAGTAATATCTTTTTAGAATTCAAGGAAATTTATCAACATACGTGTTTGAAAATGTTGACATAGTGGTTCAGCTGACAAAGTGTGCTGTTAAAGAGGATCAAAATTTCTAATACTGAACTGAGCTAAGTCAATGTGTGGTAAAGGGAACTGGGTATTAGTTGTGTAATAAACTGGTTTGCTTAGTGTCAAAGTTACTAATGGATTCCTGAGGCTAACTCAGTTGTTATTACCTTGTTTTCATTGAAAAAAAATAATATGTGTTTAAATATTTGTTAACATTACTGGTGCTTGGAGACTTGTTCCCTTTAGGGAGCAGCAGTGGACAGTCTTTCTGGTTGTTTGACTCCTAGAAAACATTGAAGAACTTCTGATGTTGGTGAAAACTGCATGTTCTGTTGAATTCCAGAATTAACTTTCATCCCCAGCACCAGCATGTCTGGCCAAAGGTGGCTCCTGAGCGCTCTTACAGCCCAATCATTATGTGACACTTACTATGGCACTTCTCATCAGCAAAGGAGAGTTTTATCCCTTAGATGGGAGTCATTCTGTTTCAGATGTTCCTGCTCACAAACACCTTAACTCATTCAGCAGTTAGGCCTTTTTGCCCTCCATGCCAGATTGTTCCTCATGTGCAAATTAACATTGCTGAGTAGTTACAGTTTGAATTTCACCTTCAAAATACTTCAGTTATAATCAAGCCACCTATGCAATTTCTCTTCTTCCCTCTAAGACAGCTGAAGATGTATATCTTGTTCCACCTTTTAGTAAGGATGGTGCTAATTGTGGAGGGTTAAAGAAAGATGACGGAAAAGAAGGTCTGAAAATAGAAGTTGTACAGCAAAGGTGAAAGCAAAATTTGAGTTGGAAGGTGGTACTGAATAATTTCCATTCCAAAATAATAAGAAGACAGACAAACTATGAAGAACCTGAAGAATGAGTGTTTAGTAAGTGCGTGGTGAACGTAGTGGCAAAAGAGAGCACCGGCAGTTCCTTAGTTCGGGAAGGGGGAAAAAAGGATTATTTAAGTATATGCAAGCTTTTAAGTGCAGTCTTGGTCCTTACAAAGTTTTAGAAAGACTATCACAGAAGAAATAAGGAGAAATGTGATCAATTCAAGCAACGTGATCTACTGAAAGATGTCCCTGCCCATGGCAGGGGGTTGGAACTAGATGATCTTTAAAGGTCCCTTCCAACCCAAACCATTCGATGATTCTGTGATTCGAACTGGGACAAGAGCTCTTTATTATTGCCTTGCAGCAGAGGAAAACAGGTTGTGTAACTGTGCTTGGCTGGGAGACTGGGTAGGTGTATTAATCTTCAGCTGATGACAAGCTCAGATGTATCTGTGCAATGTGATGCATCTGCAAAAAATATAAGCCTAGCATATGCTAAGAAAGAAAATTTCCAACAATCGTGAGGGTTTATCACTGCCACGTACAAATGGACAAGATTTCTGGTCTCCTGTGCTAGAGATTCATTGGAGCTGGACCAGCTACACTGAAGCAAGTGGTCAAGGAAGAGTATTTCTTAGGAGACAGTATTAGAATTGCCTGTCTTGTGTAAGGAAACAGGAACAACTCCAAAGACCAGGAGATGATGTGACTGCAATTCATAAATGCAATAGGGCGGAAGAAAAGCTTTTTGCTCTTAAGGGGAATACTGAAAAAGAACAAACTGATGCAAAACAGCTGTAGATACCATTACCTAAATATAGTATTAAAGCAAATGTGCATAACTTGTATTCATGTTCTACTTGAATAGTAATTGAAATGAAAATAAAAATATAAATGTAGTGTTCCTCATTAATCTGAGTACATATCTGAGTTGTTAATTTCAGAGGATCAAAATTCATGAGTCATGTGTTGGGAAACCATGAATTTTACACCTCAAATGACTACATGTTTATTTTTTTAAGATCCTGTGTTCTGGTGTGTCTTGAGTTCTGTATTTTGCTCTTTTTCTCTGCTTCTAGAACCTGCTGTTGCGTCAGATCTCCCCCCCCCAGTTCCTCATCAGAATCTGTATTTACCTATATTAATTAGGCCTATAGTACTAAAGAAATTATCGCCTAAGAAATACAGATACATAGTATATTTCTCCAGTTCTGTTTAAGTGTTTGTGTGAGCTGCGGATATATTGATGTGCAGGATTAATTTCCAGAAGGAAACTTAAGTGGCCTTAAAAAAAAATCACCCCAGCACCTATGTTTGATTTGCTTCAACAACTCCACACTCAAGTTTATAATTTAAATTAGGTTTTGGGAGGCAACTGGATGCCTTGCTCAAGACAGGGAAAACTTGTTTTTCTGGTAGGTGTGGCTGCTGTTCCTGACATTAAAGAACACCAGCCATCTAAAATAAAATCTGTCGGCAATCGTCTTAGGTAACGTACCAGCATTTTTTCCCTCAGTATGTTCTGTATTGAACAATTCTTGCGATTTATCTTAAAAATATTT
This sequence comes from Arenaria interpres, assembly GCA_013399435.1. Taxonomy (NCBI): domain Eukaryota; kingdom Metazoa; phylum Chordata; class Aves; order Charadriiformes; family Scolopacidae; genus Arenaria; species Arenaria interpres. Next base: position 33,029 of record VXAK01005481.1, on the reverse strand, counting down.
AGGTTTTTATCTGATTAGAATAAATAACTTGTAGATTACATCTTAGGAAAAACTAAATGGAGGGCTGAACAGAACTTCACTCAGCTGTCTGCTTTAAAAGGTACTTTTTTCTTTCAGATGTTGAGTGTTCAAAACACAGTTGAAAAGATATATATATATATATATTTTATCATTCATTATTTATAGCCAGAAAAAGCAGAAGAAAGAACAGGTAATAAATTAATTGTATTATTTAATGTCGACATGTTTTAAGATTTCTTTAGTAAAAACTATTTATTCTATAAGGCTGAAGAATATTTTAAGTCATAAATAGATAAAACTGAGGAAAAAGTGTTCAATGTGACCTACTCTCTGTTGTAAGAATGCTAAAATATGTAACAACCTGGGAATAAGAATGCTCAGAGGAAAATTTTTTGTCTGACTTTAGAATGTTTAGTAAAAAGACTTGCAAAGTTGGAGTTGTTCTTAGTCACAAAAGCAGAAAGCTGTGGGACAGTAGCAGGCTCTCACCATGTGTTTGCATTTCTGCTTCAAATTTTAAGGACTTCTGGGGGCGATTCTGTGTTTCAGAGACAGAAGAGTCAGTGTCTGCTGGTGTTCTGCTTTGTGCCTGGTGCCATGTAGTGAGATTTCTGGTGCCCTATGACAGTTCTAGTCTATAAACTAGTTTCTTGGTAGCTGGGAAAGGCTGCTATAAATCACATCAGCCTTGGCAAATGGGGTATATTTAACATATGGTATGTTGTGACCATAGTTCTTCTTACTTTGCTCTTCCTGGGAAGAGCAATTGTGAAAATATTGCACATTATTCTGAAGACATGGGCAATTATTTTTTGCCTAAACTCAGTTGAGGTTCAGAAGCTAGATCGCTGTATTCAGAAACTAAAATTTTACTGGTTGGGAGATACTGCATTTAAGCAGAAAACCAGACCCTAGGGGAATTTTTCAAAGTAATCCGTGAAGTTGCCGGTGAATTTAGGCACTTCAAAGTTATGAGCTGCTGAGTATATCTGGAACAAAACTATGGACTTAGATATCTTTTTTCTATATTTGTATATTCCTTACTTTTCTTTGAAAATGCTAGTTTTCTTGTCCATCACCAAACAGTATTGAGATAGAGGCTCTCAAGTTAGCTTTACACAATGCATGATATGGGTAAAAAAAAGCATTAAATATTAGGTCTAATTATTATTTTGGAATAGACTGACTAATATGCTTTGGAAAAAATATGGCTAGGTATTTCACATGTGCACACTCTCTGAAGATACTTAGATTGCTAAGTAATTAAGCAAGTGATTTTGTTAAGAGTCTTGAGAAGTAAATGAAAGGACAGAAAATAGGAGAATCTTCCAATATCTGCTACGCTTAATGACATTGCTATCTGTTTTAGCTACAAAATATATACCTAGAAATCTGAGTCTTTTAATGATACGATTTTTCTTTCTCAGCAGCTGGCTTTGTGCAGCAATGGCATGCCTACTAGAAATGTTTTCTTCATCTTGTGCGATAGAATCATAGTTTATTCCATCTTGGCATTTTACCCCATACTTCTCACTGGCAGGCAGGGATACTCTCTTCTACTAGTCCCGTTTTCTGATCAAACATGAATTTGATTAATCTGGGCACTCTTCCAAGAATCTCTGTGGTACAAGCAGTCTTTGAAGAGACTTGCTGTCACCTCACTGCTTAAGATTCATATCTGGATGCCTAAAGATGAGTTTGTAGAGGAAACTTTAATCTGAGCCCCACTTGCAGAAGTTACTGCTAGAGAGTGCCGTGAGCTCCCTGTCAGGCATTAACACTTGCAGGGACGAGTGCTGCTAATGATTTTGGCCACCCAGGTGCTCAGGGGATGCCAATCCGTTCCTGCAACCACCCAAACGATGCCAGAAACTGAGACAGATTAATGCAGTGTGAGGGGGCCCAGATCTCCAGCAAGTACAGTATGAGATGACCTTCCCTGCAAGCCTTGCCCTGTACAGTGCTAAGCAAGGGAGAGTTGATAACTGAGAATAAGTTTTATACCCCCATAGATTTCACCTGTCTTCTGCTGAGTTGTGTGAATTGACCTTCCCCTGTATGTATTGTCCCATCTGGTGAACTCCAAGTTAGGGAATTTTTGCATTAGAGGTTGTGTCTGGATCATCATGTACAATCCCAAATTGTCATATTTTTTATGAACTTGATTAATTCCGTATACATGTAATTTATGTATCTGCCCCTACCTTGTCTGTGAGAAGACTTGAGGTTTTTCAGGTGTATAATTTACATACACACTNTGTTTTCATTTTAAAATTACTGCCTAATTACTTAATCGGATGTTCTAAAATTTGGATTACAGAAAATAATGAATAATGGCTCCTTGTTCTCCTGTATATAGGCCTCTATCATATTCTCTCACAGAACCCTCCATGTACCAAAATGTACCAAAACTGTTCCAAATGTTTGACATATAGAGGCATTCAGTGTGACATACAGTATTATCCATCACATTAAAGGTGTGATTGATTTTTCATAAAAGCACAGTAGCTGGCTCTCCAATTCAGTGCAGAGTGAAAGAGATTTGCTCCCCGTCTTGCTTGTGAAATTCTTGAGCAATGAGCATAAGTCAGTATTATCTCATATTATATATTTTCTTTTCTGCAGATGCAGCAGCATAAAGTGCAAGGACAACGAAATTTACATCCACATTAGATACATTCAAAATGTTGTGTGGAGGGAAAAAATCTTACTTTGCTGCTGCTGTGTGCATTATTACTCTAACTTCAATGGTCACACTTTCTTATCTTAGGTTACAGAATCTTTCTCACCTGCCAAAAATAATTCAAGAAGGTAGTAGATGTAGAGGGAAAATTACCAATAGCACAATAACAGCATTAAAAGATAACAGAACTTTTATTATATCCCCATACTTTGATGACAGAGAAAGCAAAGTCACTCGTGTGATCGGGATTGTTCACCATAAAGAAGTAAAACAACTATACTGCTGGTTCTGCTGTCAGCCCAATGGAAAGATATATGTATCAAAAGCAAAAATTGATGTTCATTCAGACAGATTTGGATTCCCTTATGGTGCAACAGATATAGTTTGTTTGGAACCTGAAAACTGTGATCCAACACACGTATTGATTCATCAGTCTCCACGTGGAAATATTGACCAGCTGCCAGGGTTTGAAATTAGAAACCGCAAGGCTGAGACCTTTGCTGTTGACTTCACTGTGTGCATCTCTGCTATGTTTGGAAATTACAACAATGTCTTGCAGTTTATACAGAGTATAGAAATGTACAAGATTCTTGGGGTACAGAAAGTGGTGATCTACAAGAACAACTGCAGCCATCTGATGGAAAAAGTCTTAAAGTTTTATATGGAAGAAGGAACTGTGGAGATAATTCCCTGGCCAATAAACTCACACCTCAAGGTTTCTTCTGAATGGCAGTTCATGCAAGATGGAACACACATTGGCTACTATGGACAAATCACAGCGTTAAATGACTGTATATACCGTAACATGCAGAGGAGCAAGTTTGTGGTTCTTAATGATGTTGATGAAATAATTCTTCCCCTTAAGCACCCAGACTGGAAAACAATGATGAGCAGTCTTCAGAAGCAAAACCCAGGGACTGGTGTTTTCCTCTTTGAGAACCATATCTTCCCAGAAACCATGTCTACTCACATGTTCAACACTTCATCCTGGAATACTGTGCCGGGTGTTAACATATTACAGCATGTTCACAGAGAGCCTGACAGGAAAGATGTAATCAATCCCAGGAAAATGATAGTTGATCCACGAAAGGTGATTCAGACTTCAGTCCATTCTGTCCTACGCGCTTACGGGAACAGTGTGAAGGTTCCCATGGATGTTGCCCTCATTTATCACTGTCGGGTGCCCCTTCAAGGAAACCTGCCCCAAGAATCCCTCATCAAGGATACAAGACTGTGGAGATATAACTTATCATTAATCATGAATGTTAACAAGGTGCTAAATCAAACTGTACTGTAAGCTCAAAAGTGAAACCTTGGTTGTAAGGAGGGAAAGTGGAGAGCTACCCCTACCATGGGGAGGCAGAGGATATAATTTAAAGATCACAGTAAAATCACTTCCACTTAAAGTTTACATCTTACAGAGATTTAGGAGAACAGCCTTTTTTTGTGCTGTACAAAGGTAAATGCATTTGATTTGTGAACTGAGACATGATACCTGGTAAGGGTCCACTCCTGTAAGTGATCAAGTGCTGAATTGGGTTCATCAGGTAAAGTCTCTACTGCACCTTTGTTAGACATGAGAGCTGTGGCATAGTGAGAAATTGCTCTTTCGCATTCTTATAGCTGTGAAAGGTCATTATTCAAGGCCTAGGAAGTGACCATGCAGAAATTAGAAAGTTAATGTAACAATATCCAGCTTTCTCTCTTTTTCTTTTCCAATCTTCATATACGTTTTAGCTAGTACAGTGAACCTGTAAACTACCTGAAGAAGGAATGAATTGATTTTTGGTTATTTGTATGTCTGATGTACTTGGTGGATAAAAAATACAGCTGTGCTTAGTGGTGCCTATTAAAAGATGGCTTGGGACAGCATCTCCCAGATGAAGAGCTGCATTGGCATTAATGCTGTAACCTGTTATAATCACAGAGGTAGGATAAGAAAATGCACCAGCTGTAGCACAGTAACTGTTACTTAGAGCTATTTTGTTAGGTTCTTTTGTCTTAAGGAACATGGGAATTTGTAGCAGAGCTGTGAGTCATTTAATGATACCAAGGATTAATGCAGATGGTATTACCTCTTCTGGAAAATGTAAAATGAGTTTGTATTCTATTTAAAAAATATAAATCAGTATTTCTTAACTGATTCAAATAAAGTCAAAGGCTATACACTTTTTTTGACTTACGTAAAAAACATACAACTACAGTCACTTGTATTAAAGGTAACATTGCTTAATTCTTGCAGTTTGTATGTCACTCTTTGGGTACAAAATTTGTATGCACCAAGTTGAGCAAAAGGTAAACAAATGCACTGTGACAAATATTGATCAAAATCTACTAGTTTAAATTGTAAAAAAGTTGAACCCTTTATATTACTGGAAATTGCATTTGTTAAAGTGGTGATGTATTGTAGCACTGAACACAAAACTGCTGGAGTTTTGCTGATCCAAATGACTGCAACTTGGGGTTTGAGACATGTAAGTTTAAGAAGAGTGATCCCTCTTTTGTTACCCACAGGTGTTCTGAATCACTTAAGCGGTAAGAGCTGAGTCATGTTGCAAAGCTTTAAAGAAGAGGCAAGATACAGACTGATGCTGAAGAAAAAGAGAAATTTGTGAACTGAAAAGCAAGGCTATTTCCAGGGGAATAACTACTGAAAATATGTAATATTTGGGGGGGAGGGGGGGTTCTGGCCTTGAAGCCTCATAACAAGGTGTTTCTTCATTCACAAAAATTGGACATCAGGTGGATTTTACTCATTTATGTGATGGGTAAGTTGAATTATGATGCTTCCTTATGTAGCTGTAAGGGTACAGAATCTGTATCTTTTCTAACCTCAATCTCAAAATAGTGTTAGGTAATTTTTTAACTTGTGCTCGAGGGTCAGATGGAAAGCAAAGCAAACAAAACCCATTTGCTTACTGTAGTTTCACAATTCCAGTAACGTTTTTTCTGTTTGCTGAGCCCACAAAGCTATGTGCATTGTACTGATGTGGCAAAGTATTAGAACATTATCAGAATGTATGTATGTAGAACATACATTAGCATGTACGAAGGGACGTCGGGGGGGCAGTGACAGTCTGACACAGTATGTGCGAGAGCAGGTACGCTTTTTAAAATTTCTACACCAGTGTCATGTTTTCATTCCTTCATCTGTTTTGTGGTGGCACATAGCTATGCCCTTAAGGCGCTCTGTCATTAGTGGTTAGTAGCATTGGCCAGCAAATGTCCAGGTAGAAGTTTTACTCAGAAGTGTTCAGGAGACAGTCTGTAAATAACCGTTTGCTAGTTGTGTTTGTAGTAATCATCACCTGCTATGTAACAGGCTAAACGCTTCTAAAATTAAAAGGGTAGAAGAGCAGTACAGTGTGTATTGGTTGCTTCTTGTTATGTTCTTCTGCTTGCATACTCTGGACAATGCAGGAAACAATGCGGGACAGGAGACAATGCAGGAAAAGAGAATTTAGAGTTCTTAATTTGTTTAAAATTTTCTGCAACTTGTGAAATACTTGTGGCAGAATCCCTTTCTAGCTACCACTTCGCTTTTAACAAACTGTAGTATTTGCTTCACAGTGGCAGCAGCATCTCTCAAAGCCTATCAACAAATTCCGGCAGCTGCATTAACATCAAAGGGGGTTGCTAGAGTGGTGCTACCTTGCATTGTAAGTGGTCCATTCAGAATGCTAAAGTCATGTAGTTTGGAAGGTGCATCTGGAAGTTCAACTCCCGGCTCAAAGCAGGGTATGGTCGTGTGGTTTGCTCAGGACTTTGTGTCTCTGGGCAACATGGTCCATTCTTCAACTACCCTCACAGTGAAGAAGAGAGTTGGAATTTCTCTTGTTGCAATTTGTGACCATTGGCCCTTGTCCTGCTGCATGTTGCTGAAATGGGTCTGACTTTGTCTTCTCTACCTTCTTATGAGGAAGCTGGAGACAGCAATGGTGCCTCCCCACCCCATCCTACTGCCACCTTCCCTTCCCGCACCGTTCTCGCTGCAAGGCTGAACTTGGCTCTCACAGTTTCTCAGACACCTTGTGCTCCACCTCCCTCTCCATCTCTGAGGCCTCTCATGGGACTTGCTCCAGTGTGTCAGTCTGTTTTGTACTGGAGAACTCAACATTGAACTCAGATGTGGCCTTGAGCACGGAGCAGAAGTGAAGAACCCCTTCCCTCCGACTCATAGTTATGTACTTGTAAGTAAAATTCAGTATATGGTTGGCCACCTTAGTCACAAGGGCATGTTGCTAAATCCTGTTCAGTTTGCTGTCTTTTCCTGTAAAGTTGCTTTCCATCTTGTTTGCTCCAGCCTGACTGTTGTGTGGGGTGACTGTGTCAGGTGCAGTGTGGTGCATTTGCTTTGGTTAAGTTTCATGAGTTTTCTGTCAGCCCACTTGTCCAACCTTGTTGAGGACCCTCAGAATAGCATTCCCTGATCTCTTGCATATTGACTGCTTCCCCTTCTCCTCCGAATTAGTATTGTTGGAAACTTGCTGAGAGTGGACTCTGCATCATAAAGGTCACTAATAAAGTAGTTAACCAATTCTAGCCCCTTAACAACTGGTTACCAGTTAGAATTTTGTATCACTGGTGACCATCCTTTGAGTCTGGCAGGCCAGCCCATTTTCCACTCAGCTTGCAATCCAAATATTCACTCTGTATTTCACAGATTTGGGTGCAAGGAAGTTTCTGGCATGTTCCTGTCTAAACGCCTGCTGTGAGGTAATCTTTCAAAGCTAATGCAGTATTTTATAGGTGGCCCTTGAAAACGTGTCTCCTTTAGAGTAAGTTGAGTTACTGCACATCATACACAGTATAGTTACTCCCACATTAAGAATGATGAGAACTGGGTTTCAAGACAACTTGCTGAAAGCTTTCCGTTTCATGTAAGTTTTCTTCGCTTTTGAATGAGAATAGAAGCTCTAATATATCATTTCTGCCCCAGTCAGTGTGGTTTGAAGCGAGAGCTGTTAATTTGGCTTCCAGTTGATAAAATCCTCAACTATAAGCACATTTTCAAATTAAGTTTGTGTGAATAAAGGTGGAAGGCTGAGTACTTAAAACTCCAGCCTGGTATTCCAGAGCCACTGCTCCACTGTGACTTCATGCAATTCCTAACACATCACTCAAATACTTCTGTACGAAAACTCCCTTTCCATTGGAACAAGGCATACTGCATAAATTTGGGAACTTTGGCCCTCATTCAGTAATAAGTATGAAATTAGGTCTCCTTGGACAGCGGGAAGAAAAAAAAAAATCATACTAACAATGGTAATGCTAGGCAGTTTTATCTTTTCAAGGACATGAGCCAGTCTTCATGAAAACTCATGTTTTCAAGTTGTGTTAAAAAAAAAAAGACATTAAGGGGAGATTTTATTTTAAGGGAGGAAGGAGAAGAAACCAACCTAAAGCATTTCCAAAGCATGTGATGTTATAGATACAGCTTTTAAGTACATGTCAAATACCACAAAAGTATGTGGCTATGCATTTGCTACTCCATAGTTAATGTACTTGATAGTCATGTACATCAGGTCTCCTACAATGACCAAACCAAAAGACCTTTTTCTACTCCTATGCTTTTCTTCAGGCTTTCAATATATTTTTTTTCCCCCAGGGGTGTGGCATTCTGTTATTTGCCCTTGCTTTCCAAATCTAGATGTAGCAACTACTTTAAGTGCCTGATTATATTAACTGCAACTTTTGGAAAAAGTGAATGGCTGCTAGACATCATTTAATGTAAGAGAGTGACTCTTTCTGTAGAGACTGAACATCATCTTCCCATTTATTACATTCCTACCTCTCTGTGAACTAAGTTATTTCTCACACAAACTACAAGAAATATGGACTATAAAATACTGATTAAGCCATTCTGAGTTACCATCAGCAAGTATGATGAATACTGTCAGAGGTCCTCTAAGGTTAATTGCAATGGCAAGCTCTATCAGAGAGATGAAAAGTTGGCGCATTCTCTCTGAGGAGAGTTCATGTTGACATGTTCCCAAATTTAAACAAACTATTATTGTTAGCATCTAATCCTAGTTAAAGGACCCATTTGACTCTGCTATTGCAAAGGCTAAGTATTTAAAGCTATCATCATAAGGAAAAAATGTTTTGAAGAAATGATCACAGAGAGAGAAAGGGCTTGCTATTTCTCATTTGAGTTAAGCAGCCATGCACTGTAACCAGTATTTGCTGTTACATGTACAAAAGCCTATGGTTCTAAAATAGTAGCTTCATCTTCTGTTTCAACAAAAAAATAGGTCAGAAGTCAGGTCAAGCCCTACTTCATTTCAGACTTGATGGTGGATTTGAATGGTTTAAATGTGACAAGCTACGCTTCAGAGCCCAAACAAGTATGCTTAAACATGAGTACAGACAAAATTTTGTGGTGAATACTGTTAGCATGCTGTATTGCATTATGTCCAAAACAACCCATTCCCAAATGCCCAAATAAAAGTAAATGATTGTGCATTGCATGATGATACCATTAGGTGTGCAACTTTGGTTCATGCAAAGTCTCATTTTATGGACACGTTGCTGATAGTCCATATATTCCTGAAGATTCTGCCTATGTGAGCTTTTCAGCCGTGTTCTTTCCATAACACCAAATGGATACTATGGTCTGGCATACTGGTGGCAAAAACCAAGCCCATATCATTTTGGCCATTTAGTCCGTTTAACCAAGACATTTCACCAGCCAAAAAGCTTGAACCTCTCTTTGACTTTCTATACTCTGGTAGAGGCCAGCGGCTTATCAGTTTTTCTGTCCTCAAGTCCATTATATACAGGTATCTGTTATCAAACAGTAGAGCAAATATCTCTCCGAAGCCCAGCAAGGACACATTTGAGAAGTCAGGAGGTTTAATAACCCTAGAAGACAAGACAACATTGTTAGAAAGTGTCATGATTTAGTCATGAACCTGCATCACTAAAACAAATCCGTATGTGTCTATAGAAAAGAAGTGTCTTATCTCATGATTCTGAAAGCAGTTAGGAAGAACTGGATTCAAATTTTTCAAATTAAGCAACTGAACACTTAGCTGCAGTCAGGCCTGTGGTTTCAGTTCTGCCTTTCTGCATTCAGGACAGACCCTTCTGAACAAAGGTCAGGGTTTGAAAGGGACTCAGCACAGCACATGGAAAAAAAAGTCTTGCTTCCAGATACACATAAATGAGCAAAAGTACTTGTGTTTTACAGTAAATTTCCACAGGCGATACATGCGTCAATATCTTTAAATTAAGAGGTAAAATCTCTTAATATTCTTTTGACCACAGAAATGCCCTCTTGTGATAAGATAAATCATTCAAGATTGGTCCTTAACCGAATGTGGTTTTACTGACACTTAGCATAAGTTTAGCATTTTCATCTTAGAGAGAAATAAAAGTATTTGTTAGTTCCCCTACACTTTTGGGATAACTTTGCCTTAATAAATAAAACTTGGAACAGAAATTGAAGACAGTAAGCTTTCCACAACTAACGGAGCACTTGATCGTAGTGTTACATAAAGCACAGAAATGAGGCACAAAAATATATGGAGATGAAAAAAATCTGTTCTCAGCAGTAGGAGAACATTTCTCTTTTGAAAGATGGGAAGGTAAACTAAGAGATGAAATTACTCAGTTATTCTTACTCGTAAGAAGAACTTCTTTTAGAGTAGGTCCTCCTATCGCAGATATTTACAAATATTTGCACGATTTCAATTAAGAGTCTACTAACAGCTCTAAAATGCAATTTTTTCCTTAGTAAGTCACAATCTTTGGAGCCACCATTTCTGACAGATACAACCCCATTCTTATTATGGAAACAGTGACGTCCTCTTTGATCCCTTACTGCAATCTGATAGATTTCACTGTCATTCCACAGCATTATCAAGAATGACAGATCAGTAGTGCTGTAAGGAAAAATAGTCTTTTTAATTTCTTGTCCCATCAAAGGATCCAGAAATGATGATACATTAGAATTAAACCTGGTGATATGTGTAAAGTAAGATGTTTACAGAATTTTTATCAAGATTCTTTTGATCTACATCTAAAGTAAGTTATTAAAACTAATATGTTCCATTTCTTACTTATTTAAAGAAGACTAAATCTTAAACTGAAAGATTTACCTGAGAATATCATAGCTGGCAAAGTCCCACTGGTATAATCCTAGTGCTGAACTGCACACTATGTATTTACCATCAAAGTGCAGCCTGGGCTGTAGGGAGATGCTGCGATCTTCAGACACAGACAGTGTTTTTAAGCACTTGCAGTTTATTTCCCTTCCAATTGGCCAAATCTACAATTAAAACACAGTTTATAAAATGTTACATTATAAACCATTAGACAAATAGAGCAAGCCTCACAGTCTCTCTTTAAGCACTGGGTAAATGCGTGCATGTTTTTGCAGAAATATTTCTCTCCTTTAGGTAAGAACATCAGTTCTGTAAGTGACATGTCTTACAGTATTGTTGCAGTATATGTTGCTTCTAGCCTAAAAAATCCCAGTGAAAACTGGTGCTTTAAAGAACAGCGAAAAAATCAACCATCTAATTGAACAGAAATGTAACAATGTTTCAGTTAAAAAGTGCTTCCATAGCCACAAACTATTTACAGAACTTTCCAAATCCAGAAGTCCCCAATACTAACCGTACTTGCAGTTATGTGCTTTGCTGTCAAATTAGCACATTAGGCATGCACTGAAAGCACTTATTTTTTGCATTTCCATTCACGTAGAGCTATCATTTAAATCTAAACATGAAGGAAAGCATTGAAAAATTACCTTCCAAAGAGTTGCATGTCTTGTACCGCAACTTTACAAACAGGGAATATGGAAGAAAGTAAAGTTTTATGTTTGTAAACTTCAGCAAAGCACTCGAGCATTTCATTTCCATGGGTACCGAAAGAGTAAGTGTATGATATATAGTACATACCTTGATTTCATACTTATCTGCACTTAGAAGAATATAATCCCCAGGACTATGCATAAGAGATTTGACTTTGCACTTCTGCAAAACTACCTGTAATTGAAGGATGTAATGATTTATGTTGATGCTGTTAAATAACCAACTTTCACTTGCATTTTTAACTTCATTGACAACTCGTACACTGTACTCTCGTATAAAGGCAATACAAATACTTTTAGCAACTGAAGGAAAACTACAGTTTACTTCTCTTGTTCCTACTAGTGACAACTTACTGTATTAATAAGCAAACATATGTACTTCACCTCTAGAGTCACCCCTCCCACCTTCCAAGTTCTGAAATACTCAGAAGAAAAATACTGATTCTTGACTTGAGAACACCTTTCATGCTTAGATTTTGGTTATCAAGATCACTAGTTTTTCTACATAATTTTAAAAGTATCTTTCTTTCAGAACCATTGTTTTTATTCAGTCTTTTAATCAAACACTGATTTCTAACATTATGCCAGCTGCTTTTGAATAGAAATATCTTCAATGGTCTGAAAGGTTTAGTTCTTTACATATTTTTTCTGCTGAAATGTTATTTTGCAGTATTTCGTGATGTTCTTCAGAACCTACACCAGATTCTACATGTGTTAGGATTAGAAAATACAAATTTAGAACATGTTACAAACTTATTGCAAATAAGTGTTTTGCAAGATTCATCAAAAATCAATACTCCCACCTTAGTGACCCATTCTGTGTGTCCAGTAAGGGTATTCAGGCACGTTCCTGTTGATAAGGCCCATACTTTCACAGTGAAGTCTGCCGAGCCACTGACCAGAATATCAAGTTCATCATTGTAATCCACACTAAAAACTACAAGCAGATAGGGTACTAAATAAGGAATACCAGTCTGTATGCACGTGCTTTTCCGTCATATAGCCTCTAATATCATACGCTACTACAGCTTTTACTGATCTTGAACTGTATATATGAATTGTTGCCCTGGATTCCTAAGATTACATTGCAAAATTACTGATTTTTGTCCAAATTAAGAGCATGTACATCAGTGGTTCCTTTGTGGTTGGATTATGGCAAAGTGTAACTTAAGCTAGTTCCTATTATAAGAGTTCTAGTAAATCAATTCCAGCAGGATTAGTACATGTGATACATCTCATTACTCACAGGGTAGCACACCGACACCAGAGTTGAGGATATTTTGCAGTAGAGGACAAAGAAGTTAATTATGATGGAAATGCAAATACAGATTCCCAGGTCCTATTGTGTTCTTTGCTGAAAGCCCATTTCGTCTAGGGATGCAAAGAACTGTTATGGCCATATGCTCCCTGCCACCTATGGTCTGCGTCTTTTTAGTAGACTCCAAAGTAGTGAATAACCATGGCATTTAACATTATTTCCATGCAACTGCAAAATACTACGTGGCTAAGTTTTGGCCTTATTCAAGGGCGCACAGATCTAGATCTGTCTGTCTGTCTTCTCTGCCCCCGCCCCCCCTCCCCCAAGATGACTTGGGATAGAGCCTGAGAAAAAAAAGGTATTGTGCAAAGAGCTAACTTAAATGACAATTTGTTGGATGATGATGTATATTATTTGACTAGTGAAATTACAAATTGAAAAATCCAACGTACCTGCACCAGTATGTCCTCTAAAATGCTGTGTCTTTGCCCCAGAGCTCCATTCCCAACAGGCTACTGTGTTATCAAAAGATCCTGTTACAAGCTTTTGCTCATCAAACTTCACTGCAGCACAAGTGTGTGTCTGGATACCGTATATGCACTGACCTGTGCTTACATCCCACAGTTTTGCAGACAAGTCATCTGATCCTAGAATAGAAAAGAACAGGGTAATTGGAAGGAAAATGTAAATAATATTTCCAATCCTATACTGGTCTTGCATGTTTGTCTTACAGTATTTTCATAAAATCACAATATAGTTATGGTTGGAAGGGACCTCTGGAGGTCAGCTCTTCCAACCCCCCTGCTCAAGCAGGGCCACCTAGAGCCGGTTGCCCAGGACCACAACCAGATGGCTTTCGAATATGTCCAAGGATGGACACTCCACAATCTCCCTGGGCAACCTGTGCTCAATTACTCTCACAGTAAAAATGTGCTTTAGTGGGGACTCCCCGTGTTTCAGTTTGTATCCACTGCCTCTTGTTCTGTCACAGGGCACCACTGAAAAGAGCCTGATTCCATCTTCTTTGCACCCTCACTTCAGGTATTTACATACATTGATAAGATCCTCCCTGAGCCCTCTCTTCTTTAGAATAAAAAGTCCTAGCTCTTTCAGCCTTTCTTTGTATGAGCGATGCTCCAGTCCCTTCCTCATCATCATGGCCCTTTGTTGGACTCTCCAGTGTGCCCATGTCTCTCTTGTACTGAGGAGCCCAGAACTGGACGCAGCACTCCAGGTGTGGCCTCACCAGTGCTGAGTGGAAAGGAAGGAGCACAGCCCTTACCCTACTGGCAACACTCCTCCTAAAGCAGCCCAGGATACCGTTAGCCTTCTTTGCAGCAAGGGCATATTGGTGGCTCATGTTCAACCTGGTGTCTACCGGGACCCCTGGGTCCTCTTCTGCCAAGCTGCTTTCCAGCTGGGTGGCCCCCAGCATCTACTGGTACTGAGGAGTTGTTTCTGCCCAGTTGCAGGCTTTGTATTTTGCCTTGTTGAACATTTTCTCATTAAATAGCACTTTCAAGCTGCTTTAATGGGGAATAAGCCCTAATTTTAAGTCTTGGCACCACAGCAAAGCCTCCTGTTTTCATGTTAATTAAGCTACTAGATGTCTGGCCTTCCATTTTCCTCATACCCTTTTAGCACCTTCCATAGATTCCAGCACTGCCTCTCACTGACAGTGTCTACTGAAACAGACCCATCAAAGTCACACCACTCTCAGGTTTGCAGAGCCACTGACTATACTGCAAGCTTTAGTTTATTTCAGGTAGGAAAGGAGTCCACCAAATCTCAAAAGACAGCAGATGAATACCAGGTGCCATGACCTACCACTCTCCTTTTGTTCCCCAAAGTTTCTTTTTTATTTTAAATTCCTAACAGTAAGTCCAGGCTGCTGGCTTTGGAGAGCAGAATAAAATCCCAGGCCGTTACACCCACTTCGTTTCTCCTGGTGGTTTCAGCACAGAAACGGGCCACTTTACAGAAAGTTTTGACAATGCTGCTTCCTGTGCATTTCCATTCCCTGCTGAGTAGGGAAGTGAAAGCCTGGCTAGAGTCTAGTTGTTGGTTTCTAGTAACCATCTTAATGTACCAACAAACATGGGAGTACTCAGCCTGTATTCCTAACATATTCTACAGCATTGTAATCTCAAGTGATTGTGAAATCCTTGAAATATGCTCTGACAGCAGTTCTGTTATTATTCTTTCATACTTAAGGTTTCATATTTGTTCTGTCTGTATTTTTAGGTTCAGACTGAAATTTTGAATTCTGCAGTCTTCAGGGAGAAAGCTAAAATTATCGTTACAATGTGCAAGTCAGACTATTGCACTTTACATACATTGCACAGATAACTGCTCTTATACATACACAAGCACTTATATCATGTTAAGAACTGAAAGTGCTCACAGACTGTATCAGAGAAACTGTCTGGTTTCAAGGAAGAAGACAGACTTCCTGCCACACCTTGGGATATTGCAGTGATCACATAGCCCAGACAAGGTCCCTTTAACTGGAAGTTATCCTCTAAGATGATAACTAACGTATCTGTACTTCTCAAATGGGCTTACTAATCTGAAGCATGATACCCACTGATACTGTTTTTTTGGTCTCCTTGTTTTCCTATTAAAGTGACTAATGAGTTTATTAGTGTGCCAGGTATTTCAGAAATTGAAAAAAAAAAGAAGTCATTTTGAATCATCTTAAATTGCATTAGCACTATGAAAATAATCTGTCTGGTAAAGGAAAAGCAAAATGTCGTTAATCATATGGGGGGTGGGGGCAGAAAAAAAATAATTGTAAGACTCCAAGTTTTCTGTCCTTCCTACCTGTACACAGAAGTCCATCTTTATAGTAAAGTGCATATACTCTGGCACTGTGTCCAATTAAAGAGGATGTCTCAAAGGCTTCGTGGTCCTTCAGTTGCTTCATCCTTAAAATAGCCTTTAGGTAAACCTTCTTCCAATGCAGAGGATCCTGAACAGAGTCATCTATTTGCCAACCCAAATTCTTACATGCAGTCTGCCACACCTCTGTACAGGCACTTATAACCTTATTCCACTGCTTAGAGACGAGGCAACATGTGAGTAGGGTCTGAGGATCAAGCCATTTTAACAGATAAAAACTAAGTTCCAATGGAAGAAGTTTGAGGAAGTCCCTCTTGAGGAGAATCTCTAGATTATTGGAGAGGTGCCTGAGCTGGACTGCTCCACTCAAGCTAATCAGGTGATCCAGAGTTTCATTTTTCTGCAAGTCCGTCAGAGAAAGAAATGTAATAGAAATGTTATCAAGCCATGCTTCAAAGTCCTTTTTCTCCATAAGGTTATGGAAAAATTTACCTGTGATACATCAAAATACTGTATTAGTTCTGTTCAGAAAACAAGGTAAGCATCACATCTTTATTACTGGTACATCAGTACTCCAAATGGCATGTTAACACATAGACTTAAGTGACCAAATGCGTTTTAAAATATTCATTAGGTTAGGACTAAGAACTTGCATGCACTTTGAACTACCACTTGTCCCGCATCAGGCTCAGAAGTGAATTGTATGGAGGTAGTGAATGTTAGCATTCATTATGAACATTAACATCTTTCTTGTTCTAGGTTAAGACTTCCAAATTCTGAATCCAATAAGGTAAGGGTTAGTTTAAGTTTTAAACGTCTTCTGGCAAATAAACACTGTCTTGCAGTTTATTCATGGATTATACTGATATAGGGAAGAAAGCAAAGCATATACACAGATTGATAAACTAGCTACTGACAAAACTAATTCATACCTTTGTCCTGAACTATTTTGAACACAAAGCAGGCAATTTAGTTTTTTTTTTTTTTTAAAGAAGATATAGAGAGATGTCTGAAGAACTGTTTTGAAGCACGTTAGCCATCTTTCTTTTTGGCTCGTGTAAATACTATAGATTGTACTGGCCTAATATCAGTTTTGCCATGTTTGCACTGTTTTGACCTAAACACTTGTGTTGTTCTTTTTTTTAAATTCCTGGGGTTTTGTCCTATTTTTTTCAGTTTATTTTCAGTGAAAAGAACTAACTGTGAAACTGAAGGTTTGAAATACTACCTGCTGAACTATGTGAACTCTATGCATTTATACTACCCTGAGGCATCTCAAGTTCCTACAATAAGCTTGGACAAGTGGTTAACAAGATAAACATTGGCCAAACAATTATAAAGCCAGAATTATTTATTTTCTTTGGAAGATCTAATTCCATTCATTAGACAACTGGCTGAATTTAATTCATAGAAGCTCCCAAACCCAAAGAACTGAGGAATCCGAGTGGGAGTTAACTCTATACAGACATTTTACCTTCATAGAGTAAGATCTTAAAGTACACCTCATAACATAGCATAGTAGCACAGAAAAGTACAGCCTTCCCTGTGAAAGGCTGCACGTGGCGTGCCACCGCTACTACAAGCACGAGAAGGCACTGGGTGTCAAATGCACACAAACAGCTGCTCCTATCGAGTCACAAGTTCACACTGTAACTTTTACTGCTGACAGCACTTACCAGCTTTCCTCAACACATATGGCAGAGACTATATTTGCTGTTCTAAGAGGCATGTGTTCTCTTTAAAACAAACATTTCTAACAGGCTCCCTATGAATAAAAAATAGGTGAGCTCTAAGGCATTGCTGTATTCAATACACAAAGTCAATACTGAAATCAAGGGCTGCCGTGAGGCCCCGCAGCCGATGCTGTGAGCACGGGGCTCTTCTGGGTGTCAACCAGGGAGCCCCCTCCGCTCCCCGCCCGCTCCCATGTACCTCCGCAGCAACAGCCACGGCGAGGGCCGCGACCTCCAGCGCCGCTGCTGCCGG
>VXAK01005481.1:0-15179 GCA_013399435.1 Arenaria interpres | reverse complement strand
CAGCTCGTGGCGGCTGCCCGTGGAGGCTGCCCGTGGAGCAGCGGTCGGGGCTGGCCGCGCTGAGGCGCTCCCTGCAGGCCGGGAATGGCTGCGGAGGAGTCTCGCTGCCTGCTGGGTTACCCTGACTCCGACTCCTGTCCGAGGTGAGCGCGGGCGCCGCGACCCGCCGCTCTGGCGGGCTCGGGGATGGCGCTGACTGCTCCGGAGCTTGGCCGCGGCGAGCTCCGGGCCAGGCCCTCTGTCGGGCCCGCCCGAGCGTTACCAGCTCCGGTGAGGGGCCGGAGACGGGAGGTGTGGGCGGTGTGATCCTTGTCGGCCTCTTCTGCTTCAGAGTGCAGAACACGAAGCTGTACCTGGCCGCTTTCGCCGCTGTCCTGGGACCGCTCAGCTTTGGCTTTGTGCTGGGTTATAGCTCGCCTGTTATTCCAGAGTTGAGGAAAATCAACGATCCTAAACTAAGATTGGACAGCAGCCAAGCCTCGTGGTTTGGGGTAGGTCTCGGTATGATGTATTGCCGTTTTGTGATTTCACTTGAAAGCACAGGTCCAAGAAGATGCTGTTTATGTGATGGGCACATACTCCTCTTAAGAACGGGGGTAAATGCAGATCTTGGTAATGAAATCCAGTTGTGGTTGTTTTTTTCTGTGATTGGTTCAATTTCTTCCCATGTAACAGTGCTGTTACGCTCTGAAAACTCTGTTAGCATATACTAATAAATGCCCCTGTTATCCGGACAGGCTGGAGAGTTGGGCAGAGAGAAACCTGATGAAATTTAACAAGGGCAAGTGTAGGGTGCTGCACCTGGGAAGAAATAACCCCCTGCACCAGTACAGGTTGGGGGCTGACCTGCTGGAGAGCAGCTGTGAGGAAAAACACCTGGGAGTCCTGGTGGACAACAGGATGACCATGAGCCAGCAATGTGCCCTTGTGGCACATTGGCATTCTGGCATCCAGGAGGATGGCATGGCATCCTGGGGGGCATCAAGAAGAGCATGGCCAGCAGGTCGAGGGAGGTCATCCTGCGCCTCTACTCTGCTCTCTAGAGGTCCCTTCCAACCCCATATGATTCTATGAACATATTTTTGGTGCTAAAATGTCTTCTAACCGTTCTCATGTTTCTCAGTTGAACCTGTTAAGGGACCACAGAAAATAAATTTTTAATAAGTTAGTGTAATCCATCAACGCAGGGAATATATGTTTTTTGGATATAGGCTAGACTTCAGTTTAGTCAAGATAACAAACTCTTCGGGGCCTTAAAACAGTTTGAGGCCTGTTTGGTAATGGACAGCTTTGTAGACAGATTAAGAAACAGTTACTGCTGCTTTTTTTCCTTCATTGAAAGAGGTTTTTATGTAATATGAAAATTACTTGTAGTTCAGTTGTGGTCAGTAGTGCTTCTTGACTATGTTTTGATTAAGAAGTTAATGTTTCTTTTGATTTTTCAAAACACCTGCATATTCTTGCACATTTTTTTTAGAAGCTGCTACTTCTCAAGATTTTAAAAGAAATTGCTGTTATTTATTTGTATGTATGTAATTTATTTTTTTTAATTTGTTTTTTGAAGTCAGTAGTAACATTAGGAGCTGCTGCTGGAGGCATACTAGGAGGCTATCTTGTGGATAAAGTTGGGAGAAAGCTGAGTCTAATGCTGTGCTCAATACCATATGTTTTTGGATATATAGTTATTATATCTGCTCAGAATGTTTGGATGCTTTATTTTGGACGAGTGCTGACAGGCTTGGCCAGTGGAATTACTTCACTTGTTGTTCCGGTGAGTAAGACATTTTTCTGGGGGTGTGTGCATGCATGGTTGCTTTTTTTGTTTGTAGGGTTTTTGTTTCTTTTTCCGTAACAGTATTATAGGTGGCTTAGGTGAAGTAACTGAGTAATTAGCCAAGGCAGTTTCTGGATTTAGAAGGAAGTAGTTTTTATAAAATTATATTTTGCTTTTTTTTAATCATGAAGAAAATTGAAATAAAGTTAGTTTTGTTTCTTCTATTGGCACTTCTGATGCTATGTATTCCTGATACAGTCATGTGATCTTTCAGATTATTAGTCTGTTATTTGATTGCTTCTGTTTATGTTCTACTATAGTCTAGTAATTTTTATCTCTTGAATTTCCTCATATATAACATTAGGGGGCACTTAGTTTTGGTGTGGGTTTTCTTTTTTTTTCTATTACCGACTGCTTTTAAGTCTTGTATTTCACCGAACTCCTTGGTTTTGCAAATAAACTCTGGCTGCTTACTCATCCTAGAGTAGTGCTTTCTGATTTCATTTAGCTGTTATTTTCTGAATATTAACTTTTCCCACGCATTCAGGAATGCAGTAGGGAAATTGAGATAATTCATTCTGTTGTTGTCTGTCTTCTCTGGTATTATTTAATCTTTGGATCTAGCTGAACAAGTAATAGTGTGAAATGAACCATTTAGAATTCAAGTTTGTTTCTTTTCTGGTGGTTTCAGCATTTCTACCTTTTGAAGTGAGATGCAAACTAAAAACCAAAGGGTAAGAAGCACTCGTAATGAAGCATGGAATAAATGCTTGTTCTTTATCAGTCTAGATAGTTATAAAAATAAAATTTAAAAAAAGGTTCAGGGTGGTAGGGTCTAAATGATAATCTTGGGCAACTTTCTCTGTTGTTGGAAGCTTGGTTGCTTAGTCTGTTGTGTTAATTCTTTGGAGGAATTCTGTCTGCTTTACAAATGACTGCTTTCTCTTTGTTTCACGGAGCTGAGGTCTAAGTTCCCAAATGTAAAGGGCTTAACACACAGCCAACAGTTAAAGATCTGTGTGACTGCAGTGATGAGGGAGGAGACTGTCATATGTAATACCAGGCTTCTGTAGCTCTAAATTATTCTTGATGACTTACTTTCCTTCCAGAAAAAGTAAGAACTGAAATGATTAGAAAGGATTGTACATATAAATACATGGGATTTCTGGTTTATGTATACAGCTAAACTGTAGGTGTTGACTTGGGGTCAATATATTTAAAAATAGCTGGAAAGTGTAAGTTGATCCCAAATACTGGTTGAGGTATGATGCTGTTCATATAATCTGTATTAAGATGAGTTGTCAGTTTTGAACTTCATTGCGAAGTTCCAAGCTCTAGACTGCTTTGTGATGATGCATTTCTTGTTGAATATGGCTAACAAAAGAAACTCTTGCTAATGCAAGTTTATTCACCTTTAGGATACTGATGCTGTATCAACATTCTTCTGGCTTAGGTCCACCTTTTTTTCCAGGGTTTTTTGTAAGGCCAATGTACATTTCTGAGATGGGTCTTTTCTACTTATTCCATTTTATTGAAGTTATTTTAAAGGAAGGGAGTTACTAGGAAATAAATCTGTGGGTTTTTTTAGAAATTAATTACTCATCAAGTCCTTGATCCAAAATTGGATAGAATTAATTATTAGACGTTTTCTCCCTATGTTTTAGGTGTATATATCTGAAATATCTCATCCTAAAGTCCGTGGTATGCTTGGCTCTTGTGTTCAGTTGATGGTGGTGACTGGCATACTGGGAGCCTATGTTGCAGGTATTGGGGTTAGGGTTCTAGGTTACAAAAAATAATTAATGCATGTAATGAAAGAACTGCACTGAAGAATTGAAAGTAAATGTTAATTTGTTTGTAAAATTAATTGATGTTTATAGTCCTCTTTCCTTCGTTTTTGTTACCCAGGAATTACACTAAAATGGCGCTGGCTGGCAGTGTTGTGTTCTTTTCCATCCTGCATAATGCTGCTGTTCATGTCCTTCATGCCTGAAACACCGAGATTTTTGCTGAATCAGAACAAACATTCAGAAGCCATAGCTGCTTTGTGCTTTTTGCGGGGACCACACGCGGACCATGCCTGGGAATGCAGGCAGATTGAAGCTGGTGTTCAGGAGGAGGTGAGGAGAATCTGATTTACTCTTTAAAAACATCTTGTATGGAGATAACATCTGAAAGCATATAGTGCAATTAAAAGGGTTTTACCAAAGCTTAGTTAATAGCCCCTTCTACAAATGATGGTCCAAACTGTTCCCTCATACAAATGAAACTCAAGAAAAAAGTGAGATTCAAAGAATCTTTTTCCTCTACCTTTGAGCTGCAACTGCTATCGCCATTGACTGCCATCAGTGAACATGAGTAGCAGTCGGGCTCATGATCTTGATAATTATATCACAGCTCTCTAGTTTTTTGCTTTATTTGGCAATTTAGTAGGATTGTTAACACCTCTAACACTAATTTCTTATTGTTTGTGTTGTATGAATGCGTTTTTTCTTGCGTCTCTAAAAGCATTATTTAGTCTCTTGCAAGATGTGTGCTTAAATAAGCAGGTCTAGCCATTGAAGTTCAGTTTCTGCAAATTGTGGATTCACTCTGTTAACTTTCTCTACTAAGTACTATCAATTTCTGTCTCTAGAACCTGAGAAAGGGGGAAAAATGTTTTTCTGGCATTTTCAGATATCTTCAAATGTAAACATTTTTACTGCTAAGGCACTTAGTTTTGCCAAAGGTGGGGGGTGGGAGTGGGGAACTTCCTGAGTTTGAACAGATTGAAATGTTCTGAGAAGGCTTTGTGTCAGGGATGGTTTTGTTCTTTGATTTAAAGATAACATTTTTCACCAATTCAATTGCTTAATCTTTTTAACAGGGACTGAATCTCTCTGAATTTAAGAACCCCTCAATCTACAGGCCACTTCTTATTGGCGCAGCTCTAATGTTCTTCCAGCAAGTAACAGGCATTAATGCAGTTATGTTTTATGCAGAAACTATCTTTGAAGATGCAAGCTTCAAGGTAGTTACTGTGTGTTTCCAAACTGAAGAATGTATATAATAGTTTCAGCTTGATCAGTGCTATAATAAGTCTCAAACATGTAACAAACTGTCTTGATAATGATCCTGCCTGTGTCATAAATAACAGGATTTGGGTATTAGTGGCCTATTTTAGTTTCATTTGTAAATACCCTCTTGACTGTGTTACATGGGCATACCTGAATGTTCTGGAGTTTTTTGGGGGGAAGTATATTTTATTTGCTAGTCTGAAACTTTGATACTGATAGAAATTCCTATTATAGTAATCTTCCTATAAAAATCTTTTTTATTAGAGTTGTAAATGCAGTGTTTCAGAGGAAGTGAAACTCTAGGGAGGAGCTGTGGCTTATTTTAAAGTTTATTAAGGGACTGGTATGTTGACTCCCTGCGCTATTAATGTCTGTGGCGTAGTTTGTTTTCACATTCAAGAAACAAATGCATTTGTAATGCTTGACAAGTGATCCTCTTATCAGCCTGAAAGATCAAATTCTCCCTATCTTTTATTTTGTTTCAGGACAGCAGAATGGCTTCTGTTGTTGTGGGTTCTATACAAGTATGTTTCACTGCTGTGGCTGCACTTATCATAGATAAAACTGGACGAAAAGTGCTGCTTTACATATCTGGTAAAACATGTTACCAAACTTTTTCAGCAAGAAAAATTACTATATAGGACCAAAAAGTATCTTAACTGTTGGGGGAATTAAGTATTGCAATTTATGCTTTTTTTTTTTTTTAGTGGTTTCCTTTATATTTATAATGTGATATAACTGTAGACTTAAACTCGTAAGAGGAAATTATCATGTTATATATACATTGTAGTTAGCCATATATAGTCTCAAGGTGTTCTATCTTTTTGTCTTCTTACTGGGCCAG
Source organism: Arenaria interpres (assembly GCA_013399435.1). Lineage (NCBI taxonomy): Eukaryota > Metazoa > Chordata > Aves > Charadriiformes > Scolopacidae > Arenaria > Arenaria interpres. The sequence goes on along the minus strand of VXAK01005481.1, from coordinate 9,505 downwards.
TTTTTATTTTGAAATAGGTATGTCACTGAGACAGTTCTTACTACTGTGATAATTTTTCTGCTTAATAAGGTCCAATGTAACGATACATTCTCATGCCCAAGTTGTCAACAAATGACTATTTCAAAGTAATTTCTCTGTGGCTGCTGCTACTTTCATGGTTATGCTGTGGTGTTTAGTTATAGAAAGACTATAATTAAAAAATTTAACTCTACAAGTAAATGTGCTAAAGAAAACAAATTCTGTTTGCTATAGTTGTGCTGCACACTCAGTAGTAATGACTGCTGTCGAGACTATATTGTTTGGCTAATGTTAGAATGCTTGCCTAGCATCTTTCACTTGTCAGGGCCAGTGTTTATTTCCAAGAACAGTATGTTTTAAGAAACACTTCTGTGAGGGCCAGCATATCTTATGGCCAGCATATCTTCTGCCTCTTGGAAGAACACCCAAGTGGCAACCAATAACAACTTTGTTATTGCTTACTTTTCAGGGATAATCATGGCTCTCAGTACAGCATTGTTTGGGCTTTACTTTAAAATCGTCCTTCTAGATCGAAACAACTCATCAGATCCTGATGTGTGGTTCACTCTACATTCAGCATCCCCGGGAACAGAAAGCAGCATCTCCTGGCTTGCAGTAGTGAGCCTAGGGCTCTTTGTCGCTGGTAAGTGGTACAGGCTTCTAAGTAGCCATTACACAAAACTCAAACTTTCTGATGAATGTGACAATTTTGTTCCATTTTTCCACGTTATTGATGAATGGAAATAAGTTGTGTCTTTCACAGACCTTTTCAGTGTATAATGCAAAGTTGAGCTGGGTCTTCACAGCCCTGGTGAAAGAGCTAGCAAGTTAGTTAAGCCAATTCCCTGGAAAATGAATTTATACCTCCTTGTACTAATGCTAAATAGTAATTGCTCAAACTGCTGTACAGTTGTGGAAAAAACCAGTCTTTGTTAGTGCCTGAGCCACACTAAACTCTGTGATGGTACAAGGCAGCAGTAGTTAGAAACAAGGTCAGTTTTTAAGCTTACCTCTTCAGAGACTTTGTGGCAAGAAGTTCTGCTTGTTAAGAATATTCTTGTAATTAATATTATTAGAAATGCACTAGTTTATCATGCTGCCCTAAAATAACTTACTCTCTTTCCTTCTTACAGAGGTACTGTTTTAGTGGAATCATCCAAGAATCTATAGAGGGAAAACTGCATCCCCCTTACTTGATTAATTTGGGCATTATTCAGCTTTTCCTTTAACATGTACTTAACTTGCATTTATCCTCTCCTGTTTCTAATTGCAGGTTTTGCCCTTGGCTGGGGTCCTGTGCCATGGCTGGTGATATCTGAAATCTTCCCACTTAAAGCTAAAGGCATATTGAGTGGTGCTTGTGTATTAACAAACTGGGTTATGGCCTTCTTGATAACCAAAGAATTTAATGATTTTATAGTAAGTATTGTAAATTTACAATCTGAAGTTTCTTATAACAGGGAAATGTATTAAAGATGCTCCCGAGGGAGCCTTGAGCCACAGTCTTCTGTGGCAATACAGAACTGTAGTTGTACAGTTCTGAGTGGTAATAATGTGTTTGTTTTTTTTCCTCTCCCCCAGGGTTTCTTAACATCCTATGGCACATTCTGGCTCTTCTCTGCCTTCTGCTGCCTCAATGTAATTTTTACAGCCTTTTATGTTCCTGAAACAAAAGGACAGACCCTGGAACAAATTGAGGCCTACTTCAGAAGATCTTAAGCCTGAGTCTTTTTATATTGATATGAAACATTCATATGAGTTCTGGTCCTATGGTTGAAACTAACTGCATCACATAGCAGACATCTTAGTTACTAAACTTGCTACCAAATGATTTTAATGAATTTTGTAAAACCTGAATTCTGTTTTTTAAAAAAGTATCTATGGGGGTCTGCATACACTTCTGCATATTCCCTGTAGCAAATCTCCTTAGTGCAGGTTTAGACATACTCTTTTTCCTAGATTCCTGTGTTCTTTTCACCTGGTGCAGACTGACTGTAATGGCCAAATAAGAATGTTAAATATATTGGCCAGTATCTTTTTTCTAAGATGTACATTCAAGTCTAATTTTGTAAATAAATAAATTTCCCTGCTACACTTTACCTTTTCCTTATGTCACATGCTACAGTGAAGAAGTGATGTCACCTGCCTAATATTTATTTCAGATTGCAGTACTTTACCTTTGTGTTGTTGCTACTATTTCTAGGATGCCTGACTGTGGAGTAAGTCTTGGTCGCCGCTGCACATGAATGCTTGGTTTTCACGGGCATTAGTGTTAAGTTTGCATTATTTTTCCTATTGCTGTCAAGTTGACTAGGAATGCATTTAAATCACAAGAAGGGTCATAGCTCTTAGGAGAATGTTCTTTAGAATTCAGAAATGAGCATTGCGTTTTCAAAAGGAATTACAACGTCTTGGTGACAGCAAAAATATACTCTTAGCCAGAAAAAGAAAAAAACCCTCTCTTTTGCAGTGTTAATTTAAGGGGTAAAGTTCTCCAACTGGAGCAGGTTTCTGAAAGGCTAAAAGATGCCTGGAAACAAAAACCAATGCTGGATTATAATCCTTGTCCAAGACACAAACACCAATCTCACAGGTTATGATACAGCATTTCAATGAATGACATCTCTGAAACAAAATTTCTCGAGAACTCAAATGGAAACAGTAATCCAGAGCTGTCTGTGATAATGGACTACCTCCTATCTTTTTAATTTCTTGTCTGATGAACCAAATTTGTAAAAGCCATTAGTTTTGCATGTGCAAAAGAAAGAAGTGAGGTCAAGTTTATGGTTTATTACATATGAAGGAATAAAACATCTGTTACTCCTTCCCAAAGGTGATAAATGGCACTTAAAACAGTTCCAGCTGTGACAGGACTGTTTCTATTTGGATGTCACATCTAAAACACAAACCATATACATTATCACATGACATTAAAAACAATGGTGATACATTGGTATTTAAGACAAGTGGTAGATAAAGAATTTCTGATCACAAACCTAGCAACAGTCTTAATAATACGCAACTATTACAAAGCAGTCTGCTAACGTTCAAAGACTTAGTTGAAACTGATGTTCCAGGCTGATAACACTTTTTGCATAAAACTGTAGAGACGCAACATTTCCCATTCAACCAGATAAATACTTAATAGAGCTATAAATAAATATGCAGAAAACAATCTCTGAAATTTTATCTTCAGATCATGTGCTAGTATCATGGTTTCCAATAGCAAGCAGGACTCAGTTGCAGGTCAGCAACCAAGTGAAGCAGGCAGACAGTGGACAGGCCGGTGAAGTTGCTGTGCTCAACTTGTACAAGCTGCGTGCAGGTACCGATGCTTGCTGCATACTGTCATGTGAGCTTTCCCCTATGGTTAGTATTAGGTTCTCAGGGTATCATTTATTCTTCCACAAAATCAGGCTAAGCCTATCTGAGAAAAATACTACTTTAACAGAATTAGCAAGCACTGTGCATATGAACCATGGCATCAAATTGTTAATGACAATAGTATGATACTTATTTTCATACACACATGGCACAAAAATTATTCTGAAATAACTTACTGCTTGCAGATGGGACTTCTCCCCTCCCCCCGTAAGATCACATTACTTTTGATTACTATATATGCTTAGGACTTTTAATCCCTTAAAACTTGTGGTAGAATTTACAAATATATACACATATATGTATATACATATATGTATTAAAAACCAAGTCCAAACCCAAATGATATGTATCATCTCAAATGCAGACTAAGCTCTGAGTAAGCTGCTGCATCTGCAAGCATGAGTTCTAGATATACCCCTTCAGGAAAACACGCATGAGCTTGAATCTGTGGCTTGGTCAAATATACATATAACAGCAGAAAGTAAATGTCAGGAGCAGCAAGCGAGCATGTGTAAATTCTTGCACATTAATGTGATATTTTATGTGGGTGCTCCCTGTCCCCTGCCCTAATAAGAACTGTTTAAATATTTATTCAGTTGACTAGCCTGGTACTACCAAAAAAAAAAAAAGTTTAATTTGAAGCTACCAATCAATTACAAATGTTTGTGCATGTACAGAGAAAGTCACATGAAGGCAGACAGCAAACCTCAGCAAGTTTGCCAATGACACCAAGCTGTGTGGTGCTGTCTACACGCTGGAGGGAAGGAATGCCATCCAGAGGTACCTGGGCAGGCTGGAGAGGTTGGCCCATGCAAACCTCATAAAGCCAAGTGCAAGGTCCTGCACCTGGGACTTGTCAATCCCAGGCACAAATACAAGTCAGACAGAGAAGGGCTGGAGAGCAGCCCTGAGGAGAAGGACCTGGAACTGCTCATGGATGAAAAGCTTGACATGAGCCAGCAGTGTGCATTGGCAGCCCAGAAAGCCAACCGCATCCTGGGCTGCATCAAAAGAAGTGTGGCCAGCAGGTTGCGGGAGGTTATTCTGCCCCTCTACTGTGCTCTCGTGAGACTCCATGTGGAATCTGATGTCCAGCTCTGGAGTCCTCAACACAGGAAGGATATGGACCTGTTGGAACAAGTCCAGCGGAGGGCCACAAAAATTATCAGAGGGCTGGAGTACCTCTACTATGAAGACCAGCTGAAAGAATTGGGGTTGTTCAGCCTGGAGAATGCGCCGGGGAGACCTTATAGCAGCCTTCCACTACCTGTAGGGGGCCTACAAGAGACATCAGGAGGGACTCTTTCTCAGAGAGGGGAGCAATAGGACGAGGGGGAATGGTTTTCAATTGAAAGAGGGGAGATTCAGATTAGATACTAGAAAGAAAGTCTTCGCTGTGAGGGTGGTGAGACACTGCAACAGGTTGACCAGAGAAATTATGGATGCCCTATTCCTGGAAGTGTTCAAGACCAGGGTGGATAGGGCTTTGAGCAACCTGGTCTAGTGGGAGGTGTTCCTGCCCAGGGCAGGGGGACAGTTGGGACTCGATGATCTTTAACCATTCTAACCAACTCTAACCATTCTATGAAACCTGCTGCTTATTCTGGGTGCCACTTGCATCCTGTATGTTACGCATTGCAAAAACCGAAAACAACAAAAAACTGCAAACACCAAATCCCAAGAACCCAAACAAAACAAAAACCCCCCACCTCACCCCCAAGCCACAAAAGGACTGTAATCAGACACACCCTAGTTGTTCCCTGCAAACCAGGAAACCAAAGGTATCTATCCATCCATCCAACCTAGAATCCATAAATAGCACCTGGCCTTTTCAAACTGCATAAGGGTCTTTATCTCTCCTTAGAAGGAAGTGTTTTGTCACTTTCAAACATTTATAAAATTTATGTGTATACTGAATTGCCGGTAGGAAAAAGAGCTGGACAAAGATGATCGTTAGTCTACAACAGTTCCTAAAGCCCAAGCTCTACAGACCTTGGGAAGGGCCCTTCAAAGCCTCAGCCTTCAGAGCTGCATATTACGTGTGTGTCAAAGAATTAACTTGGCTCACGTGCCTCCAGGATCATGAGTCCCAGTCACATTTCACAGCTGTAGTGATGGTTTAGACATATGCTGTAATGAAAATGCAAGAGAAAGGTGATGAATAGCTCAAAATGTTGCATCCGCACTGTGGCCAGACACAAAATGCAAGGACATGGCACTGATGCTGTTTTGAATGGAGATGCCTGGGTGTGGGTACTGTGCAGATGGTCTGCAGTGGTACCTTCCAACCTCAACTACACCATGATTCCACGTGTCATTACCCATACTGGTGAGGAAGCAAAAATAGGCTTTAAATTAACTGCCTGTAGAGTCTAATGCTTGCACCAAAATAAATGGCATTCCTATAATTTAGTCAGATAAAGGCATAGTGCTGAAGTTACAATATCATTAGCCCAAGGGATTAAGAGCCCTGCCTCCATCAACAAATGCCATATGTTGGAATAGAAAACATTTCTTGGAGAAGCTTCTTTGTTAAGAGTCCAGAACGATGGGACTCGGTTCACATCAGCTTTGCTTGACAGCAAGTGTTCAACTTGGTGACAATTCTTCCTTCACAGAAAGAATTTCTTCCATCCATCTGTAGCAAGATTTTTTAGTATTCCTCTCTATTAGAACAATGCCCATCTTACACAGCTGTAGATTCAAAGATTATCTTTTCTCTCACCCCTGAGATCATGAGCCAACACCAACAATGCAGCTAAAGACAGCTTTAACTCAAGATGTGAAAGTAGGATGGGTTGTGCTTAAGTGGACATGGCTACAATTTATGCCCAAGACTACTTTCTGAGGTTTAACGAGTAGATGCGTGCACATGCTGGAAAAGCAGAAGGGAAACAACCTGCCTCTGAGGCTGGAGTGAACATCCATCCCAGGAGCCTTCCAACAAGCCTTGTCATCTGACATGAGTCTGAAGGAGGAGAGGTTGTATAGATGTATAAAAACCTTGTCCTTTATAAATGATGCACAAGACCTGCATCACTGCTACCACCTGGCTTTTGTTTTGATTTTAATTAGCAGTCTGAATGGTATCGATCTAAGACAGTATTTTGAGAGAAACAATGGCTAGAAGCTAGTTCAGAGGATGCCAACTCATGACATTAAGAGGCATGTAATGCACGGCGGTCTGATGAGACTGTTGAGAGCCCACAAAAACCACATCCTTGTACAGTGGATATTTGTCCAGCTGTGTCAGCAATTTTACATTACTGTGGGATATCTTTTGATACAATAAATGTGAGAAAGACCTTCATAGAATTTGGTTCTTGTGGCTTGTGTCAAATAAAATTGGAACATTATTACCATGTGCTCTGCCTCATACCTATACTCTGGGCTGCTCTCATACAGTGTACGTAGTAAACTACATACCCATGAGCCTGAAGCCTCAGTTACCATCTCCAGGTGCCTTCTAAACCAAACGTATTTGGCCTAGATCTCTCCCAACTTCTTTTGCTAGGTCTAACATTAACCCTACATCCCTGCAAGGCACGCTGATTAATTACAGAAGCAAAAACTCAAGAAACGGCAGCCTTGTTAAGGCACTTACTGCATACATTAGGAATGAAGACAGGTAATTTTTTTTTCCCAGGGTTCAGATGCTTCCAGTCCTGTATTAATGGTCTATTAGGTCTGGTAGTTCCCACTGTGACCTGCATAACAGCTTGCACCTGACCCATTTAAGTCAAGCTGTAGCATAAAATTCAGCTGGGAGGTGCAGGGGAGGCAGTTTGAGGAGTCCCTCCTCAAACTATACCAACATCCTATTGCAGATAAGTACCGTGGAGATAATCTGACCTGTTTTTGTCTAGCTCAAGCAATCAAAATTAATCTGGACTCCTTACAGTCTTTTTGCTGCTTGTTAGTATTTGCTAGATGTCATCAATGCTGTGATTACAGGTAGCCCTTCAAAAGTTCACACACACACACTCTCTCTCTCTTACTTTATGGCAATACTCTATAGCCACCACTGTGGTTCTGGTTAAGGAAAGTACCTCTTGCTTTATGGCCCCCCTTTCTATAATCAAGTCTTGGTTATGATGCTAATGTCACATCGATGTGCACCCTGACCACCATCATAGCCAGTGGTCAAGCATTCTGTCAAGCTTTCCTCGTTCTTCTTGATCTCCCTAGTGCTCCATCTCTAAGGCTTGTCTTTCAGGATACCAAAATCTGTGTTTGTTCAGGTTCTTCCAAACAAGTTTTAAAATCTCCATATACTGCTTCAACTGCTATCAAACGAGCATTTAGTCATGTCAAATCATGCTAGAATAGCACAAGTGAACACCTGAAATATATTTAAAATCTGATATCCTAACAGTGCAAACCAAAGTTTCCAGTTAAAATTGTATTTTAACTAAAGCTCCACTTTTGCAATACACTGGTACAGTCTTCAAGAACACTCACATAACCAAAATGAAATACTACATTGAGAAATCCGTTTACGGAAAACGATGGTGCTTTTGCTTTCTAAAAATATCTAAGTGCAAGCAGTGCTCCCTAAAGTGCATTCGCTAAGTCCACAGAAGTTTTTACAACTTCCAGGAGAATAAGCACCACGTGATACTTTCAGATTGATTTTTTTAAATCTTAGCTGCCCAGATAAATAGGACAGGGTAAATTAACACAATCTCTAGAAATACACATTCTCAAAAATTATTACAAGCTCTTGCAAAGACTTTGAGCTGGCACTTCCTTTTAAACGCTTATCAAGGTTCATCGCCACACATCTATGGGTGCAAAAATACTGAAACAATAGTGGCCACTGGTTAGTACTGCTTCTGCTCCTAGACTAATTACTGCTGAAAGCATTGCTTCTTTTGTTGATCTATGGGTGCAAAAATACTGAAACAATAGTGGCCACTGGTTAGTACTGCTTCTGCTCCTAGACTAATTACTGCTGAAAGCATTGCTTCTTTCATTGATCAGCCACTCCAGTTGGGAGTAAGACATGATTCTTTCAGGTAAGGCCTTGCATCTTTTCTTAGGTGTATTATATACAAGAAATTGGGCAAAAAATATGTTGCAAAACAATTTTTACATTCAGACAGACCGAAGCAAAAGGCACACATCTCCAGATGGTCATGCTTGGACAGAAAGTGAAATCATGACACATGAATGGTATTATGAAATAAAATCAAGGATACGGAAATATTTCTACATATAGAACAAGAAATACTTCCTAATAAAGCTAAAATCATCAAAGCCTGGAAGCATCACACTTTCATGAAACAAAACAAAGAAAAAACCCCAAACAAAACAAAACCCTTGACAACATTGATTTTTGGCATACAGGAAAGGATTATTAAAAATAATTTAGCTTTAAACATGAAACCTTGCCTTTAACATAAAAAAAAAAAAAATCTAAGATGACTATTTCATCATAGAAAACTAGCTTCTTAGCAGTGAAATTTCAGTCTAGATCCAGTTAGAGAAATATGATCATCTGGAATAATGACTTACACTCTTGATGCAAGAGCAGCCAATAGCTAATGCTGATGCCTGCATAGGAATCTTTGCGTAGTCAGAAAGAAAAGCAGCGGGTGGCTCTTCTGCCTATACTGGGAAAATCTGTAGGTACACTACAATAACAGTTTTCCAGTAGATGGAGAATACAGACGTTGTTGTTTTTTTTTCCTTCCAATTCTTAAGGAATATTTTGGAAGTTGGTGTTTTCTATAAAAAGTCTCTTTGCTCAAGGATTCTTACTGCCAAAACAGTTTCCAAGTTTCTCTAAAAAAAGTGCATGGTAAGGCCAGAGCAAAGAAAGCAGCATCTTCATATCTTACCTGGTTGTTATAGATCATCCTTGATTCTTCAGTGAACATACCGCAGCTGCATCATTTCAAGGAGTGACTGCAATGTTTGGAAAGACCTTGCCTGTAAGCCTTGTTGTTTTGTTTTGTTTGGTTTTTTTAAATACTGAAAAACCAAAAGGAGTGATTGATGTTATGGAATAACATATGTTATGTTAGGAATTTTACCTCTCCGTGTCTCACATGACATGACATACACTGTTGTAAAACAACTCATTATAATAACAGTAGTT
>VXAK01005478.1:0-79853 GCA_013399435.1 Arenaria interpres | reverse complement strand
CCTTGTACTCGAGTAGAGGCGCAGCGCCCAGCCGTACAGACTGCAGCCGCTGCCCCCGCCGGGGCACCCACCCAGCACTGGGTGCTCGCTCTGGACTCTGTGGCCAGGGACGTGTCCCTGCCCTCCATGAGGCTTCTTATCACCTGGAGGCGTGATCAACCTGGAGTGGTGGTGGCTCCCTCACCCAGGGTTCCTCAACAGCACCGCCCACCAGCTGAGAGCCCCAGGTCAAGCAGAGGGCTCGTCTCGGCTTCAAAAAACCCCCAAAAGCCCCCAGAAGACCTTCTCGTCAGCCCTTTTTGCTACAGATCCCTTCCCCAGCGCAGTCTTACCTGCCCTGAAGCTGGGGTCCGTGGCAATTTCACTGAATTCACTGAATTTCACTGAATTTTTAGAGTTGGAAGGGACCATAGAGATCATCTAGTCCAACTCCCCTGCCAAAGCAGGACTATCCCAACTTTAAATCATACATAAGCTTTACATGATAATATTCAAATGAGAAAGCACCATTACACTCTTACTCCTAGGTATAGAGATTTATCATCAAAAGAACAGTTTCTGTTTTCATATAATGAAAGTATCAGAGCCCTTCCCGGGAACAAATGGATATGCCACAATCTGGACTGCCTGAAGCTATATTATCAAATATTCCTTGTCTATTATTTATTGGTTTACTATTATGGACAGGTTGCATGCGTTTGACACTAGCTTCAGTGGAAGAGGTAGAGTTTTACTTCCTAGACCCAAAATATGTTTTTGCAGCACAAAGAGCAGATCTCATATTGATATGGGGGCTTCTATTTTCTCAATCTGCTGGCACAGCCTACCTAGCATATACCTACGGTCTATGTGTAGACAGTAAAAGTTCTTAATGGTATGTCTGCGGAACAATTTCTAGGTAATACCCATAATTTTACTGAGAGCTACTTTTGTTGTTAGTACACATTGCAGAATGATTTTGGGTCATTTTTGTTTCCTGTTGTTACTGCAGCAAGAGTTTTAGTCCGAGCCTTTTTAAATAGGCTCAGTTTGTTCCTGATGCAAGTGCTCAATGGCTCCCTGATGTGTTCAGTAAAACGATTTAACAAGTAGAAAAATGTTTTCCTTTTTCTCTCTCCTCTTCTTTTGATAACAGATGTGCTTTGCTAATCTCAAAACGACATCTCAGTAAGTGCTCTCATTTCTTTTCCTCTTTTACTCAAAAGCAGGCACAAGTCTCAACTTTATTATTTAATAATATAATTGTCTCAAATCTTAAGACTTTCCAAGTTCTCCTGAGGTTACCAGAAACAACCTATGCTGTTCTGTAGGGTTTTTCCTTGTTTTGAAGCACTGGCTTAGTTGCTCCATTCTGGGCTGGTTGGCAAATGAAGTCTTAGAAGATGGCATATGTAAATCATGGATCTGATTTCTAGGTGTGCCAGCAGACTCAGGCACTCAAGGATCATTGTCTGATATATACATTACACACTCATTTTGAGAAATAGTAACTATGGAATGGTACAGATAAGATGAGAATATATTTCCCTATTTTTTCCCTAATTTTTCCCTGGCCTTTTGAAGGTTATAAGGCAAAATACTTTTCCTCCAGCTAAAAATAATAGACTCTTCGACTAATTAAGCTGCAACTATTCTGCAGCTTGAATTATTTGATGGGGTTAATATTAGACTGAAAAAGCCACAGCTTTCATTCTCTACTCCCGGTTGCTACAGCATCCTCCTGTCTACAGAATGCCTACAGAAGATGCTACAGCATCCTCTGCCTTCTGTGTGGAGGAAAGCCACCAAGTCAGTGAATTAATGCTAGTCTTCCTCCTGGTGGGACAGAAACCTGGCCTTTGTCACGCTTAGCTCCTAGTCATCTTAGACAATCATTTTTACATTTTTATTTCCTGGTCTAAATATGCAGTTCTTTCTTCATAAAATGAGGATGGATTTTAATTTGTGAAACCCTGCAGGCAGGTCCAGTCTGGGTAGGAGGGTTATGCTGATAATTCAGCCTCAGACACCTGCTATTCCTAGACGACAATTTACTCAAATTGCCGGTGGAGTATAGAGCATGTTTTCTGGGAAGGACTGACGCTATTTTTCCCAGCAGAGACGCACCAATTATGTTATGCTAATGGAAGTCATTAGCAGGCTTCAGGCCACTAAAGTTAGTGCAGCAAATTTCCAACATCCTTCTTTACCAACCCTTACCTAGAGCTCAGTGCAGGACTAGTTACCTTTAGAAGTCTCTCTCTTCCCTCCCTCCCCACAGCCTGGTGGAAAGGCAGGGATGAAGGAGCTATCTTGATCTTGTGTTAGATCTTGAGACCAGGAACAGGACTACTGACAGTCACAGCTTTCTATCCCTGCCAGCTCACCCTCACTGTCACTGGGCAGGTCAGAATATCAGAAACAGAACTCCAGGAGTGAAAAAGACAAACAGAAAGAAGAGTAAAAGAAAAAAAGTAGATTTATAAAAATCTCTTTAAATGGGGGAAAAATTGAATTAGTAGGACAGCAAAGGTGGAGGTCTGAGTTGGCTCTGGGAGAAAATAATGAGAGTAAGATGAAGAGGAATGAGATTTGCCATATACTAGAGGATAAATCTGATTATACTGAGAAAAGACGAAAGATATATTTACAAGGAATTGAAGAATAGAAAATAGACCTTGTACACATTGTAAGTAGCTCTTTCTCAATTAGGCTGAGAGCTCAGCCATGAATATCCCTTCCTCTTGCTGCCTGCCCCGAAGAAAAGAAAATGCTGAGTTAACAAGAATTCCCTTCTTCCCAAAACCAAATCAGGCGCTGTACTGAAAAGAACCCTCCCAAATTTGCTGGCAACATCCTCAGCCAGAACTAGCCACTTTCTCCTCTCATTTTACCAGGTCACATCTCACAGGTTTCTCCTGTAGGCTCCTGAGCTCTAGAAGTCAGAAAAATCGGATCACCCTGTCCCCAGAAGCCTGAATCTGCACTGCTCTGCCCGTTGGGCCTCCCCGCAGACAATTCTGGATATTTTTTGTTCCTCGTAGATCACTGACTCCCAAGGCTCACTCCCCCCAGTTCTCCTTCCACAGCCTCTCCCCAGCCTCACGCCGCCCAACAGCCACCCCAGCATTTTGCAGACTGAATTTCTGCCCTGTGAGTATTCCACCCTTCTCCCCATCCTTTCCACCTGGGGAGGGCAGCTGATGGCAGTGCAGCTGCTCAGCAGCACCCCTTCACCAACCAGATCTATTCTGCAGCAGATAAAGAATATGTCTCATAGTAATAGACCAAAGCTCTCCACAAAGACCTTTCTTTTTTAGCTCCTCCCATAAATATTCCTTCTTTTTCAGCTCTGATTTCCCTGCTTCCCACACCTCATGTTTCCAGGCTGCTTGCTGTTTACCAGGCTGACACTGTCTGGGACTCTGGCATTTGCCAGCTCAGCTGTCGACTTGGAGTGACGTATTCCAAGAAAAATCCAGCATCTCTCTTTAGCTGAGCTTTTCACTTCATCTGTTCCTGTTCCCTTTCTCGCCTCCCAATCTCCCTTTGCTGGCATACTCCAAGTCATAAAAGTGCGCTTCGAAGGAACAGTAACTATTGTGTAATTCCAAGGGTCGTTTTTTGGTATCAGTATCCAAACCTGACAGGTGGCTGTCAGTGGGACCACTGGTAACCGTTAGCAATGCAGCACAGGGCTGTTCTTTCTATTAATTCACTGATTTGACAACAGCATTCCAAATCATAACAGAAATATCACTGTAACTACAGAATCTCAAAAGTAAATAGGTCACAGCACCACCTGTGTATGTTTGCAGTTCTCCGAAGAATCACCTCTCTGCAAATGGCTTACTTGGACAGCTTTACAAGGCACCAGAAAAGTTATCTCTTGAAGTTCACATTCAGGTTTGTGACAGCATCTATGAATAGCTTAGTCAGGCTCAGTTTGGCTCAATGAAGTTTGTATATGCACATGATGTTCATAAAACGTGAGGCAAAACCCAGTCTTGCGATTCCACAGACTTCAGACTGTGATAGCGCTTCTGTTTCCAAGATCTCTTTGGAAGCAAACTTCAGCTCTCTACTTAGGGAGGATGGAAGGAGTAATGGGCCTGTCAAGATCTGGAGTGAAAATTAAGATACTGCTGAAACAACATCGTATTTTGAAAAGTAGAGAGAGGTGGTTCATAGCCCAGCTCTCAGCTGGCTCCAACGATTATTGTTCAGTAGGGGCTTTTGGTAGAGAAATTCCTAGACATAGATGATTATCTGTTTTTATTTTTTACACTGAAGATATTCATTATTTCAAAGCTTTTGCAGGAATCTAAAATATTATTTTGTCGTTCTCCAAATACGTGAATATAGAATACAATGCAATAATTTTCTCCTATTAAATTAATTGCAGCCGCATTAAAATCAAGCAATTCTGCCTGTGTTGCATGTGCATGGCAACTTACTGAAAAATGCCTTTGTGTCTGTTTCAGATCATCCAAGATCTGCATAAGAAAGACAGATCATCTGGAGACTAAGCTCCATCACATGTGTAGGTTTTTTCAAGGGTGCCCAGACAATTGCATCTGCTTATAGTAGGGTATTTTGTCAGCTCCTGGCCTTAAAAATTCCTGGCATTTTCTACCTCATTCCCGCCTTGGTATCCCCCACAGCGGAAGGCACGAACATGTTAAATCATATTTTTACAAAAAGGGACAAATCATTTCTTTTCCTACAATGAAAGCAGGGAAGGGCAAAGCGACACGTGAAGGGACGGCACTGCTTATGCGTAAGCAAGGCGCAGAGAATGACAGCAGCTAAATGTCTTCTCAGGACAGTTACTATCTTTTTTGCTGCAAAGCAGCATGGACGGATGTGAACAGAACGCACATGAATTTCCTGCCCACCCACTGGCAGTGGCAACGTTCTCTCCAGATCATGTGCAGGGATACAAATCAAATGATGAGAGGCCCTCTGAGGATGAAAGATTTCTATCATCTAGGATTTAGCTGATAGGCTTTAAAGTGCTTTTAAATCCTTTAAATCCACATACATGAAGGTGGGTACTAGGAAAGTTGAACTCGGAAAACACCATCAAGAGAACAGATAACTCAAGGCTGATCAACTTTGCAGGACCCTTTCATATCAGAGTCCATGAATTAAAGACAGAAGAAAGAAAGATAAACAACAACAAAAGAAAGTAAAGGCCAGTGGAGCAGGTGGGGATTGGGAGCTTTTATTTTTGACTGAGTCCTTGAAAGGTTGGCTGCTCAGATATATGCATTTCGTTCGGTATGGTCCTCCAGTCCCTCCCAAAGGGAGAGACATGAAGCATTATCTGTTTCAAATGTAATTGTACAACTTTATGGAAGGCAGTAAGCACACAAAATGTCAACTTTTTGGCTTGCCGTTTCTTCTGTTTAACTCAAAGTTGTACGTATCTGATTAGCAATCCAATTTGTCCTTCAGTAATAAAAAGGAGGCAATTTTTTCCCCATGAGTTATCATTTTAGTTCTGATTCCTCTTCTCTGACAGATAGATAACTGTGAATAGAATAATTTTATATTACGTAAAGTTGTTGTACTTGTAACTAGACGAAGAAAGCTTTTTAAGCTATACCCTGGGTAGCACCAGGATAAACTTCATTCCTTGCTTTGACACAATGACAAAGCCTTGGGTCTGTGCCTTGACTGTATCTCTGAATTGGGTGAAAAGGAAGAGCTATGCCTGAAGGACTCCTAGGAATAAGACTGGCAGATATAATTATATGTAGCAGAAAAAAAAAGACCTACATAAACAGATGGACAAAGTCCATCCAGTTCTTGGCTTTGCTTCTGTATGGAATATCAGACACTGCTGCTACAGGGATGGACACATCTATCAGGCAGCTACTAGATCAGCCAAACCACCTTTCTGCCTGCTGAGCTGGATTAACTTTCTTTCCTCACTTATTTAGGCCCAATTAGGAACAGAATCCTATGATGAAAGGTTCAGACTCCACTATTCTTTTATCCTGCACAAACATTTTCAGGGCAAATGATAGTCCTCCAGTGCTGATGTAGAGTCAAGGCAGCAGACCACAAGCTACATTTGATAGAGGACAGCTGAAAGAGCTGAGGTTTACTAAAACTAGATGGGAATATTTGCTGTGATTTGGTGGTGGCTGTTTTCCTAAGGAGGATTCTTTTTCTTGGGCTTAGTCCCACAAGGTTTCATTAGCAGCAGAACAACTCTGAAAGTCACTTACTGTAACAACATGCATTTGTGAGAGTCAGGCATCCCTCTCTGTTCATTACACTACTTTTTAAGCACACCCCTTCTTGTGAATAAGCATTTTCAGCATTTCCCCAAACAAATCCATGGTCTGCTCCCTGCCTTCTCTTCCCCTACAGGCCCTCTAAATGGTGGTTGGCTGCCACTTCAGAGGTGTTGTCTTGTATCATACCACCCACAAGAAGTCTTAAGAGCCTGACAAGTCAATATCACAGAATCACAGAATCTTCATGGTTGGAAGGGACCTTTGAGATCATCGAGTCCAACCATACACACACACACACACACAAACACAAGGCGACCCCCAACAATCTCGGGCACTAGAGTATGCCCTGCAGTGCCACGTCTACAAGTTTCTTAGATCCCTCCAGGGATGATGCCTCCACCCCCTCCCTGGGCAGGCCGTTCCAGTGCCTGACCACCGGCTCAGGAAAGTCATTCTTCCCAATATCTAATCTAAACCTCCCCTGCCCCAACTTCAGCCCATTTCCTCTGCTCCTGCCATTATTCCCTTGGGAGAAGCGGCCAACCCCCCCCTCTCTACCCCCTCCTTTCAGGGAGTTGTAGAGGGCAGAGAATATAAAGAAGAGAAGGTGAGAAAGGGAAAGTGAACGCGTAACAGCTTCACAGGGCACATCTGCCCATCCTGGATGATACCGGGGATGCTCCATTCCTTTGCTGCACAGCTGGCTCACGTGATTTGATCAGTCATTGCATTCCTTTTTCAAAAGCTAATCTGCTTCCCAAGCTGAATGTTACCTGGAGCTAGGAAATTTCTAACTGCAGTACCCTGGCACATGATGCTACCTGAAAGAAAACTTTGCTGTAAATCAGTTGGAACTCAAACCTTCAACCCACACATCCAGAAGTTTGGGTGTCTGATACCTTTGTCTGCTGCACAGTACTGCACCCTGCCTGGTGGAGAAGTGTCGCGGGTGGAGTGATTAACTTCACTCGTAAGAGAGAAGTAGTGAAGTATTTATTAAGGTGAAACAGTGATTTAACACAAATCAGCAGCAAATGTGACAGTGTTTTATGAGATTCCATTGCAAGGTACACTCTGTTATTTACTGCAGAGAGGACAGGGTCAGACAAGCTGTCAGGGAGATCCTCCTGTTGAGTCATGGGGTCCCCCAGCTTTCTAAACTCCTTGTCAGAGAGGAGTCTAGGTGTGGCTGGATCCAGTCCTAGTCCCAGACTTGGTCAATGGTTTATGTCTAAAGGATTATATATGCGCAATCAGCCCTTTATATTACTTAGCTAGGATTTCAAAGCTTAGCATGTTATTAGTCACTTATGGAGAATCTGTTGCGGCAAGGAATCTCTCAACCTTGAGGAGCAGAACCTTAAGCAGGTGTCCTCACAAAAGGGGAGATCCTGGCGTGCAGCCACTGCCATACAGGAGAGCTCAAAGGGCTCTTGAGCTGTCCACCATTTATAGAGTAAGATAACTGACCTATAGTCATATTCTCATGGGAACAAAATATCTAGGTTCCCCGCTCCAGACAGTGTTTTGGCTGTGTTGACAGCCATCCCCCAGAGTCCAGGTGCAACTTATTGCAACTGATGTTGTGGTGGCCATGGTGGCCATGGCCCCAAGCAGGAGCCAGGGGGATGGGGGGTGGAAGAGGGGGAAAACCAGGGAAGCCAAAGCGCTGACAGCCACCAGGGGAATCCCAGGCAGCCAAAGCGCTGACAGCGATCTCTCAGCCACGGCAGGGGATTCTCTGCGTGCTAGTTCACCCAGCTTCTCTGTACAGCTGAATCCAGAACAGGTATTCCTAGAACTGCTTGTGAGAAATCGGGCTTTTTGTGCAAAGTTACGGGTACTGTCGACTGGTTGGCTGGGGTGGAGTGCCAGGTTCTCTGCTTCTCATGGCTGCAGCGCCTTCCCTTCTTCGTGGTGGCACCCAGAGGTGCTGCAGAGAGACGGCAGGAGCGCATCGTTCTGTTCTCCTCACTCTGACCATCAGCATCACAACTCTTACGTGATTTCCCTGACCTGCTGTGGATCCATGCAACTTCCAAGGGTAAAGCTGTGATTAGAGATCATTTGTGGAAGTGCAGATTGCTTTTTATCTGTTATTCACTCAGGGTTGTAAGGTAGCCTACCATTCTTAATTGCATGTCTTATTTTTTCAGAAGGTGGCAAAGAGCAAGACATATGACACTTCCCAGAGAGAGGATTCTGAAACTGAGACACTCATATGGAGTTTTACTGTTAATCTGGAGATATTGCGCAAGTCTCTGTAGCTTAGTCAAAACCTCGTCTTTTCTGCCAGTTGTGTCAATCTCTGTGAAATAAAAGCTTGCCTATCAGAAATCCTAGGAGAAGAGGGAAGCAGGGAAACAAAAGCCATATTCTCAGTTCTCGATGTTTATTAGATGAAAGCAGTTTACAGCCGCTGCTGCCTTGAATTAGAGTGGCTTTCTGAAAGTGCTAACATTAAAAGCCTGTCTTATCTCATTATAAATTTCGTAAGTCGTGCACCCATAAAAGCAGCAATGGATTTGTTTCCTATGATATAAAGAGTCTTAGATAATTAGCATAGTTGGGAAAAAAATATGATTTACTGTTTTTTAAAAAAAAAAATATAGGTAGATATCACTTTAGTGATGCATTTCAATATTATTTAAATTCATATGGAAATATAATGCAGTGTCCATTGTATTTTTATGCTTTTGAAATGTCTCTGCCCTCCTGAGCATTAAAAAATATAGGGAAAGAAACCCAGCCTCGCTTTACATAACTGCACAAGCCCTTTGTACAGTAAATTGCCATGTGTCCTTTTTGTACACAATATGCACAAAACCAAGGAATTTGTATGTTAAATTTGAATAATGGAACAAAATAAGATAATTCCTCTTTGCTGACAGAAAGACGTTAACCACTAGAACACGGAACCATTCTTCAGTACAGAAATGTATTCTTTAAAGTAGGGGTAATTGCAAAACAGCTAACCAGAAACAAAAATAGGTTCCAAAAAAATCACATCTGATTGATGTACTTGACAAGCGGGTAATAAAATTAGGTTCTGCTTAGAACAATTTGGAATAATTGATTTGTTTTATAACTTTGACCAAAATATGCAAAAATGCAACATTCTTTCACAGTTGCACCGCAATTGTTCATATGACTAAGAGAACGAGAAAGGGGGGGAAATGCCTATTAGGTATTTTCTTTATGAAAATGGCTAATTAGAGAATCTGAATAGGATATTTGAAATATCACATCTTCTACAATGCCCATGGACTCTGTGCATTGCGTATCAAATACACATAGTACACATAAACCACATAATACCAGTGACTCCCAGGGACCTAATTGTGTCCAGAGTTTTACCAAAGCCTCTGATTTTATACCCGCCATCCATCATGGGCACAAATGCCATCCCACAGGATGGCTGCCCAGGAAACAGATACACACTTCTCACCACATACGAAGAAAGGCAAGAGTCTGTAGGCACAGAACTGGCCTAAAGAGGGACATGATTAACCTCTTCCCAGCTAGGCTTGGTGACAGCAAGCAGCAGGGTGTGAAGGTGTTGCTGGGCCCGAGAAAACACTTTGGTTCTTTGCCATAAATAGGCAGCACAAAAAAATCAGAAACAACAATGTGAATATCTAAGTTCAGTCAACTAATTTAAAAATGCGATTTTTTTATTTGGCCAGGAGCAACTCATTAGCTGCAGCCTAAAGCTTTTCCACTAAATCTTAGGAACAATTGAATGATTTCATATTATAAAAGCTTGTTATAATAAATGGATATTTTAAGTGCCAGGAAAATTTAAAGAACTGTACCTTGCAGCAAAATCTTGTAAGAAGATGCATGAGCTTCCAATTACATGCCGTCTTGACCACTTCTGCGTGTATTCAGTTGCTTAGCACCATTGTGTACGCTCACATTCTCAGCAGGAGAGTTCATAATTCTCAGCAGAAACATTTCCCTGATTAGGAAAAATAAGGATTAGAAAAGTGCAGAGAAATGTTTTCAGGATATGTTAAAGGTTATAAAATGCTGGGGAATGACACAATCCCCTTAACTCTTAAAAGTGGGATTTATTCTGCAAGACAAAACATAGACTTTTGAAGTTCTCTCCTTTTTCAAAGGATAGCTTGCACAGAAAGAATGAGATTAACTATTTTCTGTAGAAGCTGGAAAGTTAGGTCTATTAATGGGGCTTATAATTTATTCTGTATAAACATTTGGATAGAAGTAGATCCTGTGAATTATTACACTGCACCAGGAGAGTACCTTGTTTTGTTTCATTTGATTGTACATCAATAAATACCTATTTCTGATGCATCATCTTTCACCAGATGCTTGCCAGGTGTTCATTAAATAACAGTTTTATTTATTTATTTTCCTTGACAGGTTAAAAAATTAGTTCCTGTGAAGAAACCTTAAATCAGGGATTATAAGGTTTAGGCAATTATACCTATGCCTTTAGAAAACATGCGGCATAAGTAAATTATACCTATGCCTTTAGAAAATTCAGTCGGTCCACATACAGAGTTGAAGAATGCTGGAAAGGGAGAGCAGAAAGAAAGGTCTGGATGCACAGTCACAGAGACTGCTTATTCAGGCACAACTGCTAGCGACTTTGATGGAATTCTCTAAGTAAAGATTGGAAAGGATTAAGTCCTGGGTCAATGGGAACGAGGTAAGATCTTCAAGCAGATCACAACATTACCTCTTTCCAAGTTTCAGTACATTTGAATCAGAATAATGTCACCCTTACCAGGTGCAGGTTCTGTAAGATTCTTTGCAGGGAAGGAAACACCTCAGATAAGATGCTCTGGCTTATCATTGCTTTGAGCTTAGTCCCTTTTTCAAACAGATGCTCACAAGGATTTGTCTTATCTTGCTAGCCTCCATCTCTAATCTCCTAAATCCAAAATACAGACATTTAAAATGCTGGGTCAGCGTCTCTCTGGACACAGAGGAAGGGACATGGGACCTGTCCCAGCACCTGGTCTCAGCTGTGCTGGGTCCAGAAGAAACCAGCCGAGGAAGAACAAGAGGGAGCAGCAGCTCTGTCCCTGACTTTTTCTTGGCAGTGCTGTCTGCCACCACAGGGCAGGCAAACATTAAGACATTGTCCCTTTCTGCTGGGTGCTTTAGATGCCTCCGTGCCATGGCTGGGGACCCTGCTCTCAGCCAGCCATCTTTCCTTAACAGCTGAATAAACATCTTGCTTGCCTCAGTGGACTCCTCAGAGGCAGCAGGATGGCTGAAAGTCAGGCAGTCCTTCTGGTCATTTTTCTCATTGAAAGCCATATGTATTTCAAACTCTGTCACCCACACCCATTTTCATAGAATCATAGAATGGTTTGGGTTGGAAGGGACCTTAAAGATCATCCAGTGCCACTCCCTGCCTGGGCAGGGACACCTCCCACCAGACCAGGTTGCTCAACGCCCCCTCCAACCTGGCCTTGAACCCCTCCAGGGATGGGGCAGCCACAGCTTCTCTGGGCAACCTGGGTCAGGGTCTCACCACCCTCAGAGCAAAGAATTTCTTCCTGAAATATCATCTCAATCTCTCCTCTTTCAGTTTAAACCCAGAAATTTTAAAGATTAAAATTTTAAAACTACTCTAAGTCAAATAAAAGCATAGCCATGGAGCAGAGGCTTTTCTGCATGTTATTCTTAAGACTCTAATCCAGAAATGCAAACACTTAATTTTACACGTGTACATGTCATTTCCATTGACAGCCACAAAACAAATTGTGTCTCTAAATGTGCTGATGTGTTTTTCTGGCTTGCAGTGTAAATCTCTGATTGAACAGTTGTGGCAGACTGTTTTATCAGATGAAGGAAAAGAAAGATTCTTGCAGAATGTAGTTGTATATAGCACCAACTGACATTCAGACTAAAAATACTTGCCACAAATAATTCACTTCATGGAATCATAGAATTATTCAGGTTGGAAAAGAGCTTTAAGAGTCAACTGTAAACGCAACATTACCAAGCCTACTACTAACCCATGTCTCTCAGCACCACGTCTACATGTCTTTTAAATACCTCCAGGGATGGTGACTCAACCCTTCCCTGGACAGCCTGTTCCAGCCATTGATAACCCTTTCAGTGAAGAAATCTTAATCGAAAATCTAATCCTAAATTTCCCCTGGCACAGCTTGAGGCCGTTTCCTCTTGTCCCATGGCCTGTGACTTGGGAGAAGAGACCGACCCCCCCTGGCTACACCCTCCTTTCAGGGAGTTGGAGAGAACGAGAAGGTCTCCCCTCAGCCTCCTTTTCTCCAGGCTGAACACCCCCAGCTCCCTCAGCCACTCCTCACAAGAACTTATTCTCCAGACCCCTCACCAGCTCCGTTGCCCTTCGCTGGACCTGCCCCAACACCTCAATGTCTTTCCTGTTATGAGGGGTCCAAAACTGGACACAGTATTTGAGACACTGGGCACTATATAGTCTTATTTTAACACCTGTCAACACTAAGCAGATTAATGATTTTACTGGCACTCTCTGCTCTGCCTAAAAGGCAGAAAAAAAAAAACTGTATTCCATAACCCATGCTAATATTTTGCCCTAATGAAGCCATTAGAACGGTAAATGTTCATTCTAGCTTTTCTTAAACAGAATTGTTGAAAGAGAACTTGCACTATGTTTCCTCTGGGATTTACAATATTGTAAGTGCCTTAGTTTTTGTGGTTTTGTGATTATGAGATGGCTTTTTCCTGTTGCACAGTTTCTACTTGTTTGCTGTGAGGGAGAAATGTGTCAAACCCTGTACACAATGTCGTGTAACAAAAGGAATCCTGCTCTTAATGAAGACCTTTCACTGACTTAAACTGGAGCTGGGCCTGTTCAAGAATTACATGAGAATTTTGGGAGCCTGTTTTTAAATTTGAAGTTCTTGGTTGCATTAAATAGTGCCAAGAAACCATCAGAGTTGGGCTGAGTTGGCAGAAATGTAGCCATTGGATTTGTTCAATTAAAACGGATGCAGTCTTGGTGCATGATGTCAATTTGATTAAAGTCTGTATACAGTTATTCAGGAATAAGTGGATAACAGTACATTTTCCATGAAAACTGAAGGTATAAGAACCAGCAGAAGCACAGAAGGAAGATTACAAAAAGAACTGAAGTGGACTGTTTAACAGCTAATTAGAGTCACCAACTGAGCACTTTTAGTTTGCATAACTGGAGACATTATGCCCTTGAACAGGGATGTGCATGGAATGTTTCATTAGTTTCTGGGAATTTTAACACTGAAAAGTTACTGAGATATATTTCAAGAGGGAGAACAAAAATTACCAGAGGTCAGGGATCAATTTAACAGGGTATCTAGACACATGTGTGAAAAATTCACATGAACAGGTTGGCTAGACATTAGCTAAATAGAAAGATGTTAATAACCTAGCTGTTAGGAATAAAGAAGCTTCATTAGCTAATTCTGAATCTAATGGTAAAATAAATTTCCGTTTAAACTCATATGTGTTTGTTGTCTTTTCAATTTCACTTGCACCCTCTTACCTTTTAAGTAATTCTTTTACACTTAGCAAAGTCAGCAGAGTCTCCTTTAATGGTAAAGCCACAAATGGATCTTGCTGCCACTGGTCTGAGCTGGACAAATCAGAGTAATGATTTCTTGAATTAATTCCTCTTTGAAGCAGAGCAATGTTTTAAAGGTAAAACATCTAGATTTGATTAAACAATTTTCTACAGATGTGGAATTCACAAATCATAGAATGCTCTTCCAATGGTTAATTATTATCATTATAAAAAAAAAACGACAAACCGCAAAAATAAATAAACCAAATATTTCCAGAATCAACCAATGGGCTTCATTGAATCTAGGACCATGAAGCTCTTCAGTTTTCATTTGCATTTCCCATATGGATGTATACTGACTGTAAGTCAATGCCCTGTCATTAATAAGGTAAGCAGAGAAAGCATCCTGAGACTTGCATTATAAGGAATACTTTTCAATTGTTTTAATTGTTCCCGCAGCTCTAAGTGTCGTCCTTTCTGGACTCTGGATACAGTTATTCTGTAGCAAGTCCACCACTCACAGCATAAAAGTTATAAACCTACCTCCTAACCTCGTTGTAAGTCCAAGAATTAGAGTAGTTCTTTTAG
This sequence comes from Arenaria interpres, assembly GCA_013399435.1. Taxonomy (NCBI): domain Eukaryota; kingdom Metazoa; phylum Chordata; class Aves; order Charadriiformes; family Scolopacidae; genus Arenaria; species Arenaria interpres. Next base: position 65,507 of record VXAK01005478.1, on the reverse strand, counting down.
ACACCATCACAGCAAAGCTTGCCTTCCAGCTGGTTAACTCCCAGGAACCTGTCTTGCTCCTTCCACTGTCGCTGCTTCCCAGGTCAGGCTACATCGCAGGAATAGCTTGATTATTTTTTTAACCCTGAATGCATCCACTTAGGTTTGACCATGTTGAGGAATATATTTGCCAGTCTCCAGCTTGCCAAGCCATCCACATCTTTCTGTGGTTTTGAGGCACCATCCGGAGTATCAGTCCCTCGATTCCTGTACCGTTTATACACTTTTATCTAGCATTCTCCACCCCTTTGAAATAATTTCCCACCGTGTTACACTGCACATGGATGAGAAACTACCCTGCTAGAAATTTGAAGCTACGCTTGGTGGGGGACACGGCTAAAGAAGGTTTCAGTACACACACCGTAAGATGTGCTGGTTTTTGTACCGCCTGACTTTCTTGTTGTGATGCCCAGCCAGACCGCTATTGGGAATCTACCTCACCGGTAGCTATCTACCAGACCCTACTCTTGCACATATAGCATGACCTCACTCTTCCCTCAAGCCCTTTCCGGGAAGAAAACAAAATGTAAAGCACACAACAGAACAAAAGAAAGGCACTATTCACTTCCATAACACTGGCATTTAGATTTAACATTATTTGATGAATGCTGAGCAGGGTTCTGGAAATCCCTTTCCTAATCCATTGTTCTCTGCAGTCTCCTCTCCAGTGAGACTGGGAGCAATGGACATCCGTTTAGACGAGTCAAGAGCCCTGCTGCTTGCAGTTTTCAATTTTTCATCTGCATCTTAGAAGTAAAGAAGGGTAAACTGGGTAAGGCTGGACTTGTAATTTCTGGTGCTGACAGTCTAACACTTTTCACCAGCAATAAATTAACTTAGGGAAAAAAAAAAAACCCTCGACAGTAGTGTAACTTTAAATATAAAAAGTTATAACATACTGTACTTTGGTATTAAGTTCTAACAGAACAGCAGATTACAATAATAAAATGACAAAGAAAAGTACACTTTCCACTGTTCAGGCACAAAGAAAGCATTGATCAAACATAATACACACAGCAGAAGAGAGAGCAGGGTTCTTTTTAAAAATGAAGATTAGCTAAAAACATTTAAAAGGCTTTACACACAAAAAGCTCCTACAGGGTGGGCTCTCTGAATAATGATTCAAAACATTATCACAAAAGAATACGATTCATTATTATGGCTTTTGTCAAGATGACTTCTCACACAGCTCTCCAAGTGAATTCAACCTTGGGAGCTAATCCTCCTGCTGACACATGTTAGTTTATGCTATTTGGACCTCCCAATCTCGAGTCTGAATGACGAAGGCTGGTTCAAGACAATGTGGGTCAATCCAAGCCCTTCCTTGCCCCCTGGACAACTCCCTTGATGTCACTGATGGGGTGCAAGACAGGCCCTTTTAAATAACTTCCCCAAGGTTTTTTTGTAAACTGCTTTTGGATTTTTCTAAAGGGCTAGATGTTGCAGCAGGCCTGAACACAGAGAAATATGGCTACATATTGAACTCAACAAGAGTGCATATTTCTGAATATTTTAATTATCATTTTTTTATTATATACTTTTTTATTATTACTCAACTATTAAAAATATCTGTCTATGAAATACTGAATTAGATCAGGATTTCCTCCTAGAGGCTGCCAGTGCATACCTGATCAACCTCAAAATAATTAGTTCTTCAGTTAGGAGCATAGAGTTAGTTCTTCAGCCTTGAAAAGACTTCTTTGGGACTGCAGCATCACCTGAGTATTGAAGGAAGCTTGTTCCACTAAGCCAACCACAGCTTGTGTGAAGGAACCACACCGCAAAGCAGTATCAGGGCTACAGAAAGTGCCTGGATTAGCAGTGGGTGGTTCATACTCACTGGATGTTTAGGCTGTTTCTTCATTAGAAAACCAAACTCCATTTGAAGCACCATCAGGTAAGAGCTTCCATGTGCAGAGATGATTCAAGTGCATAACGATGCCCAAGTCATGACGAAATATTCTCTGCAGTGCAAACAAGCCTCCCTCTGGCCTAATCCTCTCTGCCTGTGCCACCAAGATTAAAACCTTGCCAGCATGTGTCTTAGCAAATCTTACAGACATACTTTTTGTTTACTTTGCTAAACAATTTCTTTCTCCTAATTTTAATACGACAGTTTCCAGTTAGATCTAAAGAGTGAAGGTTGGGGTAACCAATCAAGCTTGGGGTAACCTTAAAAAGGTGGTACAAATATCCTAATGACTTAGGTGTTATGATATTAGGGTATCTCTTTAGCCTGGAGAATAGGAGGCTGAGGGGAGACCTTATTAATGCTTATAAAGTATCTAAAGTGTGGGTTGAAGGAGGATGGAGCTGGACCCTTTTCAGGGGTTCCCAGTGACAGGACGGGGGGCAACAGGCTCAAGCTGTTCCACTTGGGAAGTTCCACTCAAATATGAAGAAGAACTTCTTTGTGGTGAGGGTGGCAGAGCCCTGGAAGAGGCTGCCCAGGGAGGGTGTGGAGTCCCCGTCTCTGGAGATCTTCAAGCCCCACCTGGATGCCGTCCTGAGTGATGTGCTCTGGGCAACCCTGCTTTGGCAGGGCGGTTGGACTAGAGGATCTCTAGAGGTCCCAACTCTGACAATTCCCTGATTCTGTGACTTTTCTCTGATTTCAGCCCAGTGTTGGGTCACAAGTGTCTGTGGCAAATCATTTAAACACATCACTTTCCTCCCTATGCCTAAACAAGGTGTTTCACTGCTCTGTGTATACATTACCTCATTCCTCATTCCAAGGATTTTCACAGTAGTAAAACATCTTTTTTTTTTTTTTCATTCTGTATTAAGTTGTAAAACTGTTGCTGTCAAATGCTGATAGAGATAGGAAGAGCACACCTGATTTACAGTCTTATAGCCTAACGTTTGATCGCATCCCAACGCTAATGCATAAGGAAGGAAACCCATGTCAGCAAGTATCGTGTTTCTCGCTTCTGGAATGCAGTTGCATGGTATTAAGGCAAAAGACTGTCATTTTCTCTCTTTATATAAAATTCTCAGTCTTTGCAGTTGTTTGCAGCCTTCTCATCTCTTGCACTCTTGAATTTTGAAGTGTCCCTTGCTTTCCAAACACCATGCCATTTGTGGGCCTTCAGGGACTGCTGAGCGTAGCAGGGACACCCCTCCTGTTCAAGATTTCTTTAATCTTCTTGGTGGGCATTAACGATGTGAAGAAACAACACTTCTGAATCGCAGCTATAAGCATGAATCAAGCCGTATTTTATACACGCCTTAGGTTAGAGCTGCAGCTGAGCTGTTGTGCGTGCAAACTGCCATCAGCAAGTCTGGTGTAAAACATTAAGTAATTAAGTAAATGCTAAGTAGGAGCACAATTGTATATAGTTTTGTTTTGTTTTGTTTCCTAATATCCTGTGTTATTCCAAGCTTTGTGTGGCTGATGAATTCAGTAAAAGGGAAAGTGTTTCCTCTCACAATGAACTTTCTGCAGCCAAGGAACGGTGTCGTGTGTGCAACCTAATCACAATGGCTGACAGAAGCCAATTACAAACTAATTTTGAAGCCGTTCTATCTAACACGAAACAGAGACAGTGTATAGGAAATAAAACCAGAATAAATACATGGGAAGTGTAATACTCTTTCAGGACAGCACACAACAAAAAATACCCAGGCAGAGAGAGAGGTATAAATGCTGAAAATACATTGCATGTGTGATGCTGTATTGCCCAAAGTCCTCAAGTTTTCCATTACTTGGCAGAGGATTCCCCATCGCACAGCACCCCCTTGAGAGTTACTCCTCTTCTTGCCAGTTTGCCTCAGCTCTGAGAGGTGTGAGGAACAAGGCAGGGGCTGAGCTCTGTGCCCAAGGGCCACCACAGCCTGTCTCCCGTGGCTGTCCAAGGGCCAGTCAGGGCCAGTTTTCCCAGTAGCCTCAGAACCAAACCTTGGCGACTACAGAGAGTCCACATCGCTCCTGTTTCAGACAGGCACTTGTCTAGATGTCAAAATACCACTCTGTTGTCACTGAACAGGGCTGCGGTCGAGGTGGTGAAGGTCACTGATTCTCTTGGTGAATTGTTATAGTTTGAGCTCTGGGAATGCAAGTGATTCACGTTGTTGTTAGTGGTATTTGCATCCTTGCACGGGCCAAAGGCTGGAGTAATATTGATTCAGGTTACAAATCTCATCAGTGAGTAAACAAATGCGCTGTTTGTGAAAGGCCATTCATGAGAGGAAAAAAATCTGTAAAAAAAAAAAAAAGGCTTAGCCACAGTGTCATCCTGCTTCTATTTTTGGGTCAGAAATAAGATTTCTGATCTGTCAGTGCAGCAGGCTCATTCCTGCCAGTGATTTCCAGTCGAGTTGTGCCCTTCCCTTGTCGTTACCAGCCACCGGGGACAGTGTCTGGAGTCAGAGCTGGAGCTGTTGATGGCGTTAGGATGCATGAGGTGTGAGGGAACCCTGCTTGCTCTTCTGCAGGAGTATGGACTCTGAAGGAGTCCTGGACAGCAGGAAAGCTTGGGTTTGTCAGCACATTACCATTACACACAGGAAGCAGAAATCACAGTCACAAGATGCCATAAATATATTCTGCCATGATGTATGGATTTTTCACGTGTCTACCTGCAATTTTAGCAAAGGGAGCACTACTGAGACCCTGGTGAACCTCTTCTGAACTTCCTCACATTGACCATGAGGAAATAAGCCAAACTGTCTGCTTTGGGAAAGGATGCATGGAGAATATCTTTGCTTCCCTCCAGCTGACAACTGATTGCAAGCTGAGACATCCTCTTTTAAAAATGTTTTATAAGTTTCTGCCCCTTTAGCTTTAGGACAGGTTGAACATACCTAAAAGAATGTAGGAGCTTCAAGAATATAGATTTCAGTAATCTTTTCTTTTAAGCAAACGATGTTATTTAATGCATCAGTAATTTATCCTTTTGAATTATTCCAGCAGAATTATGTAAGATACAGGAGTGCCTGCTGAAAGAAGCAATGAAGGAAATAATGAAGCAACACTAGTCTGGGCCTGAAGAATTGTGTTCTATTATTTTTCCTCTTGCATAAACTTTAAGAGTTGTTTAAACTACATAAATATACAAAACTCCCAAGCTAGCGAGCCAAGTGATGTTGTCCTGGAGGTGGAAGTGATGCTGTCCTGGAGGTGGAAGTGATGCAGCTGCATCAGCGTGGCGCTGTGCTCAAGCCAAGCACCACTGTCAGAGAAGATAATACAGCAGCGCTGCTTTGGGGTCCCCAACTAGTTTTGCCACCACATCAACATACCAGCCTTCTTGGAACTCACTTCACTGTTTCTCAAATAATGTTGAATTTTAACAAGTAGCCTTCAAGGCCAACTCCATGAAGACATTCGACTGCCTAAGCTCCCACCAATTTTCAGAAGCTAGGCATTTGTCCCTTCTCCTTGTTGGCCTAGAGAGCTACAGCTTCATCTTTCTCTTTCACCACAGCTGTATCTCTTCAGAGCAGGGTTAATTTCATACTATGCAGTACATCTTTGCACAATGGCCACTTAATTTTGATGGAGGCCCCTGGCTTCTAGTGGACTTTAAATAACAGTAACAATTTGGCTGAGCTTATAAACCACCAACGCGCAGGAATGTCAGGAAAGAACTGACAAACTGCAGGAAAAGAAGCCATTCATGATTTTATGCATCACTGGAAAGTTCGCCTGAGGGCAAAAGATGAAGGAATATTTTATTTAAATTATTCACCCACTCCTTAAGCAAGATAATGGGAGCTTATGTGTACTATTCTTCAGTGTCAATCCACTAACTGCAGGAAGGGCACTCAGCCCGTGGGTTTCATGTTCTATCCATCTCCAATCCAGCTTTACTCATGCTTCAGCAGAGACAAAATTCAGGGATTTGACAGCTGCTTTCTGCTCTTTTGTGGTTAGGGACAGTTATTACGTTTAAGTAGTTATCTTCTGAAATGCTTAGATAACCATCCTCCAGCATTTATTGCAATTGATTAGAAAATTATTAAATCAATTTTCAGAACTCATGAGCCTTAAGCCCAAGCATGACTACTTAGGATTTTTATCAATAAACCATAATAATCAGATTTCTAAAGTTATAGTCCAGCTTCTATTGATCTATATTTTGATAAACGGAAAATAGTAAAAAATGCAATTACAACAGACAAAATTAGAGCTTGACCACAGATGCTCATATAGCGGACAAGGAGGTCGCAGCTTCTTCCTGTGCAGTTAGTGTGATCACCACTCAGATATTCACACATTTCTTGCTCTAGCAAGAAAGCGCTGCAAGCAGCTTGAAAATGCTGGTCTAAATTTCACTACTAGGAAGATCCTCCCAGGAGATTTTCAGCATCCCAGCTAAGTCTCCTCCTTGCATTAGTCTCCTTCTCAGCAGAGTGAGGGGCGGGCAGCAGCTTAGCAGGCTTTACCTCTTCCAATGAATGTCTCCATTTAGAAGACATTTCCAGCAGATTAATTTAGATAATGTCAAATTATTGGTGTCCCCTGGGAGAAGAATGGGCCAGTGAACATGGACTGGTAGGTTCAGCTACCTACGCAACAAGAGAAATAGAAGAACATACACACCACCAAGTAATCCTAACAGGAGTGCTCAATGGCAAAAATCATTATTAAAAGACTTTTGCTATACAACCCATTGGCGTGCTCAGGGCTTTATACAGACTTGTCTTATTTTGTACAACTGGAGAAATGTAGTATTATCTGCAATAAGACATTATTAATATTTGCTGATCTTTCTGATGTTGTCATTGCTCTTGTGATTGCTGTTATGGCTCTTGCCCTGAAATATTGTATAGGAATGATCTTTTTCATTTATAATTGTGGAGAATCACAGCCTTTGTAGTGCTTTTTAGAAACATACATTTCCTATTGATAAAGACATCAGAACCCTCCCCCAAGCAAATGAACTCAGGGGTAGAAATATAGTAAGAGCTGAAGCCCAAAGCCCTGTGAAACCTTCATAACAGGATTTTTTTATTGGATTCCTCTAAAAGTTCAGCTTTGGCCTTTTGCTAGAGGGAATTTCTAATGTTTGGTTTATGATGATTTTTTTTTTTCTTAAATAAAGGACCAAGGTCTGGCTGGAAAAGGCTCTAACCTCAATGCATCTTAGAAGATGCAATTTTTAATATTATAGATCCTGGGTCCTATACATTCTTCCATTCTGTCCCTATTAAAACAATGTTTAACTCATTACCAGGACTGTCTTCTATTCAGCAGTAATAGCAAATGCAAAAATATAACTAGAGAAACACGTGCCAGAGAAGTGTTTTGTCTGTTAAATGCACACCACTAATACACATTTTTAATTTCATTTTTTTGTTTTACTCATCTAGTTTACCCAACAATGCTAAGGAACTGGAAGGCATGTGGAGAACTGAAGCTGACGTGGGGACAAAGCCTCCAGTGAACCTGCAAGAAGTATTTGAGCCCATCCTCACGATACGCTCATGAGCATATCCTGGGTATACACCGCTGGTGGGGAACCTTACCAACACACAAGAATTGACCTTCAGAGAAAGTGTCACCTACTGTAACAGCCACACAACCGTCACTAACTGATGGCTTTATCAATTCATGGCCTTCATGGAGAAGGTAACATGCACTCTTCAGGACTGACATCAGTGCAGTTCCTCTAACTGAAAATAATACCTGATATTGTCATGCAGTCAGGTTTCAATTTAATATGCAGATTTTTAGAAGTCCCCCTGCAAGAATGGGGGAAAACATGTAATTAACAACAGCAGTCACAAATAAATAGCAAATGCTTCTTGAAGAACATAATATATCAAACGTTGTTCTGCTTCTGAGCTAAAAGTGGCTAATATGAAACAATGCCTCTCACACTGTTACCTGCTTAGATTAATCAGTCACTTTGAATCACTAACCTGAAATTATTTTTGGAAATCATTGTGTAACTGTAACGCTTCAAAGCCTGTCAAGCAGCTATCACATAACCCATGAGATGACACTGAACTTAGGGAAGGGATAAGTTACATATGGCTACTTCTGATGTTATCTGTTTAGTTATACCTTAGATACTGACTATTTGTTTTTTGTTTTTAAGGTAGTAAACATACTATGGAAGTAAATGTAAAATCACCACTTTGTCATTTGAGGGATCTGCTTTCAGGACACTGACTTGCAAGTAGCATATTTCAGTGATCATGGCCTGATTCTCCAAGGTGTTGAAGGGGAACTTCTTAAACTGAGACACACTCAGCTCCTGTATCATTCTCTGACTTCTGTGGTGGCTGACGATGCTCATTATTTTGCGGGATGAGGCTTCCCAATCTTAAATGCATGAATAATTGTTACAATTAACAGATAGTTCCTATGTGTGAATGCTTTGTTGAATGGAGCCTAAGGTAACTTTAAATTTTACACCTGTCAGCAAACTATTATAGATCCAAGTTAACATTTTTGCATAGCATCAGCAGAACTATTTATTGTATCTCTGGAAAGCCGTTGCTGGTAACTCTCAAGGGAAAAGGAACTCAGACTTGAGTTTTGGATTCCGTGCCAAATCCAGTGTCAGTGTTTTAATGTGCAACAAAGGAAAGATCTTGACAATATAAACAGTGCCATCGCACCAGGAAATGTCTCCGCTGAGCACTGGAGAGCTGGATGAAATGGCAGGAGGTGTGCTGCTTTGCCCTTCAGGGTCCTCAAGGCCCTCGTGAACTTTCAAGTATGACCCACCTCTTATCTGCCAGTTTCCACAGAAACAGCCAAGCTGACAAGCAGCACGGTTGAGAAGAGAGGTCTGAGTAATGGAGATTTCTGAACACATCTCAATCTGACATCTTTATTATTAAGATTTGTACTGTTGTCATGACTAGACATGAAAAAGGACAAGGGTCTATTATATAGATATATTACAAACATATAAAAATCATGTCTAGCCCAAAAGGGTCTAATGGAAGCCATAGGTTGCTAATCACTTTGAAAAACCTAGATTTTACTGTTTTTAACAGATGATCATGACAATCATGTCACTGTGTCTTATTTTGCCCAAATGGCTAACTTAATTATCTAACCAATAAGCAAAATTGAACATAGAAGGAAAAGTTCATTTATTGGTTCTGCATGCACATAACATTAGGCATTAGATTTTCTCAATTTGATTTCATACTTGAAAGAAAAAACATTTACAGGTGTGTAAAAAACCTTTGCAGGAATTCAATTATTCCAAAACTTAAAGCACAGCTATGTTAAGTAGTAACACCTACTTATTTCAAGAAGCAATGTTTGTTCTACAACAGGTCATACAGCAGCAGCAGAACAATACTGCAGAGGAACAATTCATTTTTCAATGTATGATGTGAATCCATGCACTGAAATGCAAAAGATTAATCATTTAGCTATCTGGAAAAAAATGCCCAGACAAATTAGTTGCTAGAATCTGAAAGTCAGGAGACTAATCCAATTAAACATGTAAATGGGATACCTATGGTGTTCATTTGCAGTGTCCTTCAAGCTAATAATTAAATGATGGATTTTAAAACTAATTGCTAAGAAAAGTGTCAGCTGTTAGCCTAAAATTCAGAGTGCCTTTAAACTTGTGCTGCCTTATTACTCCTTGAATGACAAAGTCAACTCCGCTCCAAACCTTTACCTATTCACAGCTCAAGGTACTGGACAACAAAAATTCTGTCTTCCACTGTGGAAAGTTAGATGGGTAGAATTCCTCTGAATGTGTATTGTCACATGTGTTCAGAATCCTGAACATTTGGCAAATTATCACATCCAGGGCACTGAATGAGACCACCCTTTCAGGGGCAGAATAGTGGTGACCAGAGTGGTTTGGCACCTTTCTCAGGAACTACCAGAACCAAGAAGTTGCACAAATTAATTCCTACAGCTTGGTCTCTAATTGAAGTAGCCCCAGACAGGAGCAATCATGATCTACAGAAAAGGCACATAATGACAACTCGTTATGTTCTGCTGTTGTGTCTTATGACTAATTGATCTCATTTGCCTTGTCAGCTTTAAGTATGGAAAAATCACATCTTTTCCCATAAATTCTTGGCATTAGTCTTAAAATCATGAGTGTTAAACAGAATCTATATATTTAGAACTCAGAGATAAGAACGCCCAAGGTTTGAAAACCCTGGAGAAAAGTGAAACAATGTTTTATGGCATCATGTGACTGCGGCTGCCTTTCACAAGAGGAATTATTCTCCAATACTTGTGGAAAAAAAAAAAAAAAGACATCTGTTGCTTTCAAATAATATTTTTACCAGAAATTTCCTGAAAAATGTTGGCAGTGGTTTACTGATAATAAGCAAACGAACAAATTGGACTGTATAAATGTTTTTGCAACTATTTACAGTTTTAATTGTCATCCTGCTGCTTTCAGGATAAAAAAAAAAAATCCAGCTTACCTGAGTACCCAGTGCTGCATATAGAAAACTAGTGGTTTTCATTGTTTTCACTAAATTCTGCTTTTTCCCATCTTAAGTTTCTGTGATTGCCAGTTAACTATTTCAGCAATACCTCTGCCGGGTAGCCTGGGGTATGTGGAGAATGAGGAAGTTGGAGATGAGCTGCTGAGTGAGAGCTCGGCAGGTCTTCTTGCACTGGTGGGATGGAAGCCGTGGGAACGGTAAAACAATGTCTTTATATGGTATTATCTGTGTGGTGAGAAGTCTAGCAAGGCAGTACGAAAAACAGATAGCGAGGTAGAAAACAGATAGCAAGGTAGAAAAAGCAGATAGTAATGACTGGTTAGCCTAGGCACGGGAACACTTGTATGTAGCCAATTGTATTGCTCACAACGGTGCGTGGACATTCACCCACAACCTATCTGTGTAGAGAGCACGGCGCATGATCAAAAGATAGAAACTATATATGCTGAAAAAATGAAACATTAAAGGTCTTCATTTCACCACTTGGAGGAGTCCGTGCCCTTTGTTGCCGCAGGGGTAGACCTTTCAACATGCACATCTAGGTTCGATGCCTTTAAATAAGCACTATTTCATGGAAGCTCATGAAGTGAAACTATATTACATTATTTGTCCATCTGAAGTTGTTTTCCTCCAAAAGCACTTTTACGGCCGTTCATATATGTCATTTTACACAGACTTGAAAGGAATATGAAAAGTCAATGAGATTCACGCAGACTGAAGTTACAACAATGATCATGCAGCTTTTCTTCCAGGGGTGATAAGAACAGGAAGGAAAACAGAAAAATATCCTCTTCTCATCATGATTTATCTATGCCAAAGGGGTAACATTTGAATAAAAATGTTGCTTAAAGTCCTAACTCATGCACTACAAAGTATGTGAAAGATTCATAATGCAGAATGAGTTGTTTCATCTTCAGACATCATGAATTTCTATGTGATCTGGTGTCAGTTTGTGAGTAATCTTTTAGCAGTTCACGTCCCTGAGTTCTGTTGTTGTTGTTAAAGCCCCTTTACCAGATTTTCTTCCATATACATGGTTTCTTACTTCACATAAACGTATGAAAGCCTGCCTAAACTTTATTTTTTGTTTTCCAAAAACACCAATGATACTACAACACAGGAATATTGTTGAAGCCTGATATCATGGTTATTTTAGGTGCTTTCAGCTGCATTCAATAGATAGCATCTGGCACAAACATGTCTGAAAATAAAGAGCAATGATGGTATCTGTGAGAGTGCAGTGAGAACAGTGACACCTATGAGAGAGCGAGTGAGCCCAAAAGTCTTCACAGTGCATCCACCAAGAAGTGATTTTCCAGATGAGTAGAAGGCTTTCCTAGGAAACTGATAATGGGAAATAGCCCTGTAAGTCACTGTCCTAGATGGCTATTGCTTGTGGTGATAGATAGTTATATCCATAATCAGTTTTCAAAGCTCTTTTCACAGAGCTTTATGCTCAGAATTTTCACTTTCTTTTCTTTGTTGAAAGATAAGTGTTTCCAGTCCTCTTAATTATGAGAGAAGTACAAAATGAACACAATCAAACCAGAGGTGTGACTCAGTTTTCCAGGAGTCTGAGGACAGTACTAAGTACTAGTGCTTCAGCCAAGTTCCTGGCATGTACAGATGTCACCCCCCAAGTTAGAAATGTTCCCAATGTTTATATAGTTTTGTATGGTAAAAACACCTAGGGGATCCATTCTTGTTTTCTGAAGTATGCTATAAACATGCAATTCTTCCTTGTCTTGCATACACCCTAGAATTCATAATACTTTCTAGAGTTCATTTGCTTCATTGAGGAACCAGACATTTGGGGATTTTATTCTTCTCACTCTGTCTGGAGCTGCATCTAATCCCACAATGAAGAAATAATTGGATCACAGCAGTCACAGCACACCCAGCAGAAGCACTGTTATAAATTAATACATTTAATTGAAAACAGTGCAAATATACCACTTGACAATCAATGGAGAAGTTCAAAGCTGGCTGTGGGCTTGGCTGTAAAGGCAACACAAAGTCAAGAAGGTGGAGTACATCAGGCTGGAATAAAAGCTTTCCTCAAAATCAAATCACTTTGAAATTATTAAGATGTTTGATCTGAATAAAACATGTCCACTTACAAGCCCCAGTCTGTGAAGAGGGATGTGGTTAATACTTCAACAATTGGTAAGAGCTGCCATTGCTGAAGCAGGTGCTTATATTCTGAAGACTACCTGAGCCCCATGACTGCAAGGAAGCTAATTGATCATCTCTGAAGGCCTACTCCATGCAGGAGTGTCCTCAGTGCAGATAACAATGGACGAAGTTAGTGAAGCTCCCACCTACAGGCTGGCACATTTGCTATTGGATTATGTGAGAACCCTGCACCCAGCCTGGTCTGACCAGAATTATAGGACAGGAGTTTTGTCATGTAAGCATCTACAAGGAAAACTGCTTGGCACTACACTTAGAATTGCTCAAGTGATTCAAGTTGTTTTTTCTCTGAGAGACAACTTCTAAGTGGTATTTGTAAATGTCTTTACTTTTTTCTTCTCTAGTTAATTCTAGGAAAAAAACCACTTTGACTGTTTTCTCTCCATCTTCCATGTCATATCCTGGCTTTTACGGTAGCACACAGCTCTAGCTTAGACAGAAGACACACTACCAGAGCACATAGAATCATAGACTGTTTAGAGTTGGAAGGGACCTTAAAGATCATAGAATTCTCTCCTTTAGGTATTGGAAGGCTGCTGTAAGGTCTCCCAGGAGCTTTCTCTTCTCCAGGCTGAACAACCGCAATTCTCTCAGCCTGTCCTCTTAGGAGACATGCTCCAGTCCTCGGACAAGCTTCATGACCCTCCTCTGGACTTGTTCCAACAGGCCCATGTTCTTCTTATGTTGGGGGCTCCAGAGCTGGACACAGTACTCCAGGTGGGGTCTCACCAGATCAGAGCAGAGGGACAGAATCCCCACCCACACTGGTTTTGATGCAGCCCAGGATGTGGGGGGCTTTCTGGGCTGCCAGCGCAGGTTGCCGACTCATGTTGAGCTTCTCATCCACCAGCACCCCCGAGTCCTTCTCCTCAGGGCTGCTCAAGCTCTGCCCAGCCTCCACAAGCACTGCCCACACTGCTCTCTGCTATATTGCCTTCTCCTCCTACTAAAATCTCAGACTACAATGCATTCTCAGAATTCCTCTCTTTCCAAACAATGTTTTGTCTGCCAAGTAACTTAAAGTTCAATCCTTTTGTCCCTTTATGCTGAACATCTCCCCAGTGGCATCATCCTTTCCTGTGCCTGAATATTACTCCTGACTGCTGATGCTCTAAACTCAACTGTAAACTCCATTCCCATGATTTGGGAACATTTCTGGTGCTAACTAAAGGAAAAACATCGGTTTCAGACAGGTAAAATGTCTGAAGTTTCTTCATGATTTCCTTTGACTCAAGAAGGCAGTGTTGCTGCAAAAATTACAGCTCTTGAAGCACTTTATTAGCTTCAAGGAATCACAGTGCCGAGGGTGTGCCATGAGCAGGTAATACTAGGAGCCAAATATATAGATAAGAGTTTTAACAAGTATTCTGCAAGGTAGCTTATTCTCTTGCCTATGTCTCCACTAAGGTTTCTTATAGAGCAATACTTCGAACTATGCCTGTTGATATTTTCATTCTTCACAAGCACTACAGATATAATTTCGAACAGATATATACAGATATAACTTTGAATGCTTATTCAAACAGACCAAGTCTTTTGAGATTCATCCTTTTCTAGAAATCAATTGAAAGTATGTATTTCTGTGACTTTTTATATGTACACACAACAGGTATCTAGGTGTTGTGGACTAACGCCTGGATTGCTGCCTTCCCCTGCTCTGTGCATCTGCAGTGCCAGAAATTTGGAGCCTGCAGTCTGGTGCGGCAAATTGCTCACTGTATTAGGGAGCCTTGCAGTCACTTTACAGCATCGCTGGGCAGGATGGGCTAACGTGGTGGCACACATCCACACCACCAGTCAGCAAAACCTTAAAGTTGGCTCACGAAAACTGATGTAAAGCCGAGTTTTCTCTGCACTATTCCCTGAAGTTGGTGCCGCGTATGTGCATCTGTGCTGTATGTACACGGGGGCTCCTCTTTCATGCAATAAACATTCCACTCCCTTGTGAAACATTAGTTTTCTCAACACGCTTTAATCATGCTTCTGATGTGCTCACACTCATCTGGTTACCTAACTCTGTTCACCATGTTTAGGAAATCGCTGTTAGCTAGATTAGTCAGAGATGAGTTATAGGTTCCTAGTGTTCCTAATCCTTTTTGCTAATTACTCAAAATTACATAATTGCTTTCATTGCCATCATTAATTCTCAATGCTTAGCTGTACTTAAAAATGCACGTTTAGTCAGATTCATAACTTCCCTTCCACACTTACCAGGGCTGCAATCAAATCACACATTCCTTTCCTTAGCCTTAAGTAATCCTAAATCCATACCATGTCTGCAGTACAGCAAAGTGTCTTTGGTCAACTGTATTTTGCAATTATCATAGAATCATAGAATGGTTAGAGTTGGAAAGGACCTTAAAGATCATCCAGTTCCAACCCCCTGCCCTGGGCAGGGACACCTCCCACCAGACCAGGTTGCTCCAAGCCCTGTCCAACCCTGTTGAACCCCTCCAGGGATGGGGCAGCCACAGCTTCTCTGGGCAACCTGAGCCGGGGTCTCACCACCCTCACAGCAAAGAATTTCTTCCTGAGATCTCATCTAAATCTACCCTGTTTCAGTTTAAAACTGTTACCCCTCATCCTGTCGCTCCACTCCCTGATCAAGAGTCCCTCCCAATCTCTCCTGTAGCCCCCTTTAGGGAGTGCAAGTAGCTCTAAGGTCTCCCTGGAGTCTTCTCTTCTCCAGGCTGAACAATCCCAGCTCCCTCAGCCTGTCTTCAAAGGAGAGGTGCTCCGGCCCTCGGAGCATCTTTGTGGCTCTCCACTGGCCCCGAGCAGTATTGTGAACGTGAATACCTGACAATATTCACACAAACTGTCAAGTGTACCAGTCTTTTTCACTGCTACAAGACTACATCAACTCAAATCTAAGAGAAACAGGTAATATTTCTCTTCTAACCCCCTCTTCCTCAGATTCACGAATTAAGTAAAAAGCCACAGGAAAGTGCCACACAGAGATGACTAGTTTACCTGGCAAATGGTTGAAGGCATGTGTGGAACCCCAGCAGGCACAGTCGTGTTAGAAGTCTTGGCACTTCCTTCCCGTCGGTTGCCCTCTTCCTCTGCTGACCCAATGGCAAGCCCTTGCATTACCCAAGGCAAATGCTGAGTAATGGATGCTGATCTTTCCATGCCCTGCGCACCAACTTGATGGACTGGTGTTACCCTTACGCTTTTTTGTCCTGCTGTTTGACACTATTTGCCCATTAGCACTTTGCTCCTGACCCAATTTTTTGTTTGAAATTCAACCCCCAAATTGATTCTTTCCTTCGAGCTCATGGTTTGAAATTAAAGCTTGCTTCCTTTCCCTAAACTATTCCATATAAACTGCAGTACACCTGCTGCTTGGGAACATGGAAGAGTTTGTTGTTTTGGGGGGTTTTTGGGTTTTTTTTTGAGTGAGGGATAGGTGGGAAGGAGGATATAGCTAACAACATGTTAGCTCTTGACTTGCATACCTTGACAAATGTTCTCAAAGTGCTAGTGTGATGGGAAAGAAGGGGCACTAGTTCTGTGGAGATCTATGCCCATCTCTTATTGTCCCCTGAAGCAATTTTTCAGCCTCTGTACCTCAGTTTATACCTATAACAATACCTGTTCCATTGATTATCACAGGTTTTAATTAACTCATTTCATAGACAACTAGGGGCTGATTTAGTAAAATGCATTCAGAAAATTAAAGAACTATTAAGAAAGCTTATCTGAAAGCTTTGTGCTAAGCTTTCAGCCTTGTATCATTTTCAAGTTGCTGCAAACAAGAAAACAAGCAATCCTTGAGTGAAGGACAAGCCCCAAACAGTCCTTATGAATGTGTTCCTATAGGCCTTATTTTGGGCACAACCTTCTATCAAGATTTTCTAACAGACTACCTCTTACCATTGGGAAGAAAAGCTGAGCATCATAGTCTGGTTAAAACTGATAGATTTGAAATGGCAGCTTGGAATTTAAATATTTATTTGGACCTCTCTCTAGATGCTGCCATGTTTTCCCTGATGGGTGGCACGGGCACTGGGGCACGGCTGGAGCAGAAGGCAGTCCACCCTCCCCTCGCAGTCACGGAATCACAGAATCATATGGGGTTGGAAGGGTCCTCTGGAGATCATTTAATCCAACCCCCCTGCCAAAGCAGGTCCACCCAGAGCAGGTGGCACAGGAGCGTGTCCAGGTGGGTTTTGAATGTCTCCAGAGACGGGAGGATGCTGCCTTGTCTCAGACCAAGTGTAGGTCCCAGAAACGCCCCTCAGCCTGTCTAGGGGAAAGCCACTTGCCCTTATCCATCACATCAAGGGCTGAAGCTATCAGAAAGCCACCTGTCTGGAGCATGTGGGACTACAGCTGGATGGGATTAGTTACGTCTCAGCATTGCACAGCCCATTGACAACCACTACTCCTTTGCCCCGTTCTTAGTCAAAGGAGATTTCTCAGGGGCAGAAGAGTATCTGGAAAGCACCAAGGATTAAGCCTCGTGTTCAAGGAGATGGAAAAATGCATCTTAATCATTATTTATCTTCCCACACTAAAAGCACATTCAAGTGGCCTGTATTTGTCATTACCCTCTTGTTATCAGGGATGAGTAGCAGCACTTTACACTGGGATAAAACCCACTTTCCTGTAGACATAAATTCCCACATGCAAAAACATATCCAGATTTTTCCAAAACCCAGAAATTACTAAAGAGCTGAACAAAATCATACTATTCCTCCTCTCACCTCTTCCATAGTTGGGATAAGGCGTTTTAGAAAAACATCTGCAGTCACATTGAAGTGCATGGAGACTGATAAATGGTTTTAAATATTGAAAAACCACCTCTCTTACAAGGGATCCACTTCTCGTTATCTAGTCTTGCCTGCATTTTGTCCTGGCCACCTTTGGTGGCAGCACTGACTCCTCACAGAGAGTTCAACCGGAAGTTTAGATTCTTCTGCCTAATTCTTCTTTCTTCTGAGAAGGCTTGCTAGAGTAAATGAAACTGTAGGTGAATACTCTCTATCCATTGGAAAAGCACTTGTAGGATTTGAGTGAGACTGTCTTGTACAGCACACTCACTTTCAAGGTGCTGCATGCTGGTTATTATTTTTTCTCTTGCACATCCAAATCAATACTTGCATAGAAATTTTGTAGTGTGTTTGTCATTAAACTAAATATGCTTGCACTTAGGTATTTATAATTCCAGGTCTTGTTGAACTATTTAATGTTCCAGATTGTCAGGGTCATGTTCACATCTTTGATTTTCTGGACCCACTTGTTTCATTAAAAAAAAAAAAAAAATCAGTATAGTCCTTGATGATTGACATTTCTTTGTATAGATTGTAGAGTTAGGTGTCCTTTAGATATCTACTGTGCCAATGAAGTGGCTCAGTCACAGGTCAAATGACATCAGTAAGATCACCAATCATAAATACTTGGATACTCAGTTAAGGATAAAGGGTGCTGATTTTCCACACTCTGTGTTTCCAAAAGGGTACATATGCCCTCAAGATTGTTCCAGGTTTGGCATCCAGAAATGGAGGCACCTAATGCTTTTGAAGTTCAAAACTTTTGAAATTCACTGCTCCTCGGTCGTTAATTCAAATCTGGCCTGTCTGGCTAACGATGTGGGTTGCAATGGCGAAACACCTGCTGAGCCAACGTCGCACCTCTGCTCCAGATGCAAATTTCAAACACAAGTAAATAAATATTAATTGCAATTTGTCTCAACTCCCTGTGCTTTGTAAAGCACATGCACATCAAGATTACCTTTATTAAACTCAGCAGGCAGGAAGCTGACTCTAATTCAAATTCCTGGGCTGTGTTTTAGAGGGACTTGGCTTTTCTGCCACGTCTCCATTGAAGTGTCAGTGCCCAGGGGGCAAAGGCAGCTTCTCATCCCTGCCCCAAACACCCAGTAGCACAAGCTGTGGCCAGGCAGGGACCTCTGCACCCCAGCTCTGGCACTTTGTGTCCTTAAGGTGGCAGCAGCCATCAAAAAGGTGGCTTGTATGTGTGTTTGGTTTGGGGTTTTGTTCATTTGTTGTTTGGCTTTTTTCTTCATTTTTATTTTGCTTTGTTTTGTTTTGTTTTGGAGTTTGGGGTTGGTTTTTTTTGGGTAAGGGGGAACTGGAGACGCATTCTTAAAATTGGAAAAAATGAGAGAGCTAATTCTTCAGAGTTCCTTCTTTAATCTTCCATTTTCTGCTCAGCAGAATCATATTCATAGCCAGATTATTCATTATTAAGAGCTTATTTCAGATCAAACCCTGTATGTCAGTAGATTTGGACACTGAGGAAGATTAGCTTCTCACTGTAGGTGGTGGGAGTGAGTTCTTTATCTTATCATTAGCATGGACTTTCATGGGTTTTGATGATAATTATTAATTCTACCAGCAGCCTTCCACGTAGGGATTAAAATGCAGATAGGTGTCATTTAAGTAGCATAATCAAGCTGGAAGTGAGGGGTTTGCAGCAGGCAAATCCTCTGCTTTATGACAGTCAGTTTCATTTTAGACTTTTCAAACTCATTTTGTTGTTTAAAAATGGGTTTGTTTGCTTTCGTGTTCCTGTAATACAATTTTATGAAGTATTTTTCTCTACAGAGAAAAATATTGTTAGTATTCAGGTGAACTTTTATTCTGTTTAGTATAAATAGCATGTAAAATTCTTAAGCAATGTTTCTGCACATCCTAGCATTGTCGTAAGTGGAAGCCAAGCATATAGATGAAGAATTACTGAATGAATTCAAATTAAATAAATCCCCCCTTCTCTCTTTCTTTTCCCCCACTTCTCTGTCACTTTTTTTCTTTTTTTTCGGATGTGTTTGGGCTTTATTCTCTCTGTGAATGTGGATTAGCGACATGACTCTGAATATATAAGAATCCAAGAGTTTGTCCTAGTGTCAAGGTGAACACTTAGAACATTAGAAAATTTCAGCTTGCCACATTTCTGAATAATATGAACCAAGCAGCAAAGAAAGAATAGACAATATTTCATCAGCAAAAGCCTTTTAGTTAGATTTCAGATCAAAACCTCAGCAAACCAGGGGTCGGCTTCGTTGCTAAAGCGTACAAGTGTTTGGCTGCACAATGAAACTGAATGATAATAATGTATATTATTGAAGTGCTCCTAGAACTCTGGTTTTACAAAAAAGTAAAATGCAGGAAGGTGAGGAGCAGACACAGCCCTGGGGAGAATATGCAGCAGCAGCAGCTCATACATACAGCTGCAGTGAAGATGGCTGTTTGGCAGTTGTTTCTGTCTTAAATTTGATAGTAATCAGGTCGTTGATATGATGAACTGCTCTTGGCACACGTGGTGGTTACAGCCTTTCCTGGAGGTTTCTATCACCTTTACTTCCTTTTTCTTTTTTTTTGCCTCTACCTTGCCTTTCAGCATACATTGCATACTCTCTGGGGAGGGTTTGGCTTTTCCACATTTTTATACAGCATCCAGGGTGGCAGGTCAGTCTCTCTTGGAAAGCTCAGCAACGGACGATGGGGGATGCATTTAAGCTGCATATGAGGGGAGGCAGAGCTGAGTGTTTGGTTCCCTGCCTCTGGTTATGCAAGGGCTTTGAAGGTGGCAGCATTTCTGAGCCTAAGAAATGGCAGTATTGCAGTCTTGCTACAAATGGAGGTAAAATTAATTGGAGGCATTTAAAAATGCTAATTGGGGTAAATGCTTAGAAACCTGTGCAAATAGTTTGTCCAATGTCACACAGAAAATTGATAGTACACAGAGGTCCTAGAGTCCCCCCAGACACTGATCTCTAACAGCAAAATACGATGTAGATAATCTGGATGCTCCCACGAATTTTTGCATGCTAGTGTGTGATGATGATAGCAGCTCCTTTCTGACTCTTTTTGCATATTTAAAAACACAGCTATGCCCACAGTATATCCTGCTCCTTGCTCCACGGTTCCTGAAAGCCATTTCTTGGTATTTTTCTGGTGACATAAAGAATACTGCCTCAGGCAAACAGCACATGCAGGGCTTATAGAGCTGTCAGGGGAGCTTCTGACATGTTCTTCTCCCATCATCTGGGAACATGCTGCCAGGTACGTGCATGCAGATTGGGCAAGCTTTGTACCATAAAAAAAAAACCCAACAACTGAAGCTTAAGAGTAGTGGAGAACTTTATTTTCATTAAGATGTTACCCTAATGAGTATAAAAATGCTCATTTTGAGGCAGTGAATGCACAAAAATAAAATTTTTCCATGGCTAGTATGGTATATGGGATCAAAGCCATGCTTCTCTCCGTGTAAGTACAACTATTAAAACATATATTATGCTTTAATGCATTCCTATCTGAGGGATGTCGTAACTAAACAAAAAGTGTGTCAGGGATTAAAATACATCAAAACCAAACTATTCATATTGCTCACTGTCATCAGTTAGCTTAGAATTAATTGAAAGTTCATGCGGTTTTTTCTCTGAGTGTTTTCAGCAGCAAAAGAATTTAAGCTTTTTCTTCTGTGACAGGGCAGCAGCAAATCAATTCTGATCAGTAGATTTACCTGCCTGTTAAGTAGGGCGTTGTAAGCCCTCATGATTTAAGAGCACTAGCTGCTGTTGTGCATATGTGAGAAATCCACGCGTATCTCCAAGGGCTGTTATTGCTGAAGAGTTTTCTGTGCTGTTCACTCATCCCAAGGTTCAGGTCATATCTCATTCCTCTCTTAATGATATGATTTTATGGTGCCAAATCCAAGATGAATTAAAACTTGCTTGCACTCACTGGGACCAAATTCTGCTGCCATTTAAAACTGAATGAATTCAGAGTGATTTTTGGAAGTTTTCCATAAGTATCAACAGAAGCATAATTTCTTCAGAGGGAGCTCAGACTGAACAGAAACCAAATGAAGACTCTGGGAAGTTTGACTATTATCTTATGCTGTTCAACCCCAGCTCTGCAGCCTGCCCTTAAAAAAACAAATATGCACAGAAGACATTGGTCCACCCTTGTGTCACTTCTATTGTCTCAGAAGAAGAACAATTTGTGGAGCTGGAAGAACTGCTTTCGATCTTCTTAGTGAAAGTGGAGAGGAAGATTGCTTGGCACAGTTGGGGAAGGTAGAATTTAGTGCCACACAAGGCAGTAAGGGAGAAGGTGAGGAAATAAGAGCGGGGAAAGACACAAAGATGCTAGCCTTGCTAGAATTGAGGGAAGTGAAGCGAGAAGGAGGAATAACAGGGGCACACAGAGAGAAGAGGGAAATGAGAAAGCGTCTGTGTCAAGAAGTTTGAGCTTAATAGGAGGGGGAAAAGGGCAGTGAAAGTGTTCAGAGACCATGTGATATTTGACTTAGGAAGATCTAGAGACTTTCAGCAGAGACAAGGTAGAAAGCAAGGCTGCCATCATGATAATACATAATCACTTACAGTAGTCTTGATTTTGAAAAGTTAATTTATTTTTAGTGGTTTACTTGATGGAAATCTACAAAAACCTCACTATTTTATGTGGGTTTTTTTAAAATGCTTCCACTGGGCTCGAAGTGTTCTCGAGATATTTTCAGAGCTTTCCATCTGTTTACCAAACAATTTCCCCTTGAAACTTAAAAGTAGAAGACAATTAGGGTTAACACGTGTGTGTTCTCTCTGTGCCCTTTCCACAGGCAGTAAGTAAGCTATTGCAGAGAAAGAGGCTTGGATTAGATTACAAACTTGGACTGAACACACACATACAGATGAGCAAACACATACATTTACTTAAACATACTCTACAGGATAATCATGTATACACAATAATATACTCCTATAAATTCCTCAATATGTGAGGAAGTGGTTACAGTATAAACACACAAAGAGAAGGATAGTGATAAATTATGTTCCTGGGTTCTTTGTTAATGGGAGTATCAGCTTGGAGAGGGGAAGGACAAGTAACTAGCTTTAAATAGCTTTTACCAGGCAGTTTAACTGGGATTGTTAAGGTACCCTGTTAGCTTACAGTAACTCGAGGAAATATTTCAGCTACAAAGAAGTTGGCTGGATACAGTGAAAGGCATTTTCTTGTTTGTCAGGGAATATGGTGTTAGCGTTCCACTATCCAGTGATTATTTCATGCTGGGGCAACTTTGGCTGGTCTGGGTTCCCACGTCCCTTCTGATACCAGTTCTGTGCAAAGCAGGTACGACGAGAACCATACATCTGTGCTGTGCAGGGACTCCTGTGGATTTTTCTCCTGTGACTTTCACAGGGACTCCTGTGACATTTCAGAGGACAAGTTTTGGGCTAGAGCCAAGTTCCGTTTGTTTGCACATCCAATATGCTTTTGTCATTTGTTCCTTGATTAACTTCTCTGCTTGGTCATACGAGTTCTGACTCTCTCTGAGCAGATTTTGATTATAAAGAAGGCTCACCAAAAATTGTACCAAAAAACATTTAAATAGAACTGTGTTTTGCTTGAGCACAATGCAAAAAATGCTTTTGAAGAAGAGAAACTTGCGTTGACAGTAGATGAATGAATACATAGGCAGTATGAAATAGATCTCAATCTTCTTTCACCTGGGGGCTATAATCATGTAATGTGGGGAGCCAAGGCCAAGAGATCTGTCTGTAAGAATCAGCGTTCTAGCAGATCGGAGCCTCGGTGTTACTTGTTGCTGCTGTGACAGAGAAATGGATGAGAATGTCAAGAAGAAGAAAGAAATCTTAACCTGAAGAGACGGGGCATAAAACAAAAAGAAGCCTAAAATCAAAGCAAAAAGAAAGAAATTAATTTAAAGCCAAATAACAAATGGTTGAGTCCAAGTGTGGGTGTGTTGTCACTATCAGCACAGTCAGAAATCCCAGATTCTCAGGTTTTGGTTCTACTTTGTCTTATATCATATGGAAAAGATGTCATTGGGCTAGGGATCTCACAGAGGTCCATAGGGTCCTGAAGGTGCATTGGAGAGAACTGCTGACTGGCTTTTCGGATGCAAGAATTAGGGGACATGGCACGGTACTGTCAGGTCACAGAATAAAGAAGTGCATATTTGAGGCATGAAGTCCTTGACTTTGAGGTAAGATGTTGTGGGTTAATTTTTACTTAGGTTCAAGAACTGAATTAATAGTTTCATGGAAGACAAAGCTTCTAAGAACTGCTAAACACAAAAAGGAAGGTGAAGAAGTCCTGGGTGGAAGCTGTTGAAGTCTGGCAGAGTGCTCTGGGGAAACATTGGTATGTTCTGATTGTGAACTCCTCCGTGGGCATTTGCTGATGACTTTTTTTTGGAGACCTCCATGTAACCGGATTGTATGCATCTGTGGATACGGCCACTCTCATATTCTAATGATGTTGAACCTTTTATTCCCTTTGTGAAAAGGGAAATATATCACAGAATCATAGAATGGTTAGAGTTGGAAGGAACCTTAGAGATCATCGAGTTTCAATCCCCTGCCATGGGCGGGGACACCTCCCACCAGACCAGGTTGCTCAAAGCCCCATCCAGCCTGGCCCAAAACACTTCCAGGGATGGGGCGTCTACAACTTCCCCGGGCAACCTGTTCCAGTGCTTCATCACCCTCACAGTAAAGAATTTCTTCCTGATATCTAATCTAAACCTATTTTCTTCCAATTTAAAACTGTTGCCCCTTGTCCTGTCACTACGCTTTCTGACAAAGAGTCCCTCTCCAGCTCTTCTGTAGGCTCCCTTCAGGTATTGATAGGCTGTTATAAGGTCTCCCCGGAGCCTTCTCTTCTCCAGGCTGAACAACCCCAGCTCTCTCAGCCTGTCTTCATAGGAGAGTTACTGCATCCCTCTNTTCTCCTCAGGGCTGCTCTCCAGCCATTCTCCGCCCGACCTGTATCTGTGCCTGGGATTGCCACATCCCAGGTGCAGGACCTTGCACTTGACCTGGTTGAACTTCATGTGGTTTGCACAAGCCCACCTCTCAAGCCTGTCCAGGTCCCTCTGGATGCCATCCCTTCCCTCCAGAGTGTTGACCATGCCACTGAGCTTGGTGTCATCGGCAAACTTGCTGAGGGTGCACTCTGTTCCACTGTCCATGTCTCTAACAAAGATGTTGAACAGCACTGGTCCCAGTACTGACCCCTGAGGAACACCACTTATCACTGGCTGCCAATTGGACATTGAGCCATTGACCACAAACCTTTAAGTGCAGCCATCCAGCCAGTTCCTTATCCACTTAGTGGTCCATCCATCGAACCCATGACTTTCCAATTTTGAGACCAGGATATCGTGCGGGACAGTGTCAAACGCTTTGCATAAATCCAGGTATATGTGTGGTGTGTATATATATATGCACACACACAGCCTTTTGAGGCATTTTTGGTTTGTTCAGGAAATCAATATCTGAGGTGTTCCTTAATCCTCAAAAGCTGCTGTAGAAGTTAGAAGATATTTATCATTAAACAAAATTATTTGATTTTTTTTTTTAAATTTTATTTTCAGTAGAGTTGATTGTCAATATTGTCAACAATGTTTAAACAGTGTGTTGTGCAAAGGTTTCCAAGCCATGTGGGAGGTTAGAATACAGAAAACTGAAGGGAAAAGCTCCCAAACTCCAGACAGAACTTCAGCAAAAAAAGAGATGCTTCCCATATGCTAACTGAGGTGCAGAAAAAAATGCACAGAAGTAGCACCCTTACTCTCATCACTCTCCTCAAAAACTTTGAAGCTGCCCATGAATGGGTAGGAATCAAAATGGCAGCAATTACGTTAATTTCTTTACTGAAAGATCAAGGTCACAACAACAGCAATTACCTGCAATTTCCCATTCCTGCAATTATATTATTATGAAAATGAACACTTGCTAACTACAGTAAAGCTTTCAGGGGCACTAAAGTGAATTTTTTTTCATTTCAGCTTGCTTGCTAATTGTGTCAGGACTTCAGTGTAATGTGATTACTATCGCTTTGGTCTCATCAGAGCAACAAACAGCAGATAGGTAGTGCCTGCTTCTTCTAGGCTTCATCTATACCTAAAATTTATACCAGTATAACTATTTAGATTAGGAACACTACAAATCCTAGTTGAACAATCCTTTTGGGAATGAATTAAATTAGCATAGGTACACTTATACTGATATAATTGGGTCCAAAATGAGCAGTTGTATAGTTTTGTGACACAGTATAACAAGATGCAGAAAATGTCCTGTTTCTGATCCAGCTATGTTGGTGGAAAAAACTACCACATCTTGCTGCCAGTCACCTGAATCTGCCAGCGAAATATTTTTCGTGAGCATTCCCCAAATTGCTTCAGGCAAAATCAGCGAGTGTATGTCAGTGAGAATATTTAAAGTGACCTGGCAAGTTTTGCCTGTGATGACTCGGGGAGCTCAGCTGCCTGCCTGGTTTGGGCAGTAACTTCAGCATGGGGACACCAGCTGTTGGAAGCACTTGTGTCTGTCATTGGCAAGGGTGAATTTGTAGTGCATGTCCACAGCCCTATAGCTGTGTTGCGTTCCAGTGGAGATAAGGTTTTACCCACGCTGGATTTATGCTAACAAACGTACAATTTCAGCTGAATCTCCCGCTGCAGACAGCCGTGGTCCAGAACATTTTCCAGGCTCATCCAGTAACAAAATAAGGTTTTTGCTTCTGCTGGTAGGATAGGAGTAAAAGTAGGCTATTCCAGAGTTTTACTCTTCTAATAGCCAGAAAGCTTCTCGGTTCCAGTCTACGTGCTCTGGGCAGGGAGTTGGGCTAGATGATCTCCAGAGGTTGCTTCCAACCCCATATCATTCTGTGATTCTGTGATTTAGTCATAGCCTGTTTATAACTCCATAAGCCATGATCCATTTACATCCTTTAGTTTAAATAGCTCTTTTCCCACACTGGCATTTATGTCCACAGTTTTCTGTAGAAAGCAATATCTCCTCTTAGCCTTTTTCTATCTAAGCCAGGCTCTTCCAAGCTTTACTCTTTAGTCATCCCCTGCTCCTAATATTCACCCTTGAGTTGCTTCAGACTGAATTTGTCATTTTGAACATCAGTATCAGTATTACTGCTTGCAATAAACAAGATTTTTCTGGGTACTTTTACTACATGTAACTTCTGTGTTCCTACTGGAAATGCTCGTCCTGAAGCATGCTTGATAGCTTTTGCCTTTATTGTGGCTGAATCATTGTAGTGTCTCATTGTCACCCAATTATCTATAGATAATGTGTTTCCAGGATATAGCAGAAATTCTTTTTTACTCCTGCGACTTTGTACTCTGTCCTTTTATCTCCTACTATGTCCCAGAGGACTTTAAATTCTTCTTTTGCAATATTCTAATTTTACTCTGTATTGACATTATCTCCCAACCAGTGCTGGCAGTGAATTGCATTAGCACATTTTTTGTGCCAATATAATTAATGAATTTTTTTTGTAAATGCTGTTCCCACTTATACTTGTCCCTTCTCTACAGCACGATCGCTTGTTATCTCTTCATTAGCTAGTTCTTATAATTCTTGGGAAACCACGGTCTTTAGCTTATACTTTGGCAGCCTACTGGTGATGTCTAATATAGTATGTTTTTAGAGAAAATACATTTATCTTTACACAAAGAGATTGTATTGGATAAGACAAGAATAAAACAGCAATGGGAGAAACTATTGGACCTTATAGATACTGAAAAAGTGTTTGGAGATACACTGGGTGAAGAATGTCAGAAGACAGTGAAGGGGTGCTGGCCTCTGGGGGTCACTAGGGCTGAAATTACTAAACAAGGTTGTAAAATCAGCCAAAGTGAGGCCAGTCAGAATGGAGGTGGGTGGGACGGTTGTTTAGGGAGAGGGAAAAGGGAGAAAGGGAGCATGAGGAAAACCCAGGAATGTGATCAGGGCCATTGGAGAATATCTGCTGAGCAGCCCTGTGCCCAGTCAGCAGAGCTCTGGCAGGTCAACAAACTGATGGTGGGATGATGCTGAGTGTAGAGCTTGCTTCTGCAGTCAACGTTGGTCAAAAATGAGGATTGTTAGACATATCCTTTTAAAAACTGCCAGTGATGACATTGCTTTCATTGCTTTGTGGTTCTATTGGGCTTTTTTTCTGAACAGAAGTCCACTTTTGGGGGGACGAAATTGAACATTGGTGGGCTCACTTCCTGTATCCTGAGACTTGGTTCCCTTCCTTTCAGGGTCTGCAGTTAGCTACTGTTATGTAGCTTCTCCTATTTTACCTCTTCCTTTCAGGATGTTTTTGTACTAGAGGACGTGAAAATGTATCAGTATCATTTTTGGACACTTAGGAATCAGAATCCAAAAACTTCTAATGGCTTTTCATTCCAATATTTTTTGTTAATGAGACACTTGATCCTTCATTGTACTACCAACTTGCAAAATATTTGTCTGGAACTTGCATCTTTTATAAAAATACAAATTTATGCAAGAAGTTATAGGTATTTTATTCCTTTTTATTTACTTATTTATTTTTTTAAATTTTTATTACCATGAGTGTAGTTCTAGTGACTAGTGGTAATTCTACAGTCCTGAAAACACAGGCAATAATTTAGGTAAAGTTACCATTACTAACAGTATATCAGCATCAGGAGTTGGTGTAAGAGGGTAATTCAGTTGTGATTCCTTATGGTTTAAACAAAACCCATGATATTAGGTAGCACTAACAATAATGGTGGTGGATACTCTAAGGTAGGGCTAAGAACTAGAACTCAATTGCATCAGAGAGCACAGATCGTTGAACAGTGTGTCCTCTGATTATATTTTCATTATACATATAAGCTGGATTCAAGCCCAGATCATTTGTATGTTATCTTTGATACTTAATGACATCTAAATGTCAACTTGCAGCTCTTCTGTACTTTGTTAGCCAACGGGATACATTATTATTTTCCTAAACAGTCCTTCCCCTGCCCCTCCCTGTACCCCATCCCCCCAGTTCTTATCATTAGATATTTTCTTGTGAAAAGAGAAGGGGAAAACCTGGGAAAAACATTGTGATGCTTCTTTTAACTGACATAGCAATGTGCCTCTAGAGATTTCTTCAGTTTCTAAGTTACAGAAGCTTATTATTCTAAGATTATAGCCATAAGAAACAGTCCAGGAAAATACAAACTTACCCACATCTGCAGTATTTACCAACTCTTTTCACATCTGTAGGTAGTAGAGAACTAGACCATCCATCAGAGATGGGAGATTATTTTCATCACCGTAGCATATGAAGGAGCAGACCCCAGTCGGTGATGCAACCAGAATCGTTTATTCTAATAAACAGGCAGCTTATATAGTACTGTTGTATCTCCTTTCCCAACCAACAGGCCCCTGCAACCCCCAACTGCCAGGCGGGTGGAATTCCTCTCAATCAGTCGTGCCGCCGGGCATTGTTTACAGGTCCTCTAGATTTGCTCACAGGCCCTCCCCTGCCAGTGTTCCTGCTTCTTCTATTCCTTCTTCTGGTCTCTGCTTCTTCCACAATCCTGTTCACCCACACATCATGGCCTGATAACATCAACTGCCAATAGCTAAAGCCTTTTCTCTACTGGAGAAAAGTACATCAAACTTTTGCATGCTTTGTTACATCAAAATAGTGAACCTATATTAAATCCTAGCAGAAGAAAGGAACTGTAGTTTTTTTACATTCATATAGCTGCTCAAAGTCTAGTAAAAGGTACTTCTGTTTCATCTCCAATAGGCTTTTAGATCAAGATAATTATCTCGATGCTGGAAACACAGCTTTATTGCAGGGAAGACTAACCCCACAAGGGGCTGAATGGTTTAAGAGGGTTTTAAAGTGTGGATGCAAGTCAAAATCTCATTATTTTTCAAAACAACATTCCAGCAAAACTCTCAAAGGGGAAGCTCTAACTCACAGCCGTGCTGCCTGTGGTGCTGGAAGAACAGGATGGTTTCAGCCTCTGTCCAGTGACTGCTTCAGCTTATTGCCTATTTAGAATTTGCTCTATACAAAGGCTTCCACGCGCCCTTGGCACACAGGTCAGTGTTTGCATTGGAGCTCAGCAATTATTGGTGACAACTTGTTTATCTATGACACTTTTCTTCTGAAGTCTCCTCTCTCGCTCGCTCTCTGTCTGCAGCCATTAGCTCTTAAAGTCTCTTTGAGGTGGGAGTGCATACTCCCTTTTATTTTAACTCTGGAGAAACTGAGGAACAGATAGTCAGGTAGACTCGATTATGCTTTGCTTTCCAAAAAATGGGAATGTAGGTGCTAGAAACCTACTTTTCAATGATTGATTTCCTACAAAATCTAGACATTCTGAATCTCCTGTGAGGTAGCTCAAGTGAAGTTAGTAATACAGACCTTTCTCCAGGGCTGATCTTACTGAGGAAAGCTTAATTTTCATCATGATGGAGACTGTGTTAAGCATGTGCCAGTTTGGATCTCCCATGATCAAATCAATTAAAAAAAAATAAATTAACTGACAAAGATCACAGTTAAAGAATTACACTGTCTTTATAAATATTAAGATTACGGCTGTAAGCGGATATGAGTGCCATGTGGATTTGTGACTAGGAGGAAAACCCTGCATTATAAGAAAATTCCAATCAGAGCGACATTTCGGTAGTGAATTCTATTATAATTGATAACGCAATAAAAATCACACTAAAATCCTGAAAAGCCCTGCAACTTTCACCCCAATCTTGCACACAAAACCGAAGGGAAATAGTCTTGCACTGAACACATGGAAAACGGCAGTAACCCTGCAGATTACCTGCATGCCAAATTGGCACCGGGCAACCATTTCTGAGCTCATGTTTGGCTTTGTTTGACCACTGTGTATAAACTGTACCTGATATCTGCAGTGCTCTATGCAGTCGTGGATTTCTTAAAGGGGACTCATTTCCTTCACTGCTGTAGCCTGAAAGCTAAAACCCAGGAAACACATCATGCCTTCAATGGCTGCTTTGAAATAAAACACAATCTTTGTGGCTTAGAAGATTTTTTTTTTAAGGACATTTTTGCTGGCAGTATGGAAGAATTTATTCTTCAGTGTGATACTGAAAGGTGCTAATGGCTTATGCCCAGACTGTTTATTTATAAGCATTCAGACCTTGGTGGGAGATGCTGCTCAGATTAAAGCATTCTTCTTGTTCTGGCATCTAAAGTTTCAAGGCTTCTTTGTGCTGTAAAGAAACTGTGCAGAAGGTGCGTAGTCACCTTTCTTTAAAGGCCACGATATTTCAAAGGGAGTTGTTGAGAAGTAAAATTTAAAGCTTGGTGCAGAAAGGCAAACCCTAGTATGTTAGACTAGTCTGAAATCAGAGAGAAGGGAAGAGATGGCCAAGATGGGAAAAAGATCCTTGTCCAGGTTGTTGCCACACTGCACTCCTTTCTGCTTTCTTCTCTGTGTGAGGCAACGGGTTTGTACACAGGCGAGTCCTAGAATCAAACACCTACCTGGGTGTCACTGACAGCAATGCTAAAGATGATTCCTATTCCCTAACGAGGAGACAGTTTAAAGTTTGGACAAAAGTCTTGTCAGGTTTTCCAAATTACGGCATGTTGTTCACTGGGTTTGTAAACAACACACATTATTAAATGTGTGTATTAAAACACGTGTCCAAATACGGGGAAAGGGGTAGAAAGGGTATAAAAAAAGTCTTTGAAAGTATTGGAATATAATTTTTCTTTTGCACATGATATAAATGAATTAGTTTAATTAATCTGGCTCAAACAACTACAGACACATGACGCGCTCGCTGTTATGTGCCAAAGGTAGAGGAATCACATGCAGCCGTTCCCCATGTCCCCTGCAATGTCATGGCAGCGAGGTGACAAATTGCCCCGTGGGATCCTCTCTTATACCTTGAAAGGTCACCTGCATCTGCTCCCAGAGCTGCTGCTGATAAAGCCACATCAGTAAAAATGAACAAGTAGGGGAAGAAGAGAGATCAGCATGCCCAAAGAGTGGATATGGATAAATAACACTTTTAGGTTGGAAGGGGTTTTTTCCCTGCAATGTCAAGTTATCATTGTATTCAGTTTGCAACACTAATCAACACTAGATAGACAGGAAATCAAACTGCTTAGTGCTCACGGGGTAAACATGAGGATTTGTATCAAGCTGCAGCACTTACTTCCTAGCAAAGCCAGATTGTCCCCCTTAAGCTATTTTCAAAATGCATCAGCAAGGAGGAGGTTATGTAAAAAGGCCTTAAACCATATGTTACTAGGTTCTACCCACTTAATATATTAAGACCAATTGTAGATGTCTGTGCACTGTACACACACTTGCATGAAATGAATTTTTGCCAGATAGGGCTGGATAACCTGTCACTAATTCCTAATGACAGAAGGTGACATATAATGTATGCTGGCTTTGCATTTTGCTAATTGAATTACCAGGGGAAATAGTACCTGAACATAAAGCAAACATCTCTGCTGTGGGAGAACAAGAATTTAGTGGATTTATCCAAAATGCATTCACTGGACTGCATATGGAGACATGAAAAAACTCATTTCCAAGATTAACTATTAGTCTAAATTACAAAGTCAGTGCTCGGCAGGGCAAGCTAGGACAAGATTGTGAGACAGAGAAGGTCAAACTATCTCCTATTTATTTCCTCTTGATGGCTAATGTGAGACATTAGCTAAGGAGTGTTGACTACTGTTTTGGCTGTGATTGCTAATGATCAATTTCAAATGGGGCAAATAACTGGATGTAGAATTATAGAATCATAGAATCATAGAATGGTTTGGGTTGGAAGGGACCTTAAAAATCATCGAGTTCCAACCCCCCTGCCCTGGGCAGGGACACCTCCCACCAGCCCAGGTTGCTCCAAGCCCCCTCCAACCTGGCCTTGAACCCCTCCAGGGATGGGGCAGCCACAGCTTCTCTGGGCAACCTGGGCCAGGCTCTCACCACCCTCACAGCAAAGAATTTCTTCCTAATATCTAATATATTCTATAAATGTTATTGGTAAATATTCTATAGTCTTCATCCAATCTGTGTTTACTTTTTAACCCTGATTTCTTTTGTGCCCACTTATTTCTGCCCTGCGATGTTGAATTTTCAACAATGTTTATGCTATTTTTCTGAAGTTTTACAGGTGACTTGGTGACTTTTAAAAATATGTTATTTGGGTTCTTTTTTTTTTTTTTTAACTGTTTACTGGAAACACTAACTTCTGTAGCTCAGCTGTGTGATGGACAAAATAGTCTCAAATTATGTGTGCAGCTTGGGCAGCCAGAACACAAAGCCAAACAATTCCCAAGGTAACATATTTTGTTTCTAGGAGTTTGCCTAGTTGCAAACAAGTGAAGAGAGATAGAGTAACTTTTGTCATTTTTTCTTTTCTTTCTCTCTTCATCTTACTCATTTAGAGTGCCATTCTCCAAGTGAGCTGTGTTTCTTTCTCTGATGCGTTTCAAAACTTGCAGGATATTATAGGCCTGGAAATGTGTGAACAGAGTAGCTTTGGTTTTATCTGGAGAACGTTCATACAATTCAATTTGCAGTAAGTTTGTGATCACATTAATGTGTTGAAACTGAGTGTCTTTTGCAGATTGTACATTGTGCAGTAGTACTTATAGGGTCAATAAATGTCGGACAGGCCACTCTGAGTAGAACACATTTTGCCTTCCAGTTCAGACAGATATGTGGTTTCTTCTCAATTAAAACGTAGCATCTTTCTCTAGCCAATAGGCTAATTAGGTAATGATATCATTACAGGGTGGACATTGTATTAGTCATCATAAAACTAATTGAATCAAATTAAATGGGAGAAAAGATAAATCATAAATTGAATTAAAGGGAAAAAGCACTGGGCTGTTATATTTAGGCTGGATTCTGACATGTTTTATATGTGACCTCCCTCCCCAGACTGTAATCCCCCAGGCTTCAGAATGGCTACTGATGAAGAGAAACAAAACAGGCAATAAGGATGTGTGGTGTAAAGTGAGACGTGGGGAAAGCTGACATCCCCAAAATCCATTTGTGTTGTCTGTATTGAACTTGAAGCTACTCCTAAAAACCACTAAAAGAAAAGGGTGCTACTCAGCACAAAAAAAAACCAGCTCTCAAAAAAGCCTCCTCTGCTGTTAAAAAGGAAAATAAATAAATAAATCAGAAGATAAATTAGAAGCTATAAGGAGCTGTAAGGGAAGTAAATATAGGCATATAGGAATGACGTTTGATATTAAGTTTCATTTTAGTTTTGGATTTTGTGGTTTATTCAAATGAAGACTACTTGTACGATTATTTTTTCTAGCAGGTTTTACAGGGAGACAGTTAAGTCCATTTCAGAGGTGAACAGACATAGTTTTTTTACTGGCAATGGTAGCTGCCGAGCAACACGCTAGTAAAATACACAGTGCTGCTCAGAGTCACTAGCTGTGCTGCAGTATTACTGTGGGAAGGAACAGGGACATGACATGAAGCAGTCAATTCCTCTCTGACATAAACTGACCTCCCAGCATCTAGACTCAGTTTTGAGATGGTCTTCGGGACTGCTGATTAGCAAACCTTTTTAATTGGCTATTCAGCTGAGACATCCAAGTGCCCCTGGTATATAAAAAGCTTGAGAGGGTTCCACAAATGTGGAATAAATTCTGAAGCTTATCAGTATAACCTGAAATTTCTGAAGAGGAGCGCATGAGGACAACAATTTCTGCTAATTGCCTGCATGCGATGGCTTGAATCCAGGTTGATTTAGGAGGTAACTGCAGCAGGTGGGAGAAAATTCCTGTGGGTGCAGCAGATAATTGTAACTAGTGGGTTTATCTTCATTCCTATAGGAAAGAGATAACGCTTGCTGTGGCATTTATCTTAGCAAAGTTACATACCAGGTTGTATGTCATTCTAGAACCTGGGAAAAAGCGATCATAAACTGGAAGAAGGGTGACACTCAGCTAGTCTCTGGTCTATAGCAAAGGGAAAGCTGGAAAGATGTCTGGAAACAGGACTAGGGATGTGTTTATATGTAAAAATCAAAGGCCAAAGATATGTAAAATGTGTTGACTTCAGTGAGAGCATGAAAAAGATCACTTCCTTTCTAGTGGGTTTGTTTTCTCTCCTAAAAAAGAAAAAAAAAAAAAAAAAAAAAGAAAAGTCCTGGTTTGAGGAAAAAAAGAACCAATTTTCCATTCAGTAATTTTACGTCTTAGCCAGGCCTCTTCTAACTTTCTGAAATTAACAGCATATTGGGCAGAAAAATGCTTGTTCTCAGAGTGATAAGATCGGTGTTTATAGTCAATGCCAAGGAACAGTGAGCAGAGAGGCTCCTGCTTATATTTATTGCTCTGACAGCCAAGGTCAGCTCATTTTGTTATTTGCCCCGTTAGAAGGTGGGAAGCAGAGAAGTGTAGAGGGGTCCCCCGTCCCACCTGTGGGGAGGAGGGGACAGGAGAGGTGACCCCAAACTGACCAACAGGGTGTTCCATCCCATCTGCCCCACGCTCAGTATAAAAGCTGAGGGATCAAAGGGTCAGCTCTTCCTTCAATGGCCAATGTCCGAGGAGGACCCTGTCTGTTCATCTGCCTTTGATCCTGATCTGTGTGTTCCTGACTCCAGAGCTGGAACCCAGTTCCCATCTGTCAATGAGTCCAGTCTGGGACTTCCCCAGTGCCTGCCGGTGGTGTCATCCTCGGAGCCCAATATGGTTTTGTATATACTGTATCTGTTTCATTATTTTCTTTTTATTATTAACATTTCATTAAAATAGTTTAGTTCCTTCTAAACTCATAAATCTCTTTATTTCTCCTCCTCCTCTCCTTGGAGTGAGAAGTGGGGGACAACATCTGTCGTCTCGTCATTGGGCAATTTGGCCTAAACCATGACAGCCTGGGAGCCTGTGAGGGGGGAAGAACACCCCGATGCATATGAAAATCGCACATTTTGTTGGACCTTTCATAAGTAACATTATTATTATATATGATAAATTTTATCCCAACTATTGAAGAATAATGACCGGGACATTCCATGTCTTGTATACACATGTATGTGCACTTGGCACTGATTTCTTTTGGATAAAAATACAGCAATTAGCTTGCATATAATACGCAGTAAGCAACTACTCATTTGTGTCAGCTGAATCTCCCTTGTAGCTTAAACTGGGGAATAGTTTTTGAGGATAATATATTACAATATATGAATAACTACACTGTGCAGCGTAAAAACAACAATGTCAATGGGCTCTGGCTATGATACGTGATGATATTTAGGAAGATGCTATTTTCCTGGGAGTTACTATAGTGAATGTCATGGATTGAGAGAATGTCTGGCCCAGTGGGGTGCAACTCAGAAAATTCTTAGAAAAAATAAATTTCATTGTATTCACAGTTGGGTTTTTTGTTGTTGGTGGTTTTGTCATTTTTTCGGGGTTTATTTTATTCAGTTTTACAACTGGTCCCCTCTGTCAACCTGATTATGCCTATTTCCCTTGCTGTCTTTCCGCTTGATGCTCTTTTGGTCTTCTGCATGTTGAAGTTTTATGGTTGCTATTGACAGAATCATAGAATGGTTAGAGTTGGAAGGGACCTTAAAGATCATCGAGTTCCAGCCCCCTGCCCTGGGCAGGGACACCTCCCAGTATGATCTCCCATCTCATAGTCACTGCAGCCAAGGCAGTCCTTGAGCTTAACGTTCCCCAGCAGCCCCTCCTTGTTGGTGAGAACAAGGTCCAGCTTGGTTCCTCTCTTCATTGTCTCCTCCATCACTTGGAGAAGGAAGTTATTGACTCATTCCAGGAACTTCCTGGGTTACTTATGCCTTACTGTGTTGTCCATCCAATTGATATCATGGTGGTTGTAGCCTTGTGTTGATTTCCCAGATTTGGTTGGCCCTATCAACACCTTTCCCTTTGACCAGGCGGACTGATGAGAGAACCACCTGCCCCCAGAGTGCCTGACTACGGCTCCTAGAGCTCTATAATCTTGATATCCATCAGACTGCTCCTGGCTGTATCACTGATGCCCATGTGTTTTGTTTTGGAAATGGGCCCTATGCACAGAGGAACTGTATGCAAATGAGACCCAAACCACACAGAATCTTGCTTCTTTGACTTAAAACAGGTTGCAGAAATTCTGGAAAAATCAACACAGACTCATCATTTCTTCTGGTATAGTAGGTGTCAGTTTAGTCCCATCTGGCAGCAAAGATCCATGCAGTCTTTTTGCTCATTCACACCCCCCTGCCCCATAGCAGGATGGGGGGAGAATTGGAAGAAAAAGGCAGAACTCATTGGTTGAGATAAAGGCAGTTCAAATGAACAGCGAAGGAAAGAGGACGACAGCAATGATACTGATTGTGGAATATTCAACACATGATTAAAGTACCACTGCTCGCCAACCGAGTCGGGGAAGCCCCAAGCCAGCTCCCAAGCTCTGATTACTGGTCCCTCCCCTGGCCAGCACCCAGCTCTGGACTGGGCATAGTGACACATGGTACAGAATAGCCCTTTGGGACAGTTTGGGTCGGCTGAACATCCCCTCCTCCCCTCTACACTGCTCTCCCCTCCTTCCTCCCCCCCGCAATGTCCCATCCCATCCTGTCCCATCTCAGCTCCTTGGGAAAATTAATCCTGTCCCTACCAGAACCAGGACAGTAGGTTACTTTTCATACAATAATCTTTTTTAGTGGACACACATAGTGGAACCTTATCTTACACAATGACAGGTAAATTTCACTGTAAAAAAATCAATTTCCTTCCTTCAATATTTCCTTTAATAATTTTGACCATCATATATCTTAACAAGAAATGTTCCCAGCCACTGTGATTAACATGCAAAGCTGTTTCTTAACAGTATTCACTCTTATTTTAAAAATGACACTGAGAGCTCAGAGGCTCTTGTTCTTAGTTTTTAAATCCACTAATTTCATTGTGTCTGACACAAAGCAGAACATCTTTGCCATAATTACTGTATAAGTTATTTTTTTCCACAAAGTTGCAATTTTCCTAAAATAAGCTGGACTGCTTCAATTATGTAAATCAACTATCTAGAGAATATAATGACTGCACTGGCGAAACACAATAGAACTTAACAGGAAGCCAGCAGAGAGAGGGAGAGAGTGATGGGGAAGGCAAAAGCCCAAATGAGGATGTTTTTTTCAATTAGAACCGCAGCAAATTCTCTGCCCTGCTGGTAAACTGGCTCCTGTGGCTTCTCGCTCTGCCAGGCTCACTCTTCCCTCAGCGCTAGAGTGCGACCATTAAGATTGGCAGGAAGTCTCAGCTAAAATGAATGCTGGTGTGCAGAGATCGAGAGTGGCTGAGAAAAACCAATGCTTTGCCTCTGTCGTTATTTTTGTGTATTTGTATTGAAGCAAATATACAGGCAATAGTGCCTGAAAAAGCCAAAGAGTTCATCATAAATTTCACGTGAGATGTCTCAAGCAATATGAGGGGAAACAATGACTGGGAGATGGAAAAAGGCCATTGTAATGGCTAAAAAACCTGTTAGTACTGACAACTTGCATCAAATGGCTGACACGAGGTAGACTTGATCCTGAAAGTCCTGGGAACAGCTGTCTCTTCCATACATACTCCTCTTACGTGACTCCTCCTATAAATCCCAACCTTCCCTCACTCAAGACCTTCTCAGTGACCTAAATTACACTGTTCTTAGGATGCATCTGTTTCTATCTCTTTGCTCCAGATGGAATGATCAGATTGAAGACAGCTATACAAAGGTGAAGTAACACCGTTGATTTATATTATGAAGTCATTGCAGCTTTATTTTCAATCCTTATCTTTGGGGGCTTAATTTTCAAAATCTCTTTTGGCATCTGACACATTCAGAGAGACCTTCACTGATCTCTCTTCAGTGATTCCTGTTTTTTTTCTAAATAACTATAGCTAAAGTAGAAGTTCATAAAATACAAGTTTCTTTCTGATAATCCTTTCTGAAATGTTTCTTTTTCTATTGGTCAATGCCGACTTTTAATGTGGCATAGAGCTTAAGTTCTTGTGACAGTTTACTTTGCTTAATTAGAGTTCTGAAGTTTTCCCATTTTTTGCTGGTTCTTGGCTAAAACCAGAGTGTATTCTTGTGTGCGTATTCAACATTGCTGTTGTTTAAAATCTTAAGACACGCAAGTGTTATAAATCTGTCACAATTTATTCTAATTCTAATCACTTTCTGTTTTACATTGGAACTTTACTTTTCATTCTTGGCCTATTTTATTTTATAGTTTCATGGCAGAAGGCACCATGGTCTGATGCAGCACTCCGTATTTACCTCCTTGGTGATTTCTTTGTCATGTCTTACAAAGGAGTGTGTCAAAGTCTTCAGTGAAGTCCAAATAGATTCTATTATTTGATTTTCACTTTTTGCTGAAATACTCGTCAAGGTAATTTATAATTTTGCCTTTAGTTGACATGTCAACTAACTAAACTAGTATATTTTAATTGCAATCTGCTCTGTACCCCTTTCCCTGAATGCTCGCTT
Source organism: Arenaria interpres (assembly GCA_013399435.1). NCBI lineage: Eukaryota > Metazoa > Chordata > Aves > Charadriiformes > Scolopacidae > Arenaria > Arenaria interpres. The sequence goes on along the minus strand of VXAK01005478.1, from coordinate 26,618 downwards.
TTCAAAAGAGATATATAAGATGTATAAATATCCCAGTATTCTAAAAGCCTCTCACAACCTTGTAAAAATAACTGTTTCTTCAATCATAGATTCCTTCAGCATCCTATCCTAAGATTTTGTTGCTGTCTAATATTTTGGTCCTGCAGTGCCTCTCTTGTCTCAGTCTCTGACTGTGATACATTATTCCGGTGTGGGTAGAAAACCTTCAATACAGTCATTTCCAAAAATCTGATAAAAAAAATTTCAGCCTTGTCCATCGCCAAACTGTTTTTTCTCTTCTTGGTCTAGCAACCCCACTTAAGCTATTCCTTTTTCCTCCTTCACCTAATCCTAATTAAATCCTTACTTATTTTTTCATGCCTATGCTTCTTCAATTACCTCTTGCAAAATAGTTGTGTTCTTTACTACTTTCCCTCTGGCCAAAGCAGCTGATGAAGGCACTATTCTTCTCACAGGGAGATGCTACAGGTGGTACCTAACTGGATAGGATTAAGAACAAACACTTTGTGGGCAGAGAATCAAAAGATGGCATTATTTGCACGAGTCCTGCTTGTAGATCAACTATATTTCACTCGGTCTTTTTTGGGTGAAACTTAGAGTTATATTGATTAGAAACTTTCCTTGCATATCATCTTACCTTGGTGGCTGTGTTGAAATGTGAGGTTTCTTGTCGTACTTGATTGCTTAATTGTACAGAGATCAAACAACTTTACATTATTTTTTGTTCTGGCAGCACACTGGAGAACAAGCATCAGAATCAGACTGTAATTGCTGACAGGAATCTTTCTTTCTTTCTATGGTGTTGTAGGACAGCTCGGGTTGTGGCAGATGTTTTCTATGGAGATTGGAAGTGAAGGGGTAGTAGAAATTGTGCTCGACATGAGAATGAGAGAAAGAAAGATGAGACAGGTAACAAAATATAACAGATAAATATTTTTGTTTTGTGTGCATACCAGTAACCATGAAGTAGAGAATAGCATGGAAATGTATATTTGCATGTTTATTAATTTTGTTTTTATAATGTCAAAAGTTGTTAGTCGGTGGCATGGTAGTGCCACTTGCTAATCCACAACACATTTTGTGAGGCTTACCTCCAAGATTACGTGATTTTATTGCCATAGTTTAAAACTGTGAAAAGGACTGTTTCACAGGAAGTTTTACTAACAACACAAGCACACAGAGGAAAAATAGCCCTCAGAATGCATTCAGCAGCATGTGTTGCAGTTACTTTTTGCAGGAATTGTCAGCAAAGTTGAATTATTTTCATTATCCTTCAGCACATGAAACAGGCTTTAATCTCTTAGATGTCTGAATTTCCAATATATAGAGGAAATACTAGATCCCAGTTATCCGAGCATATAAGAAGAAAAAACCCCACCGCTTAACTGTATGCACAAATCCTATCTGAAATGGTAGGCATAATTCTGAAGGACAAAACAGAGTGGCTTTTGGCTGTACTATTGCTGCAGAACAGCTACAAGGTAAGAGAATTATTACTTCTTCCCTATCAAATGAAGCCTTGGACAAGACATAATTGTCTCTGAACTCCTTTAAAGTCTATAAAAAACAAGACTGAGCTAAGCAGACCATAATTACTTCATTTACCACACACAGTTTCATCTGATTTGCTATGGACATCTGTAGGGGGACCTTCAATTACAGCACAGATAACAAGGTTCTGCGTATTGTAGCTGAATCTAAGTACCAAAGGACACATCATAAAAATCGAGGAAAACTCACCAGGAAATACTGTCTGCTGATTTAATTGCCCTGATACATCTCATCTCTTCTATATATTGTTGCTAACCAGGCTTCAACTAATTAAAAATACGAGAAAACAAGATTTTAAAGGATGAATCTTCTTCAACTTAAGAAAGGTAAAAAAAATATTTTTTAAAATAATGTCCATTGCAGAAAGAACTGCAAGTGAATGAATTAGCACAGAGAAGCTGTTACACAGAACTCCAGGTGCTACTGCTCATTTTGAGAGGGCCTCTGGATAAAGTAAGGAAATAATTTTTCAGCTCAGAGAAAACAGGGGAAAAGATAACTCAAGTTTAGTGAGCCAGGTATAATGACAAAAGATGGGTGAAGCTGCAGCTCCATTTGTAATTTTTCTTGTTATCACTTGGGAAATTATAAAAATCAAGAGTTTATGGGATTAAGTGAGCTCATAGTAGCAGTCCATTTTATGAGGAATCCAGCATAATCCTTCAAGGATATCTGGTATAACTGGTTGGAATTTTCCACCCTGTTAAATAATGTAGAATCTCTTCAGAAAGCTGGGAAAGCTATTTATTCATCATTAGCAACACATAAAACCACCTGTGGACAGCTGTAGCGTTCTGCTCCTAAACCCTGAAGAATGAAGGCTCAAAAACATTGGCCTAAGGAACTGACACTGGAAAACCTGCTGGACTCAGAAATGGGTGTTTTTCCTTTTTTTTTTTTTTTTTCTTTTCTTTTAAGATAGAAGTCTTTGTTGGCCATTTGGATTTTCACATGAAGAAAAGGAGCTGCAGGCTCGGCAGTCTTTTCACAGTCATTCTGCCTTTTCTTCATATTGGACTTTCAGACGCGATAGAATTGCAAGGGATTACTGCTGATCCCTTCTCTTTCTTCAAATCTGTATGAAAGCATTCCCAAGTGTTCCACCTGTTAGGAATATTAAGACTGGCAGCTTTAGCAAAGCTCTGCCCCATTTATCACAGTCAAATTATTGTCCTTCTTCCATTTGTACTGTGAAATGAAAAAAGAGTTACCTTCTTTTTGGTTTACAATTGTACTTAATGTCACCATATTCCCCACAATTTCCTACAGCTTCCTTTTTATTAGATATGTTCTATACATAACATCACTGTAGGTCTGACACAACGGTTCCCATGTAAAAAATTTCAAATCAGTTAGGAAAAAATCATAAAAAGAAAAATAATCTACTGGAAAGCATTTTCTGTTGCATCTGTTTTTCAAAAGATTTTTTTCATACACACACACAAATAGAAGTAGCATTTTCTTTGTCAGAATATGAGAATGTCAGAATATTTCTGCTCTGAAATAAAAAAAAAAAAAAAAGAGAGAGAGAGAATACACTCATGGAAGAATTAATAACCATTGAGTTTCCTTGTTTGTTTCTTTTAATATTTATGCATAAAAGGGACTTGTTATTTCTTAGTCCATCTTCTTTCTTTTATCTGGATCTTGCAGTGAAATCATAGTAAAAAGGAGAAAAGTCCAGCAAGGATAATTAGTCCATTTTACTGGCTTTGGCTTTCTATCACTGCTGAATACTTAAGAAAATTTGTGTTTACTATCATAGCCTCAGGAGAAGCATGTTTTGTTTCCAAAAGCATCCTGCAGGACAACCATCATATAATCCTGCTCAAGTGTCCTTCAGTGCAGTATAAACAATATAATGCAGGATTTTGTAGTGTAATTACAAAATAGCAACACTGAACTATTGTGATTTCAGTCTATTTAACAATCTTAAGGCTTTTTAAGGTCACGCATCAAACAATGTTTTATCTTGTTCGCAGTAAAAAGTGGGTTCTGGGACTACCAAAATCTCACTGTGCTCTTCTGTACGTAAAAAGTCCATCATTTTTGCACAGATATTGCTCTCAAATGAGGTGATTTTAAATAGCATAATGAAAGCAAATAAATGCTCTTTAGCTGGGAGACAGCAGTCAGCTCTCATCAGAGAGACTGTCCTTGACTGGGATTATGTACACATCCTGGTGGGACATGGCCTGCTCTTGCAGTCAGCGCAGCTCTTCAATAGGACAGTCACATACAAGGCATGTTTGCATGTTTTATAGCAGAACAGGTGGGACACATTTTAACATCTGCTCCATCTTATTCACTGATACCATTGGGGGCCCATTTCTGGAATGCAAAATGCTAGATCTGTGCTTAATTTGCCCCTTTGTGTTTTATACACAACTCTGAGGAAGGAATTGCAACAAAAAGACAGAGAAACAAAAGTTATGTTCTGTTCCCCTTGAACAAGTGATTAAAATGCATGTACTTCACAAAAGACCTCACTCCTTCTTCTGCTCAGGGATAGGAACATCTTCAGAGCCAAATGTGCCTATTTGGAGATGCTTGATAGTTGTTCGCTTACTTATATTCCCTCCTCTACTTAGTAGTCCATGAAGAACTTGAGAATCTGTGAAAGCTGTGTCCTTCTGAAGCCTCTTGCTCCCTGTAGCATGGGTCCCTCTGATGTTTCAGCCTTTGACTCTGTCATATATGCACAGCAGATAATGAAAAAAGATACAAGTTTCCTTTCTAGAAAAGTCATAGCTCACTGATCTCATTAGGAACATACCTTATTCTCTCTCAGCAGATCCTTTGGCTCTGGCCCTTGAAGCTGTTTGAAATTCTCTGGCAGCTCAGGAGGGAGGCTGAATAGCATGATATTTGTTCACTCCTCATTGCCAGCCTGACAAGTGAACAGCAGTTCACCAGAGTTCAAACATCTGGCAAACAGCTCGCTGCAGCTCTAAGCTGTCACACATTAATAAAGACCAATTGTTTCGTCAAGAACATGTTGGGAAGTTTAAAGGAAGAGAAGAGCCGAGGGGAAACATGCTAATTAAAAGTATCTATATAAAGCTATAGTGAATAAAGGAAGATTAATTTAACTTTCTTAAAGGTAAATCTATGTTACAGGATCAGACAGGAATTTTGTTTAGCCAAACTAAAGAGGAGTGGAGGCTGTCATCCTTCCTGCTGTTGAATAACACCTTATTCACTGAAGAGTTCCATGGCATCCCATTGGAATCCAAGATGTATTTCTGTGGTTGATGGTAAAGGAAGGTGGAAGGGCACGTTTTCATAGCAATTCTTCCTCTAATTTTAAAATATACTAATCTGCTTGTAAAAGAGGGCAGAAACACATCAATCCTCTTTGTTCATTTCTTAGAACTCTTTGCTGCTCATTATCTGCCAGTACAGCATACATTATATATTGCACAGATCATTGGTTTTAAAACATGCCTTAAAGAGAGGCACATGGAGAAGGTCATGAGAAATGTTCTATTTATGTTTCATGGACAATTCATACATTTTCTGTTTCAAGATATGTAACATTTGCCCCATCATTTTTAAAATGTGAGTTTCTTTGCAATTTTCAAACACATGGCTTTTGTACTCCATTGTAACATTAATTTTTAAAGAAAAATCCATAGTTTTGTTAGAAACAGACACAATATTTTCGCTTTAAATTCAATGTCTCTGAGCACTTCTCTTCCTAACAGCTTAGATAAGAAGAAAAATCTCCAAAAGAAAGATTCTTCTCTCCTTACTTCAGAGAAGATGGATTCAGAAACATCTTTATATCTGGAATAATCTTGTAAAACATGCTGATATCTTAGGAATGATTCCAGGCACAGTCCACAGTCCACTCAAGAATTCCCTTGGATTTTGCCCTGCAACAGTGAGAGGTAAAATCGTCTCATGCCCTGGGTGTACTTGGACGGGAGGGAAGGATGGGAGAAGAGCTTGTTTTTACTGCTTCTGCTGTGAGAACCGGGGACCCCCAACGCTCACCACCATACGTATCCTAACGGACTTCTCATTAGCGGTAGCTGCTCTCAGGGATCTGGCAAGGGCCATTGAGACCAGGATCATTTTTCAGCCTGCTGAACACCTACTGGTCTGCCCCCAGAGCTAGCCCTAGTGCTAAGCAGCTCCAAACAACTCTTACACAACATGTCTGAAGAATCTGAGGATTTCAGGTAGAAAACTAACATATTTTAGAGACCAGAAATAGGCAAGATATCTCTAAACATTTGGATCATGACCTGAAACCGTGGCTTATAGCAACTGGTAGGAATGATAATTTTTTGTCAGTTAATGTTCTACTTGCAAACAGTTTTCTTGCTGCTCTTCTTACAAATAACAAGGCAAGTCAGTGCAACTGCTGGATAGACACTGAAGGCTGGAAAGACATCAACGTAATGAATGACTCAGAGATTTCTTTGGAGACATAATATGGAAACTTACATTATTACTACAAGAGCTGTACTGGTGCTGAGAATATAGATGTGCACTTTAATATGCTCTGTTCACAGTTTTTTTTTTTTAAATAAGTAGTTTAAAATAAAAGTTCAGAATAAGATTTTAAATATTTCCATTTATTTTAATTTCTTTTTCTCTGTGGCTGACAACTTGTAAGATTTTTTCATCTTTATGCCATTTTTAAGGGTGATGAAGTTTGTTTGAAGAGATCTCGGTGCTAAAAGCACTGCAGGTTACGACCTCAAGTAGTGGTTCATGGTGCTGTTTGGCTGGACTCCCTGTTCCACAGCTGTAACATCTGAGAGACATCAGGAGCTCCATGTTAGCTAGAGGTTGTGTGGAAAGCTCTAGATGTAGGACAGAGCACTGGCACTGCAGGACTGTAGTGGAGTTGCTAGTCTAGTTTTGGCTGTCAAATTTCAGTTATGAGATTGGACTAGTCTTTCTGCTGCCACTGGCATGTTCACTGGACCACAAGAGTCATAGAATCATAGAACCGTTTGGGTTGGAAGGGACCTTAAAGATCATCGAGTTCCACCCCCCTGCCCTGGGCAGGGACACTTCCCACTAGATCAGGTTGCTCAAAGCCTCATCCAACTTGATCTTGAACACCTCTGGGGATGGGGCAGTCGCAGCTTCGCTGGGAAACATGTTCCAGTGCCTCACCACCCTCACAGCAAAGAATTGCTTCCTAATATCTCTTCTGAATCTCCCCTCTTTCAGTCTAAAACTGTTACCCCTCGTCCTATGGCTCCACTCCCTGACAAAGAGTCCCTCCCCATCTCTCCTGTAGCCCCCTTTAGGTACTGGAAGGGGCTCTAAGTTCTCACTGGACACAGTGCTCCAGGTGGGGTCTCACCAGAGCGGAGCAGAGGGGCAGAATCCCTCCCTCTGGCCCTGCTGGGGATGCAGCCCAGGATGCAGGTGTCCTTCTGTGCTGCCAGTGCAAGTTGACGGCTCATGTTGAACTTCTCATCCACCAACACCCCCAAGTCCTTCTCCTCAGGGCTGCTCTCTGATTTTTGTGTCCCTTCACAGCAGAAGGGTGTTTGCCTCCTGAGAGAAACCCCCTGGCAAGACTTGAAGACTGGGCTGCTCCAGCCCTTTTTAGGTATGGATCTGTCGAGCCTAACACAATGGGATCACTTATTCCAAAACTTGGAGATATGATGGGACCAGTCAGAGAGGGTCCCCAGGCACTGTTGCAGGCAGCTTCCAGACAGAAGCTCTTTCCTGGCAAGTCCGGGTTCTGTTGAGCTGAAATGTGGTGTAGTAGGCATGTAAACAGATAGAGTATTTACAGTCGGAAAGAGTACAGGAGTCAGTGATGGTGACCATAGTAGTGGTGGTAAACCCACCTCCCATTAATAACACACAGGGGCTTTGGGGCCTTAACAACTACATCCCTAGTTGTAATGAGGCCTAGTCTCCTCCAGCGTTGTGGGCAGCCACATGTTTTATCGCAGTCTACCTGCCGATACGTTCTCGCAGCCAAGACTAAACGGGAGTGACTCTGCACAGTATTTGTCATTGTTGGCCTTGTAATGATTAATCCATCTGTCCATTGCTGCATCTGATCCTCTGCATCTGTTCAACAGATCCTTTTATCTTTTTGCTGAGTTGCTGCTTGAAGATGAAGTGCATTGATGCAGAAAGAAACATACAATTTTTCTTTGAGAGGCTTTTTGTCAGCCTTCTCATTGCTCCAGCATGTAAGACACTTCACCATGTGACATCTTCACCATGAGCTTTTGAAGGCAGTTGAGATATGTGGTGGAAAGACTGCTGGGGTGAGATAGGGGCACCATTGTTCGAGGCCCATTGGGAAACAGAAGCTGGGTGTTTCTGACCAGGAGAGTCCAAATCCTGAAGCTCCTGTGCTGCTTGTGGGTGTCCCTCTGAGGCATTGCTAGGATGGTCTTGTGGCAAGGTGATTTGAGTAGCTGGTCATTTTGTCACTATGGTCATTGTCCGAAGACTCTGTTGCGGGACAGTGTAGGTACAACATTGTGCCTATGACTACCAAATTGGAACAGCATAAACTGTGAGAGGAAATGGCTAAATATATCAAATACTACTGCAAACTCTATTATGACAATAGATGCTGTATTTGTTCATGAGCTTCACAAAAATTTGCTGCAGATTAGCCCAGATGTTTATTACAGTGCCAGAGGTGAAACTTTACAAGGGACAGCTACAGTTTCACAACAATGTAGACTAGTGGTTCCATTTCACTTCAAAACAACAATATTCTTTTATAGTAGTACCTAAATATGAAGTATCATTTTAAATGAGAACTGAAATTATTACCAGTTGCAATTTATTGTGAAGCACATCAGATGTATTGTATCTGAGTGATCTATTTCTCCTCATTGTCTTTTTGTTAACTTGAGTTTTATTGCCCCTTCAGCAGTTGTAGTATGGGGCACTTAGAGGTAGGGACCTTTGCTCTGTATAAAGGCATTAAAGCAGTCAGATCAAATAAATCTTAATATTGCAAACAGACCAAAAATGCACAAAAGTAGCGATGTCTTCAAAAACCATATTGCTAAGAGATCTGTGGCAGACTATTCTTCTCTCCAAGATTTTTCTATAGTAGCAGTACTGGTACCACAAAAATTCTCTGGTAAATTACAATTCATCACGGTTTTATGGGGCTATTCACCCCCTGGGTATCCTTGAGTTTTTATGGAGTATCACTAAATATCATGGTTGTTTACAGTGTTCATCAACACAAGTGATGGCAAAATAGCCTTCCAGCACATGATTCACAGCGTTATTGCTGCTAAAATAATGTGTCTTCTCACTTTCTGATGAGCTGATTTTCTTCAGTGCATCTAGAGGAGGGTATCTGATCCTAATATTAAGTGCAGGGGAAAAGAGCACTGTGTGTGAAAGTTACTCAACAACAGCAGACTATTGAAATCTTGGAAGTCCAGTTCTTTCTCTAGCAATAATAATGTTGTTGATGATGATGTAAAGTTCTTCTACTGTATTTATAAGGTGATTATATTCAAGTGTCCCGACAATTCTTTATTATGCTATGTATATAGCAATCCTTAATCCACAGCTTTTGGAGTGTCAGAAGATATATTTAACAAAGTAGCTGTGCAAGTTAATATTTAAGATGTAAAATGACTATAATAAAAAACTGGGAAAAGAAAGCATGTGAAAAGATGAAATTTACTATCTAGTATAAATAAGTGAGCCAACAGAGCATCTTCTAAGAAATCAGTACTGTGGAGACAGCCCCATCATTTTATTATGGAATTACTCATGTCCCCATTCTTGAGACTTAATTTTGCCATACGCTTTAAGGTTCTAGTATCCATCATGGGGCTGTCTTCTAATGCAAGATGCAAGACTTCACATTATAAATTTGGGAGAGAACAAAACTAAAAAATATGGCCTGTGCTATATTGTATATTTGGTTCCAACTTGAAATATGGAAGTGAAACAGGGAAAGCTGTTAGTAACCAGTCATAAATTTAAAGGATCATGGTAGTTTTAAAGAATTCAGGCTTGGCAGAACATGAGCTTTCACTCTCATGAAGCTAAACAGAAAACCTGTGCCTTGGAACCCCAAAGGATCAAAATTATTTCAAATAATAGATTATTTTTTAAAAAAACACCCTAACTTTCAGTTTGGGGAAGGGTGACCATTTTGTTCAAGGACTCCATTATGTAACTCTGTATTTCTCTAATATATCACTCTACAGACAATCAGATCTCTATGGAATCAAGATTGCATAGATAAGGCCTGTTAGTAATTGAAATCAGGGAATCAGATCTGCGTCTAGTTAATTGATACAGCTCTGGTGATTTCACTCCGGGACTTTTAGAGACTAGTAAAAGAATGGAGAATTAAATGGTTAAAACTTTTACCGCTCTTGGAATTTAAGTTTCTCTCCTTCTAATTGTTGGTGTTTTCCTCTAGCAGTATAGAAATGTTTATAATAACTGCAATAAAATCCTTGGCTGTTGAGTCTCAGCTAAGGGAAGCTGATAGCAGGTTTTTTTGATGTTTCTAAATCAAAGGTATCTAAAAGCACATCAGGTGAAAAAGAAAGTAGAAAATGAAGCAGAGATAAGGGGCTCAAAACAATTTCAGATCTACACACTAATATTATGTCCTGGGTCTAGTAAGACTAACCCTGCTGATAAAAAGTGAACAGGAAATAGATTTGGGAAGGCAAACCCAAGATGAATTTTGGCACGATTATTTTTAGGACGTATATGTGTGCATATATAACTCTCCACTCACCCATCACAAATCCCTCACAGACAGGTATCCCATAAGGTCTGGCATGCTTTCTACAGAAATCAATATGCTCTTCAAGAGGCACAAGTTTATCGTTTATCATTTTCACATAAAATAATTGGTTTACACTTTTGTCTCAGAGATTCCTGGCCTCCACTTCTCCTTTCTGATCCTTCCCTGTGCTCACAAAAATTGTTTTCTGATATACAGCCGAGCCACACATATACGTTCACCTCACCCGTCCGAGTCCCCAGCTGTGGCTGGGTGGGCAGGAACCGCTGCCAGTGGCGGGGGAAGACCTTCCCACAGAGGTGCCTCTCCCACTTTCCATACACTCAGTCTCACTCTTACACCCACAGAGGTTTCTGTCCCACCGGGTGTGTCAAATCACAAATCAACTGTGTATGTCACCCTCTTTTAACTGAGGGTGTGAAATCCCCTGACAGAGATGGGAGGGGAATATTAACTGACTATCGACAATTACTTTTTGGAAGTGTTTCCTGGCTGTACTCACAAGACACATCAATCAGACTTGGTACCCCTCATTTTGGTGAATCCTTGCAGGATGCCTCACTTCAATGAAACCGTGTGAATCTTCCTTCTTGAGAAGATGAGGTGGCACTCAGCTCTTGCACACAGTAAATGCCAGAGGGGATAGTGCTTGCATCACTCCCAGGGGAAGAACTGCAGGTTCTAAAGTGTGTCTTTGTTATGACTCCAGCTGGATGGGTTGGTGACCACTGGTGTGCTCTACCACATCTTGATAAAAGAGATTTTAAGCACCTAATGATCAGTTAGTGCAATAAAAATAGCACAAGATGAAAATGTGCTCCTCTTACACTGTGAAAAAATACATATTTTAAACTAAGTGTCCAACCACAAATATAAACCATTAGGGGGACCCCCTGTGATACAGAAACAGTTCTAAACAGATATGCTGCAGTATTTTTATATTACTTTCAATAGAAGTATAGCCAGAGCAGAATATCTTATATTTTTAATCAATTTTCCATTTTACAGCCTCATTTTTGGAAGCAGAGCTGGAGTTCTGCATAGCCATCACTCCTGTGCTGTTGAATGACCTCTTAGATTTTCTTTGCTTTAACAAAAGTCTTAACTAGTAAATGTGTCATATATAGATGGAAATCTTGACATCATATTAGGATGTAAGTAGGCAGAGAAAGAGCTGCCCTTGCCTGAGCAGCCCGTGCAGTTTGGAGGAGCTCAGAGCCAGCACTCCGCAGTTGAGCCGTGGCTGCTCAGCTTGTACTCACAGAGTATGCTCAGCCCGGTGAAGGCTCCCAGTGATGCAGCAGGGTCAGGACTGAGCAAGACTGAAGAATAAATTCTGTATATCTTGGGAAAAGGGAACTCAGACCAAAGAAGCTTTAACTTCATGGAAGGCAAAACTACCTGAAAGACTGGTACTGCAGCCGAAGCAGAGTTTAGCCCAGAACTTGGAAGAACGTCTCTCTCTGAAGGACACAAACATTTCTGCTTCCTGATGGCTGCTTTCTCTCCTCCAACTTGGTGCAAAACTGATACGTACTTGCTGTCATGGTCCTTGTTACCGCTAGGCACACAAGCCACTTCCTGACAGGGTTTACAAGGTATAATATTGTCAGCTCTAGTTACATGGTTACATTATGATTTGGATACTCATATTTTATTGGTGGGTTAAATTTCCTCTATAGCTTCTTCTGGATGTTTTGGACTAAACCTAATTATCCACTTAATTAAATCAGTTGCTCAGAAATGGAAATTCACTGAAATCACTGACATCAGCATGGCATTCAGCTGACTTGATGGACATGGGCTATCATTTCCCACCTATTCTGTCTATTTTGAGCTGTCATTTAACCTATTAATGAGCTATTAAAAAATTATAGCATTTCCCTAACTTTACCAATACTTCAAGTTTTACTGGGTGTTCCTACTTTAATTCACCAACAGAGAAAGGCATCATACTTTGTCACATATACTGTTAGCGTCATTTCAACCTCAGAGATTAAAACAGCAGAAGAAATTCCAGTCGCTAAAAGACACAAGATGTTCAATGAAGGGGAGGGACTAAGTTTTTCTGTCTGCAGAGAGTATGGTGATGCATTTCCACCATCAGCAAGAGGAAGAGCTAACTTCAATAAGGAAAAAAAATAGCACCGGTAATTAGGCATTATATAATGCTTTCTTGAAGTATATTTTCGTAAAGTAATCTGCTACAGAGATCTCTGAAAACATCAATATTCACTTTCAATGTTGATTTTTTTTGGTAGTAGGCTTTTTAAATACATTTCTAATTAAATACCAAATGCTCTCATTCTCAACATGCTCAACAGTTCATCTTCAGCAAGTAGGGGAAGACACTGACAGACTTGATTTGTATGGCATCACAAAATGAGTGAAGATTTGAGATATATTTAAGGGCTACGACTACATTGCTGGGAACACTGTAGTAGGGAAGACATTGTCTAAGATAAAGAATGATACTGATACAAGAACAAGAGTTTATAAAGGTGGTTACAATGAACTTCCTCTGGGTGTGATAAAGTTTCAGAGCAATGATGCTTCCAAACAGAATAGCAAACACAAACCTCTGAACTGATTCAAAAGTGAAGTGATAACCTTGGGGTTTCCTGAGAGCTTTTTCCAGCTAGGGCCAAACCACCACCAGTGCCCATCAGGTCCACAGTGACTGCCTGATAACAGCTGCAAAGGACTGGAAGAGGCTGGGAAAGGGCCCTGTTGTTTCTCTGGACCCCAGGGTGGTGACTCCTCTCCTTTATCAGATGAGGGTACTTTCAATAGCGGAGGTGGCACTTAGGCACCAGAGATATGTCTTCCAGTCCTACATTCTTAGGAGCAGTTCTTCTCCTTTCACGTCTTAGAGTCTTTGAGTGTGGTCACAGTGATCCTGGGCCTTTGAGGGCATTTTCAAAGGCTTCAGTAGCAGTGAGATTTGCAATGGAAAGTCAACAAACACTCCAGAACAGAACATCTTCCTCCTTAAGCCACTCCTAGCTGCGAGGACTTCGAGGGGATGATTTCATGTGTCAGTGGTTGCATTTCACACATATTTTACGTATGTGGAGATGATTTTGCTGTGTATCTGGCAATACAAAATTTGCCTTTTGTGTGTACATGTTTAGACAACTAGATTGTAGAGCTTATTTATGAAAATTCTTCTGTTCTCTCTTGCCTCCAAAAGGGAGCACACTTGGATAGCTTATTATCATTAAAAACATAGACTTCACTGAAAGAAAATGGGACAAGTAAGGTCCTCAGAACACAGTGATGGTTATTATTTTTGTGCTAAATCCATTTCTTCACCTCTTCTGAAATTGCCTAACCCCTGCCAGGGGCAGTGAAAGGAGTGACCTGAAAGTGTGAGATGTCGATGCACTGCCAATGGATATTTTCTGTGTGTATTGCTGTGCTGACATGGACTCAGCAGGTACATAAAATACAACATTGCAACCCATTTCATCCTCCAAGTTGGAGTGAGGTGTGTTCATTTTCACTCTCTGCACTCACTGTCTGTTCATAGTCAGAAAGTCAGAGATCATGTTGCTGTGCAATCTTGAGCTTCTTTTATGAGCTTAGCTGGAACGCTTAGCTAGGTATCTTTCTTCATTGCAGCTTTTTAAATCTTGGCTTGCAAAATCAGAAGCTCTTTTCTGGCTGCACAGGTGATTACCTTACTTTAGGTAAAGTCTCAAATACCCTGAAGTATCTCATATAGGTTCTCACAGTGTCTTTTTTCACTCCTTCATTTTCATTACCACAATTGGTGTGCCCTTTTAATTCTGCACATTGGCTAGTGGTAGATTAATGGTTTTTGACTACATAGTGGCCAGTCTGTCTTTGATTCTGTTCCTTCTTATAGTTATCCTTTCTACTGCCAGAGAACCATGAGAACTAGATGAAAATATTTGCCCCCTCCTTTTTTTTTTGCCCTGAGAACACACTCTGCTGTCAAGAGAAAAATGTCCAGGGCAAAATCTAATAACAGCAGCAACAATTATAAATTATGGATGAAATGAGAAGTTTGCATTGCTGCAGTGAATCATCATTGTTTGTTGGAACGTCTAGGAAGATGTTTTTGGAATACTGCAATGTCATCACCCTCTTTTTTTCACCCTTTAAAACCGAAATTAGGAGCAAACCATGACCTCAGAGTCTAAGCCTCCCTAATGGGGCAGAAATTCCAAGATCTAAATTTTTTTATGGACTTCTATACCGATTGTGGGTCTGAAGAGAATCTCAAATTTAAAATAATTCATATCTGATGAGTGAACTTAAATTTGAGTGAATCTTTTGACTAACTCATTCTATGTATATATTTTGAATCTATCTGGTCTTTTTAGAGGACATTAGATGTGACAGATATCAGCCTACTAAGTGGCCTCTATCATTATAGAAAGTGAATCCCTTGAAGGCATGAATAAATTTGCTCTTCTCTGGCTTCCATCCTCCTTTTATATATGGGAAAAACAAGGGCAGAAAGATTAAACAACTTTCTCAAGGTCACATAGGAGTTTGGAGGTAGGAACTGAGCTGATTTTCTACATCCCAGTTCAGTGTTTTGAACTCATGACCAATCTTTCAGTTTTCATCTGGTGAGATATTTAGAAACAATTTTTAAAACATGGGATGAAATTTTAAATTGCAATTGTCCCATAATCTTCAAAGATTTTGTTCCTGTTAAGTATTATTGAGATGTGCTGGTTCCTCAGAAGCCCAAGGCAGCTTATCATTTTATTGCAGCCTGAATAGTACCACCTTACAAAAAACCCACTATTTGCAGATAGCAGGAAGTGGGAGATCTGATGCTGCCTTCCAGTGCAGATGTATGATTTGTCAAGCTCTGACAATTTTGACTTTTATTTTTAAAGCAGAAGTCGCATTTTGGGAAACTTTAATATCGATGTCTCTCTTCTTATAGGTGTTTCAAACACAAGTAATCTCTAAGAGATATTATCATTCCACACTTATTTACTACTAAGTTTGTAAGAGATTTTAATACCCTTTTCATTGACTTTTAAACTTGTAGATACACCTTATTGATAATTAACTTTTTTTTTCTGGATAGTTCAGTTTCGTGCAGGAATTTAGAAACTTTGGACGTCACGCAAAATGAAACTAAAAAATTGGATTTCCTTTTTTTTATGTGTGTATAAATGAGCAAGATCCTCTTGTCTTTCACTTGATCCTCAAGTCTTTTGCTTGACTAGCTAATAAATGGACTGTTCCATTTGTGTTAACTGAGAGAAGAAGCAGCAATAACACAGAAATTCTTGAAAAGAGCATTTCAGGTATGTTATGGCAAAAGATGACAAGCATTGCATTAACATTTACAGAGGGAGTATAAAGAGATGACAGAAATGACCTAACGAAAGTTTAGCTGCTGTGTATCATTTGTTGCTTATGGTTTTACTACAGTGGAGGAGAGTTTGGTGGGAGCCCTTTGAATTGGGGTAAGTCAGATTCCTGTTCACTTTAGTGACTTTTGGATCATTTTCTGAAATGTTCTGTTTGCTGATCAGCAGGTCAAAAGTTTCCAACTCTTTGCTGGAAACTCCTATATTCTACTGTCGATGCTGGTGGGTCATGTGTCAAAATAAGATGAGGGAAAGTTTTCAAGTCTCATGAGAGCATTTTAGCCCAAAAGTTCGTTGAGTTGGTCAAAATCACGTGACCCAGGCAACTTCCATGAGCAATCCTCTGCTCCAGTATCTGCTAAAAAGGAGTTGTAACAATCTTTCCATCTTCCTTTCTGCCATCTTTAGGCTGCTCATTCCTTTGCTTGTGATGGCTGATATTATGTTAATCTTCAGAAATTATGCTGTTGTGGTGGGTTGACCCTGGCCAGCAGCCAAACACCCGCATAGCCTCTCAGTCGCTCCTGTCTCCTGCAGGATGGGGAGAACATAGCAGGAAGGTGAGAAGAGCTGTTCAGGATAGAGATAATGGTGGTTTAAGAGGTAAAGGAAAACCTGAGCACATAAGCAAAGCAAAAAGAGGAATTCATTCACTGCTTCCCATTGGCAGGTGGATGTCCAGCCGATTCCTGGGAAACAGCCTCAGCGTGCTTAACACTTCCTTGGGAAGACAAATGCCATAACCATGAACATCTCCCCCTTCTTCCTCTTTTCCCTGAGGTTTTATTGGTGAAAACAAGCAATTGGTCATATGGAATATCCCTTTGGTCAGTTTGGGCCACCTGTGTCCCCTCCCAGCCTTTTTCTCACTCCCAGCCTCCTTGCTGTGGGGGGAGGATGGGCAGAGTGAAGGGGTCCGTGCTGTTCAGTAACAACCAAATCATGGAGGGGTTATCCACATGCTTTTGGCCCCAGATACAAAGCACAGCACCGTACAGGCTGTTGTGAAGACAGTTAACTTCATCCCAAACCAGAACCAGTACACACATTTACCACACACAGAAGTATGCTAATAGCTTTTCTGAGTATTTTGCATAATAACTTCTTCTTTTGAACCTCACTATTATATTGGTGACCTGACTTTAATAGACTCCAATATGTTATATTGATCAACTGACTTGAACAGACTTCAAGAATTTGAATTCTGAGGATGCGCAGTATCACTGCAAATACCAATTAATCTAGTACAATTATTTCCAGTGTTCCAAGGCTAAAACCACTCTTCCTTGAATATCATTATTGCTTAATAAATTGCATACTTTCCCTTTGAATAATATTAAATAATTGCCCCTCAAATCTACAATTGAAGGACTGTTCACATTACGCATAATGCCTTACGAAATACTAATTGATGGCTTTGTGCAGTGCCTCCATGGAATAATTGCTTGTTTAGTGCAATACTTTCACTGAACAAATGCTTATTCATTGCATTTTTCCTTTGTGAAGTAGTTTTTCTCACACTGTAATATTTTCAGAAAGATTTCTGGTTTGGAGTACCTGGGCCATGATCTATGGCATTGTTTAATTGCTGAAGCATGAGCTGTATAGCCACTGTTTCTATTTTTTGGGTTTTCTGCAGGCAGATTTTATACCTTCCCCTTTAAGATACTTCATGTTTGTATTTTCTTCTGTAAAGCATTTGCCATGCTCTTTGCAAAACCGGCTCATCAAACCGATGCTGTACCACCTCTCTTAGAAACCAGTATTTCCACGTTTCAAGGAAGACAATAAACCAGGGATCATAATGAAAAAAACTATCTTCTCATTTTTTTGTTATCATAAAGAATTGTGATAGAATTGTTTCTGGTTGGAAGTAGTCATCCCTAAAACTAAGGAGTGCTAACCAGCATAGAAAAATCTGCAAAATCTGGATTGATTTGGGCTCCTGCAGAGATTTGATTGTTGAACAGTTTGTTTCCTGGTGAAGTTCCTGTCAGTGTACCCAGGTGAGCAGTCAGGTTAATCAACATGATTTTCCCTTGGTAAATCTCCTTGCTTCCTGAAGGAATGCAGAACTTCTAAAGTAAAAGGGTGGTGTACTCCGTACTGCACTGAGATACCATTGTGATGTCCTGGTGGGATGCAGCAGAGGCCCACAGTCAGTATTTGGAAAATGCTTCTAGATCTCATAGCACAGATCTAGCATCAGGGAGCTAAATTTAAACATGTTTTAAAGGAACAACAGGAAAAGAGCCTGCAATAGGAACCTGAGAATGAATCTGGCTGTGAGAGACTAGATGGGTAGTTTCTGGTACAGGTGGTATGCCTGATACTTGTTGTAGACCAGTATCAGGACTGCAGAGTTATTAACTAGAAGCTTGTGCTACAACTGTATTTTTGTATTAAGGAAGAAACATGTTCAAATTCCCATAAATACATTTTTACTTAGTTATATATTTTTTAATATTGTTATGAAATGAAGGGCTTAGTAGGTTCCCTTTGCGTGAAGCAAAAATTCCTTTCTTTCTGAGAGTGTAAAAAGAGCTGTTTGGAATTACGTCCTCAGTGGTTGATTATAATGTAGATCATTAAATCCCTAAAGATTTGGCATGCCATTCAACAACTGTTCATTTGTCAAATACATTTAGAAATTTTCCCAAAATGTTGGGGTTTTTTTTTGTTTTTCTTAGGGAGAGATTAAACAAGAAAAAACAAATATTGCAACCCAGATTTAGTAGAAGTCTTATTTATGAATGCTAAGGATTTACTTTGCATGGTACTTCAATTAGAAACCTTCTTGCTGTGTTTCTTTCTCTTTATTTATTTTCATTGTAACCAACAAATGGCTTTGCAGAAGTGACGTCAGCTGGACCAAGTGGGACATGTTCTGACAAGACATTTCCAGTTTGCACCCATATGCTGACGAAACAAACCAAAACATAATGGCCAATTGTTTATGAAAATTTCCTGCCAGGATTAATTCACTGCAGATATGCAGACTGACACACAAGACACAAAACATTAAAGAGTTCCACCTAATCCCCCTGAAATTTAATCCTGAAATGGGTATATTCTCATTCCAGTGACCTGTATGCTAATCCATTTTGTTTCTCTGTAGATAAATATATTTTGATCACTTTGGCAAGTTCAATATTAATTAAATAAAAAAGCAACAATGAATAAATGATAACAGTAAAGAAAATACAGATGATTTGGAGCTGAATCCTTTAATTCACAGATCTTTACATTTTACTCAGGCATAGTCCCTCATCTGTATTACAGTATGAAAACAACTATAATTCCTTTTTATGCCAATAAATCAGAAAAAAATTATTTTTTTCACTTTCCTTGGGGCATGGAAGGGCGTTTCTAAGTTTTAGAAAAGGAAGATCTAGAAATCATTTCCCAAGGAAGGCTATTAGAAATACATTTTCTAGTAAGAAAATAAACTAGTATTTTAGCCACCTTGTCAGAATATCACAGACAAAAAGACTAAGTGACTGAGGACATCTGATCAGATCAGACTTTTCTTCTTCTTTATATGACATCATGCTCTTTAGCTAGAATATGAAGTTTATATTGTTCATACTAGCATGCTGAAAACAAGACGAATCTTTCCATAGGATGTCAAGGAGCTTGGGAACAGGATTTGTGGAATATGCATAGTTTATGACATTTTTATGAAGAAAACTTCCCACCAGATAAACTAAAACCCCCTCATCTTCCAGCCACAGCATTTAGCTTAAGGGTGTCTTAAAGGCCCTATGAAACAGGACAGAGAGAGCACAGATATTTTTATGCATGCTCCTGAAATTTGGGCACATCTAAAAGCTGGAAGTATTTATAGGAGCTTAAACCTTAGTGTGAGATTTTGTGTCACTATATTTCTGCATGAAGGCAGCAGACAATCAGAGTTCCATTCTGTTCCTTGGCAGGCTTTTGCTTGTACAATGCCATGAAGGTTTTACTGGTTCAGAAGCATAAATCTGAAATGGGGCTGCCTCATTACAAGTCCTTTTGAGCCCTCCAGATCTTACAGAATAACCCATTCTTCTGCTTCATTAGAGCTACTAATTCAGGAATTGCCCTAATCCCATTGTCGACCCACCTTGACAGAGGTGAAGCATTTAGATATCTAAAATCAAATTTAATTCTCTTTGAATTTATTTATCGTGAAGGCTTTTCTTTGTTTATTGTTCAGAGTTACTGAAAATTCCTGCTTGCATTATCAACCAACAACCAGTATTCTGTGCTTGAAGCAGTAGCATTATTTTTTAAAATATTATTATTAATCTTTTTATTATTTCAAAGCTTTTCTTTGCCCATCTTTTCTTTACCCATAAATTCAGCCTGGCAAAGTTTTTTTTCTGATGAAAATTTAAATAAGGGCTTTAAATCGGAAAACAAATTGGTGCGGCAAATGCCAGGTTTGTGCAGACACCATGAAAAGTATATTCTGTAGCTAATTACTTCAGCTTTCTTGCATGCAGGTGCTTAGCCCTGGGAAGCACTAAAGGCTAAAGAGCCCTGAAACCAAGGCAGAGTCAGATGGGAGAGTAAAATGTGGAAGTATTTGAAACGTTTTAAAGAGCTCCAGCCTGGATTTGCTAAAACAAATGGGGATGTAAGCTCCCCAAGAACAGGAAGCAAGACTGCTCAAAAACTTACTGGATGGGAGGTATGTGACAGTGTTTGTCCTTGTCTTCGGGGGAAAATACAAATCACAGAACTTCCTGAAAAAATCTTCAGAGTCTTATAATTTCTGCACTATTTGTACTCTCATCTGTCTGGACTGGGTGCATCAGGGCATGAAAGAACCATGAACATTTACCACTGTCCCAGTGAATTTGCTGGTGTGGCTCTGTAATAAGTTAGGGCCCAGCTCAGCTCCCATCAGACTCATTGGGAAAAGTCTCATTGCCTTGAAAACATGTTAATCAAGCTCTGAGTGCTCAGAGAAGTGGAACAGAAGAGACCTGAACCAACTATTCTTTCTTATAATGTGACATTTTGGTAGCAAGAGGAAAAAACCATCACATAGGAAATATCAGAAACAGATTACATTTTAGAACCAAGAGATAAAATGTGAAAAATGGCCAAAACAACAATAATCCCAAGTACTTTCCAGCCTGGAAAAAGACTGTGACATGTGGCATTCTCCTGAGGTATACACATTCTTAATGGCTTGGAAAATGCCATTAGAAATTACTATTTCCAGTCTTACAAAC
Organism: Arenaria interpres; assembly: GCA_013399435.1. NCBI lineage: Eukaryota > Metazoa > Chordata > Aves > Charadriiformes > Scolopacidae > Arenaria > Arenaria interpres. The sequence continues at coordinate 5,730 of VXAK01005478.1, read as the reverse complement.
TCCATCATCTAAAGAGGATTATGAGATTACAGCTTTAAGACAACTAGAAGAATGGGTTAAACCTCATCCAGTTCCTGTTCTCATTACTGTCATTGTCTCAAGGCGAGATTAAAGTTGTGCCATTTGCTATTTCCATTAACCCCTTAATCTGAGAAGTGAGTGTCAATTTAGTCCTGTCAGGTTAATGTCTCGCGGAGTGGCTGTGTTACTGACCTCTGATTTCTTTGTCCTTTCTCTCATCAATTTGATTGTTTTGCCACTTTCTGCTTTCCCCTATGTACCCAGTTAGGTATTTAAGGAATGTGGTGTGTCTACCAGTATTTGTTGTACTGTGGTTCTTCGTATGGTTTATAAGGAAATATTTATTATTCCTGTCCATTAATGCTAAGCCTACACAGCCCTTGAGTGCCAGGTACGATAACGACTATATGATGACCCACACATGGGGCCATACCTGAAAGCAGATCTTTCATGTGGATGTAGATGATCACCGTGCTGCCATTGAACATCCTACTGGGTGCCCAGGCAGTCTGGCAATGTGAAATTCTCTAGGCTCCCAAAACAGCATACACCAAACCTCTCATAGATGAAAGGTCAGGAAAGGAAAACTTAATGCAATGCATTTCCTGCAATGGACAAAGGTACTTTCCTTTCACTAGCGAAGGTTGCAAGGGGAATTCAGAAGGTACCTGGCCTCCCATGTGACTCTATCTTTAGGAAGAAGAAGAGAGAGTAGCATAATTTTCCCCAGCACTCACTCCAGATTGTAATCTGATGGCCCTCCTTTGTTGCTGTGCCTGCCAGCTGTGGAGGGGGACAGAAAGTCCTAAGCAGAAGGTGAAAGATAAATGTACTTAGAAAGCCTGGTGGAAGCAGTTTTCCATGCAAAAGAATACTACAAATGTGTTACAGTTTAACAAGTTACTGAGACAAAAACTCTGGAGGTAATTCAAATAACCAGCAAGACGTCATCCTAAGGGAAATCAAATACTTAAAGGAGTGACAGGAGGAAAAAGGTTCTACAAATTCCTTTCAAAAATCTTACCACTAAAGGACAGCAATATTTCACTCACAAATCAATCGAAATTTTCTGGAGCCAGCCTTGAGGACATACTGTAGGGAAATGTCTAGCATACTAGCAAAGAGCAGGGCTTTGCTTTATATATTAAGAGATAAGGTTTCAATTTCTTATGTGAAGAATTCTTTCTCTGCCTTTGCTTTTCCAGAAGAATATAAGATATCTTATCTAAGAACACGGAAATAATAACAGCACCAGCAACACCGTTTTTGCCTGTTACTAAAGAAAGGAAAATAGTGGAGATGTCTGCCTTTCATTTGGGGAAATAAAAGGATGAGAATGATGCTCGGTTGGCTTGAGGGGCACTTATGGCTGCTGACGGGTGGTTTGCAAGTGCTTGCTTCTCTGAAACTGAGATTCCAAATACATCAGTCCCTGTAATGAATTAAAACTGCCATCAGCTTTTATTTACATCAGCTGCCTAAAGAATGCAGGGCAGCTAAATCAAGAAATTTCAGACACGGGAGAGAACTAGTTGTATTTTTCTGTCTTTGATAGCGTAAAGAATCTAGAGCTCATCCTCACTTCTCTGAATTTCTGCTCAAGGACCACAGGCAACTTGGTTTTTAGTTGCATTCTGGTCTAAAAGTGAGTGTGCAGATGTGGGAGAGAGAAACTAAGAAGAAAAACAAAGTAAAAATCAAAATGGTGGGCTTAAAGCACTATAGGTACTCCCAAAAGAGGGAAAAGAAAAAGGAAAAAGACAACATACATTATTTATGAATACCTATGTGCACACAGGAGAAGTAAATACATATAAGCACATCTTTATAGCTTTTTCTTTTCAAGAAGAGAGAAGAAATGAACATGAAGTGAGGAAAAAGACCACAAGTGTGCTATTAACATCCTAGGACGTGAGTGATACCTGTCGGGTGAGACCCATATGGGGCATAAACAAGTTCTGTAAACACCAAGAATGTTTTTGTAAGAGCTAGATGGAACCAAGAGTGGCGTCAGCAATGACAGCAGATGTTTCACTGTGCTTTTAAGAATGACTACTGCAATGTCATAAGACTAGAAGTACTTGGCTATACCGAGTCTACAGCAATGTGCAAATCACACTCCACTGAAGCAACCACTGTTACTAATTTATCTCCAGTAATTATAGCCCTTATGTATTAATCTCTTGTCTTGTTGGAACAGAAATTCTACCTTTTACTCTGTGACATGCTCATTCTGGACAAAATCTTCTGTGCCAGGTGCTTCTTTGTGCTTATATTCTGCAGAAAACATCTATTTCAGTTGGACAGAAGTTAATTTTCATCTCCAGCTACAAAGAAGAAGTCTGCTAATTTACAAAAAAAAAGCATGAAAAGAGCAGTACTAGGTCCCAAATCTTCTGAGAAAAGTTTTCTGATGTAATACAGGGGTCTTGTTGTGGTTTTTCTCTAGTTTAATACTACACAGAAAAGTAATTTTAAAATCATGCCATAAATTATTGCATTTTCTGATGAACAGCACAATGATCTTTTCATTGAGGTTTCATGAGAGTTGCCATCATTTTTTGTGTTTCATAATACTGTGAAAGCTAGTAGGAACTCCTTTACTCACTTCAGTCACTGGAAAACTCTGGAGCTGATTTCAAGTGATTTTCCCAGCTTGACACAATGTACTGACCCATGATTCCTTGAGCTGCTTCAGCAAAATGCTGTCATCTGCATTGATATAAACTCTGAAAATATACAGCTGCTGCAGCAAGAAAGTAATTTTAAGTGATGGGCAGGAATGGCAGAAGGTTGAAAAGGTTTTTGTTGCTCTTGTGAGAGGGAGTGAGGAGCCGGAGAGGAAGTTGCAGCATTGCAAGAGCGAGCGGGAACTGAAGTCACAGAGGATGGCAAAAGAGCTGAGGCATTAAATGAACACTTTACAAGCAAGAACCTCAGAAGATGCGCCACCTGAAACTGGCTGTGGTACCCACTATCATGGTTGACTTCAGAGCTAGTGAGGCACAGATATTGAATAAGTTAAGAGAATTTGAAACCGACAAATCATCCAAGCTGCGTGCAACCTTGAGGCTTTAAAAGGAGGTTGGAATAGTACACAGCTCAGGCTAGCCTTCACTCGGCAGCTACAAATGCCAAGTTCACAAATAATAAAGGAAGAGAAAACCACCATAAATCAAATACCATAAAAGTTTAGTTAAAACCTTGTAACTACAGGAAGTCCCCACTGAGTTAGATCTGACATTTCTTTTCCCTTAGTAGAGGAGATTATTTATATATTTAGCCCAGCACATTCCACTCACGTGAAACGTGCTTTTCCCTATCCATGCACATTTTAAGATTTAAATGAGACTTTCAGTAGCAAAGCATCAGAGGTGCCTATAGTGAGCTTTGTGACACATGCCATGTCATACACACTGTGTCAGCCGTGTCATTATTAGTTCACAGAAGGAGAAACTGAACTAAACAGTGTGGAAGTGGTGCTCTCATTCTTTGCTGATGTTTTCTTTCATTTTTGTTTTTCTTTTTCTTTGGTGGGGAGGGAGAGGGAAGGAAATCAAGAAATCAGTCTCAGAAGTCTACCTATGATCTCCTCGATGCACTGCCAAGGAATGATCCTTTTCACCTGTGGCACTTCGCTCATTACACAAGTTTTTCGCAAGAAAAAGCCTTGTGTGTTCCTCAGTTCCTTAGTGGCTCTTCTAAAGCAGAAACAAGCAGGTGACCTACTCAGCAGCTCCATAAGATGCTTGAGTCTATCCTGTGTGGCTGGTCATGGCGGCCTGGCAGATCCACCTCCTTTTTCCATTCTATCTGTCTGCATGCAATAATAAATCAAATCATCCTTCATTCAAATGTCCACAGTATAGTAAGATGCCAGTAAAAGGGATTGTATTTTAATACATCTTGAAAGATCACTTCCCTAGCTGATTTTAACTGCAGTAAGAAGAGGACAAATGCATATGAAGCCACATAACTAGCAGATGCTGGCTGAAATATAAATAAAATGGGAATTAGCATTTTACATAATGCAAAGGAAGGCATCAAAAAGCACCACTGTACACAGCAGAGATTTACTTTCACTCTCAGTGGCCACAGCGCAGCTAATTAGAAAGATTCTTCATCATATAGGTGTAGTCCTTATTTACACCAATGGGATTACTCTTGTGAATATGAGCTGCAAGATAAGGTCTGTAATAATTTGTGCTTCAGGTTCAAGCTCATATATATGACAGAAGGATGACTTTTTGTTGTTGTTTCAAGTTAATATATAAAAATGAGCAGACCATTTTCACAAAACAAAATCGTGTACAAATCATTACTGAACTTTGAGACAAAATAGCTACTGTTTTCTTAACTTCCATTGCATAATTCCTTTTAGGAAAAACATTAATGGTAAAGTATAAGACCTGTTTGGTGCCAGAATCAGCTATAAAAGGACCAGAGATACCATGCTAATATTTGAACAAAGCATTTTCTGCTTGAAATGCTTACAGTTTATTGCATAAAATTTAAACTCTCCTATTTCAAAAACCTTTTAGTGAAATGAAGGTATTTATTTTTCATCAGGAAGCACACATTTCCAGTCTAAATTGAAATTTCAACAGGAGATATGTTTTCATTTCAAAAAGTTGCTATTCTTTTTCTAAAATATTTTAGCCAACATATTTTCACAGCTCTATTAATGGAAAATTCGTGCATGCTATTCTGAAACATTTCTGTCTGTTTTGGGGGAGAAAAACTCAAAAGTAAATGCAGATATGTGTATGTGTTTATGGATATAGTTATATACAGCTGATACTTTTTGTGATGATACTTGTCCTTGGTGAATCACTCTTACTGTTCTCTAGGGGGAAATAGGGTGGAAATGCAGGACTGGTACAAATAGGAAAGTCTCATTTCATTGTCTGTTATTATGTCCTGCCCCTTTTCAAAACATATTCATTTTTTTACTAGATACATAAACGCAAGGGGGAACAGAAGAGATCCTTATATTTATAAAGCTTGGACATTCCCATTATTCTTCAGACCTACGGACAGCATATATACCTGTTCTATCTTGCATTCTATAGGCCAGTAATAGAAAGACAAGCCCTGCTCCAAATAATTTGTACATCCTGTTTAAAGGTACGATACAAAAAAACATTGATATCACATGCAATGTTTGCATGAAGTGAGGATTTTTGGATTAGAGTAAGCAAGATTTTTTGTGTATTTTAAAATTACTGTGATTTCTCAGCAATTTAGGTAGGAATGTCTATCTGCACATTTCAGAGGCTAGAACGTTGTTTTTACCAAAATTTGAGACCATTTTCTATCTACTCATCAAAGAATAATGAACAATGTTAATAAATACCCTTTAAAAAGAGGACAAAAGTTCTCCATGCCTTACTTTTCCAAAGTCTCTCTGAGCTTTCCAGCTTATTGTGCTGACAACTCATCCAAGTTAATGGAATCATAGAATCATGGAATCATAGAATGTTTAGAATTGGAAGCTATCTTAAAGATCATCCAGTTTCAACTCCCCTGCCATGGGCAAGGACACCTCCCACTAGACCAGGTTACTCAAAGCCCTGTCCAACCTGGCCTTGAACACCTCCAGGGATGGGGCAGCCCCAGCTTCTCTGGGCAACCTGGGACAGTATGTCATGAATGTCACAGCAAAGAATTTCCTCCAAATACCTAATCCCCTCTTTCAACTTAAAACTG
>VXAK01005477.1:52785-71282 GCA_013399435.1 Arenaria interpres | reverse complement strand
GATGAGAAGGCCCGGAGGGACAGGCCTGGGGGTGGGGGACGGGCCTAGGGATGGGGCTAGGCCAGCGTGGCCGCCAGGCCTTGTGGGCCAGGGGTGGAGGTCCCGGTGTGCCCGCCGCCCCCAGCCCCTCTCCTCCTCTCCTCCCCAGTGCTGGCGGCGGAGGTGGTCAAGTTTTTCTTCCCTGCCATGGTGCAGCTGCACAGCTACGTGCCTGCCAGCTCCACGCCGCAGAAACTCGCCAACTGGGGCCATCTCAACAGGTATTGGGTCAGGTGGCACCCCTGCTCCCCCAGACTGGGAGCACTGTGTTGCCCTGCAGAGTGTCCCCGCTTGTCCTGGCTGGGGACCAGGCCAGCCAGGACCTGGCTGAGGGTGCTGCAGGCAGGGAGGTGCCTGCCTCCCTGCCCTCCTGGGTGCTCATTTGCCTACTCTTTTAGGAAAGTGCTGAGTAAGCTGAACTTCTCCATCCCAGAAGACGTGATCCGGCAGGTTGTGCAGTGCCGGCCGGGCATAGTGGAGCAGGTGCTGCTCCTGCTGCGGCAGAAGATTGATGAGAAGCAGAAGCAGAACAAGGTGGTGCCTGGCCCAGGCCAGGTCAGAGGAGCTTGGGGGAAGGGGGACACCCGGTGTGCCACATCCTGGTTGTAGATACTGTGGCTAAGGGGCTGCAGGGCAGTGAGGGTGAGTAGCCACCCCACAGAGAGGTCAGTGTAATCAGAGAAGGGCCAGGCTGTGCTCCAGGCCTCCTTGTGGGCATCACTATCCCCCTGAGTGCCTCTGTCTCCCCATCATGAGGATCCCGCTGTCATCTCCTTGGGGTACTTGGTGTCAGAGAGCCCTCCACGTGGGCAGAGGAGCACCACACTGGGAAGCAATGCAGGTGGCAGGGCTGGCCTTGCTCAGCAGCCACAGATGGCAGCCGTGTGCTGTTGTGGGAAGGGCCATGGCCCTGCTTGATCCATAGTCTTGACTTGGCCCAGGCAGCCCGGGAGGAGACGCTGTGAGTCAGGGAAAAGAGGGGACGTGGTCTCCATCACATTCCTTCCCCACTACCCATCAGCTGGCCCTCCTCACTGTGCTCCCTGCTCGTGTGAGGCCCCTGAAGAGGAGCAGGGAGGGTGTCTGGGGTTGCGTGGGGCTTGTCAGTGTGTGCTGAGCACACAGCTCCAGGATGGGGCTGGCAGCAACAGCTGCCTCCTCTCCTGCAAACCCTCAGCCTGTGGCTGTCCCGGTCCTCATCATGCGAGAGAATAATGAACCTGCGGGGCTGGGGCAGGCTGGGCTATCTCTGCCTGTGACTCTGGTGCTCAGGTCAGAGGAGGAATTTGCTACGGGAAGGGCTGTGGCTGTGAAGCAGGCAGGAATTCAGGCAGATGAATCCCAGCCTTGCCTTCGGGCTGTAACGCCCAAGCAGCCAGCACCAAAGCCGCCTTGGGAGCCCTCTGCTTTGAACTGGCCTCTCTCACTGCTGTGGGAGCAAACCCCCCACCCTGGTGCTCCCCAGAGCCTCAAGCCCCAGCATCAATCAGAGGGTGGTGGCATGAGCAGCCGGGCAGGCTGGGGTACACTGTCCCCTCTTTTTCTGACACTGAGACCTGGCCAAGCCCCCTCCCTGCATAGGGGCTGTTTGTGGGCTCACCCACAAAGAGACCCATGGCCCGTGGCCAGGCATGATGGGTGTTTTCCTTCCTCTTTGTGCAGGAGCGGGGTGTACGGGCAGCGCTGGAAGAGGTCAGCTACCTGGAGACAGGTAGGGCCAGTGCATGGCTCTTCATGAAGGAGGGTCCCATCCTGGCTATGCTATGGGCTCCCTGGGTCCAAATCCCAAACCATGACCTTTCTGGTCCATGGAGGGGGGGCATACACAGCCCTGCCTCATGCTGGGGGGCCCAAATAATGAGCCAGCCCTGGGAGGATAGGAGACACTGCTGGAAGGGGATGTTCCTAGGGGGGAACGGGTGGGGTGGGCAGAGCTGTTTGGACAGATTATGTGCTAACTGCTGTGTTTTGCAGGCTACTCAAAGGCAAAGAGCAGCGTAGGAGGAGGCTATGCCCAGGAGTCTCCCAGGGCTGCCGGGTAAGGGCTGATGGTGCTGTGCAAGAGCAATGAAGGCATGTCCTGGGTGCTGGTGACATGCCTCTCCTGGGGGCTTCTCGAGGAATGGGGCTCTCTGGGTCCTCACGGGGTTCAGGGGAGCCCTGTGCAAGAGGGGCAGCCGTGTGTAGGGCAGGACTTGGAGAAGCTGGGCATATGCATGAGCCCCGTGGCCTCTACGGCCCCATGGGCTCTCAGCAGCACTGCAGCAGGGGTCAGTTATTGTCCTGGTGTTTCCTTTGCTGGTCCAGGGTGACGAAGAGCCAACATGGCTGTGCCCAGGCTCCGCCAGGGGATGCCTCTGTCCACCTGCAGCTGGCAGAGAGGGAGCAGGCCCTGCTCCTGGCACAGGAGACCATCCAGGTGAGCCCACTCTCTGTCACCTTGGCCAAGTGCTGTCCCCGTGGCAGCACTGAGGGACAGCTCTGCCTCCCCAACTGTCCTGCAATGGTGGTGTACATGACAGCCCAAAGAAGTGTTTGCTCCGTGCTGTCAACCTCCTGGGCTGCTCCCCTCCTGTTCCCAGCCCTGGTGACACCCCTGTGTGTGGGCCAGCCTGGCAGTGGCTTTGCCGTGGTCCAGCTGGCCAGCGTCTTGCTTGGGTGCTCCTCTGGCTGCTCCAGGGCAGTGCTTGGCTCCTGAGTGCTGTGTTGGGCTTAAAGGACAAAGGTCTGGTCAAACCAGGCTAGACAGGCAGCGATAGCTCAGCCTGGATGGGAGATGTGGTTCAGTCCCTAGAGCCCTTGTCTCCTTGTGCAGCAGAAGGTGTTTTGCTGACATTTATCCGGTGAAAAGACCTTGTAAAGCCTCTGCCTGCAGATCTGCCCCTGGGGCGAACAGCTTTCTCTTTCAATCCTTCCCGCCTGGCCATGCCCTCAATCTCTGTGTCACACACCCAATGTGTCAATCACATCAATCCGTGATTCCCAAATGTTTCCTTTCTGGTCAGTCCTTCCAGCCCACAGTAACGAGGGTGATGCAGAATGGGCATCGCAGCTGCATAGACAGACCCCTGCGTGCAGCTTGCTGTGGCCCCTGGACCATCCCAGGGCTCTGGGCATACTTGTTTAAGGGCATGTGGGGGATTTTTGAAACAGAGCTTCAGCCGGCACCAAGCCAGGGCAGTGGCTCTGTCTTGCCTAAAACCGGGGCTTTGCTCCTGGAAAACATCACCTAAGATGTAAAATTTTGAAAGAGGGGAAGGAATGCCATGGGGTGTCTTGGATGCAAAGAGTTACCACCGGGTCCTGGTCCTGGTGGGGAGCTGGGACTCCTGAGCCATGTTTTGGGGGGATTGTTTTCTTGATGCGGGTTGTGGGAGCCGGAATAGGGACCCCAAATCTGGTACTGGTGCTCACCTGCCTCAGTTTCCCCTGTGGTTAAAGATGGCTGATGCAGCTCAGTGAGTCCAGCAGCCGCGTCAGCCTGGCCCCGAGTCTCCCCGTTCCCCCTGTGCTCCCCGTCCTAGCTGCTGGCCTATGTGGGGCGGATGGATGTGCCTTCTGCCCCGGCCCCCGAAACCAAACTGAGGGGGTGTTGGGGTCTCTGCTCAGATTCTGCAGCTGAAGGTGGGGAGGCTGGAGCAGCTGCTGCACCTCAAGAACGTGCGGATAGACGACCTCAGCCGGCGCCTGCAGGAAGCCCAGTGCAAGCAGCGGTGAGCGGACCCTCGCCCACCCGGCAGCCCCTCCCTCGGGGCTGCCCCCCAACCCACGCCGCCTGCCCCACCTCTCACACCCCTGGGAGCTCCTCCTGAGCTGGAAGAGCCATCCCGCTGCCTCCCAGTTGCCCCAGTTCCCAGAGTGGACTCTCAAAGACAAAAGCCAGAGGTGGAAAAAGCAGGTGCAGAAGCAGGGACCCTGTGCCCACCTCTGGGACCCCCCCGCCCTCCCCGTGCCTGCTGGTGGGCAGCACGGCAACGGCATCACTACAACACGGGCTCTGCTCAGCCCTCCAGCCAGGGCCCGCCGACGGCTGTTCTTCCTTGCCCGTTAGTAATTAAAAAGCCGGGTTATGGCTCGGAGACCTCCCTGCAAGACTGAGTCGCCGTGGGGGTCCTGCCTGCCCCAGCCTGGGGGTCTTTACTTCCCAGCTGGTCCAGCGTCGGAGAGCGGTGGGCAGCGTGGGGACGCCGCTCGGCTGCCGGGGCCGGGGAGGCGTGCGCTGGCGGAGGCTGGGATTTAATCCCTTACTCAAAGCTGTTTGTTTTTGTAATCTCCAAGAAAATCTGTGGCTCGGCACACAGGCCAGCTCACGGTGCGGCTGGGCAGCAGCCCTGGCCCTCAGCCTGGCACTGCCACCCACCCGAGCGTGTGGGCAGCCCGGCCACGGGGTGGGGGTACTCAGAGATACTCCCTGCTCCTCCGCTCATCTCCCCCGGGGACGTCCCCCAGTGCTGGGGAGATGCTTGAGGGTGGGTCTGGGCATGACTTTCACTGTACCGGGGTCACCTGCGGCCTCTTTAGGGTAAAAACCGGTTGTTTTCTTCCAGCGTGTGTGTGTGTTGTGTGTCTCGGCAGAGGGGTGAGCCGGACTCGGCGTGTCCCTCCCCTGGGGGCTGAGCCGTGTGTGGTGTCACGCGTGCCGGAGGCGAGGACACAGCAGCTCCCTGGGAATGAAGCCCCACTCTTTTAAGTGCTCTGGCATATGGAGGCTGTGGCCGAATCCGGGGCTGCCGGGGGGGCCGTGGGATGAGCCAGGGGGTGGGTCATCTTAGCCCCTGGGGTGTTCCGTGTCCCCTGTCCCCGTGTCCCTGCTGGCACTGCCTGCTCACCGGGGCTGAGTGAGCCCTGACCCTGCTCCCCCATGGGAGCAGCTTTTGCCCCGCACAGGGGGGGCTGCTGCCTCCCCCTGCAGCATTCCCAGGCGGGCGGACGTGCTCTTTGGAAGGGAACCGGCAGCGTTTTCCCGGCAGGGACGCATCCCAGCTGCCTTTCCCACCCTTGACGCCCCTGACAGCCGGCTCCCTCCGTCCTTGCCCGGTGCGTCACTGTCCCCTCGGGGAGAGGTGACCTGTCCCCCGTGCTCCATCCCACCCGCGAAGGGACACGCGGGCTCGGATGGGGACAGACAGGGCCTGGGAGATCAGCCGGGCCAGGCTGTCCGGAGCCTCAGGGTTGTCTTGATGGGATGGGATGGGATGGGGTGGGATGGGATGGGGTGGGACGAGACGGGATGGGCTTCCAAGGGNCCCCCACCGCCCGTATGTGGAGCCTCGCTGCCGTGCGCACCAGCCCCCTATTGGCTGCCCCAGCTTTAGCCACGCCCCCTAGCGACGGTCCCGCCCCCTGGAGACGACCCTGCCCTGCGGGGCGGCTGGGGAAGCGCCGCCGCCGGAGCCGCAGCCGATGGGCGTGGCGGGGAGGCGTGACAGCCGGTGGGGGAAAGACCAATAGGAACAGCGGAGGGGTGTGGCAGGGCCAATGGGAGGGAGGGGGCGTGTCCCGGTAGTGGGAAACGGGGCGCGCGGCGGCGTTCGGGACGCAGCCACTGGGGTGAGTGAGGGAGGGAGGGACGGGGGGAGCGGGGCTGGAGACGGGGGTCCCCAGGGCTTCCCCCTCCCCGGGGCGGCGGGGGCTCCTCTCCTCATTGTCCTCTCGCGGCATAACCGCCTCGGTGGAGGTTTCCGAATCCCCGGTCCCGGTGGGCTGGGGCGGGATGCTTTCCCGGGCCGCTCCGCTGGCCCGCTGCGCAGAGGAGAACACCGGGGGCGCATCCTCCCGTCCCCTCTTGCGGCCCCGGGGATGAGATGGCGGGGGGTGAAAACACGGCGCGGAGGGGATACCCACACCCACGCGTGACGGGGACCGGGTCCACGCGGGTGATGTCGGAGGCAGATTGGGGCCACCCGGTGCGGTTCGGGCGGGGAGGCGTGCGTCAGCGCTGCCGCCTCCTCGCTGCCGCTTACCCCCGGCCTCGGGGAGCCCCGGGAAGGGGCAGAGCGCTGGGGATCCGCTGCCCGGGGAGCTGGCGGGAGCCCGACGGCGTGGGACTGACGGTGGGTCCGTGGAGTGCCTGCGACCCCGGGGCTGCAGCCTCAAGGGCATGGAGAGCCCGTGGGTCCTACGTTCACCCCCACTGTGAGCCTAGGTGTGATGCCTATCCTGGTCCCCAAGCCCTCCCCTACCGGCCACATGCTTTGCCCCTGTTCTGGGGCTGCTTTCCCCGTATCCCCCCAGCTCCCGTGGAGCTGTGTCCTGTCCCGAGGTCTCCTCTCGCCCCTTGCTGCCCATGGACAGTTTTCTGTATCCCGGTGCACCCCTTGAGCTTTCCCCAAATCCTGGGCTTTTCCCTCCTGGCTCTTTTTAAGGCTGGATCATCTTGTCTTTGGGCAGCTGCACTGTGGGGCATGGGGGCCATGGTGAGGGTCTGCTGTCCACCCAAGCCCCCAGCTGCTGGAGAACCTCCCCACCCTTTCAGCTATGCTTTTTTAAGTCATATTTTCTCCCAGCTGACGCTGTTGATGTTTTTTACATGAATTTCCTTGTGCTTATCAGGCTGGACTGCTGACAGTGCTGTTTCGGGCACCTGCGTCCTACTGCTGGATTCCTCGGGTGCCTGGTGGTGTTGCCAGCCTGTATTTAGACTTCCATGGCTTTCTGAGGGGCAGTGGGGCTGGGTGACCCCAGGGAGGAGGTTTTAGCTTTAGCTTCCATTGAAGGGATCTTTGGGGGTGTCAGGTCCCAAACCCCCAGGTAGGAGAGGGGGGTATGTGAGCCCCGTTGCTCCCAGCCATGCTCCAGTGGCTCCTCCTGCCTTCATGCATGGGCCAGTGCTCCCCCTGGGGCTGGGGGTGCTGGTGGGGGCTCCCCATTGTCCTTCAGGGCTGCCAAGGGAGCTCAGCCTTGGGGAGGCAGCATCAGCTGGGCTGGAGAGAGTGACTCTTCCCATGGGAACTGTGCTGGCAGGCCCAGGGAAACAGGTTTGGGGTTTCTGAGTTTGCTGACAGCCTGCAAGGCTTCCCCAGCTTGGGGCTTGGTGTGATGGCTGCCAGAGCCCTTGTGGAGGAGGGGGGGGAAATGGGGAAACTGAGGCATGGGGTGTTCTCTGCTTGGTGCTGATAGCTGGGAGACGTGATGGTTGTGCCGGGGTGCGAATCCTCCCTTTCCCAGGCAGGGGCTGGCTGCATCCCCAGGGGCTGGCAGAGCAGGAGCTGGCCGGGTCGTGGTAGCGTGGACAGAGGAGCTGCCCGTCCTGCCACTGCTCCTGCCCTGCCTGTGTGATCGGGGTAGAGCTGGGCACAGGCCCTGGCGTGCTGCCTGCGGCTGCCCAAAGCTGGGCTGCCTGACGCCCCCGAGCTGCAGGCAGGCTCCTCCCCGGCAGGTCTGTGCCGGAGTCGCAGCCGTGCGGTGCCGTCACGTCTGTGGTGCTCGGCTGGCCCCGGGACCTGGCTGGGGCGGCCGCTGCCTTCCCCGGCTCTGCCTGCCCGCTGCCTAATCCTGCCCGTTCCCTCCCCAGCTCCGGCGCTCGGGAGCGGCGACAGCCCCTGAGGATGGCCTCCTGCCCGTGCCTTTGAAGTTTCGCACAAGGACGACGGCTGCGGGGACACATGGCTATGGCTAGCAAGGGTGAGTGTCCCTGGCGTCCCCCTGCCTGCACCTCACCCCCTCTCGGGCTGCCTGCCCCAGCCCAGGGCCAGTTTTCAACTTTGATGCTCCTTTCCGGTGAAGCCCCTCTGCCCCATGCCCTGTTGGTGGTCCCTCTGCCTGCAGCCATGGATGCAAGGGCTACCCACTCCGTGCCCGGGGAGTGGCTGAGCAGGTTAGAGGCTGTGGGGGACCGGGAGAGGCGTTGCTGCTGTTTTTCTGCTGCGAGTTGCAAGCGAGCGCCCGCTGAGGGGGCTTCTGGCAGGCTCGGGGCTCCGGTGGGGAGCTGCTGGCATCGCTCAGCTGTGATGCCCCCTCCAGTGATGGGCACAACCCCTGGCACTCCCTGTCCCAGGCAGGGCTGCTCTGGGAGGAGATGGGTGCTGGATGCTCCTGGGGTGCTCCTGGCCTCTGCCAGACCCTGGCTGCTTCCCCAAAAGGGTCTGGCAGTGCTAGGCTTGGGGAGCTGGGCGCATTGTCGGTGCCGGGAGGGGAGCCCCAAAAGGCTGCTGGTGCGAGGTGCCCTGTGGCGGCAGTGCCCGGCTCTCCACTGCATCGAGACAAAGAGCGAAGAGACTCTTTGTGCTGCTGCTGGGCGTGATTTCGTCTCCCTTTGTGCGCCCGGTCACGGCTCTGGCCTCCGCAGCTTCTTCCCCGCTGCTGGATGGCTCCATCCCGGTGGCTTTCCTACTGCTGGCGGTGAAGCCTCCTCTGGCTCCCTGGCAGGACAAGGGCCAGGGGAACAGTCCTTCGGTGGTGATGCTAAAGGACAGGCAGGTTGCCTTGTTCCTGGCAGTGTTGGGGAGAGGGGCTGTGAGTCCCTGTAGGGAGCAGCATGCTGGGGGATCTCTGTGCTTCCCTGCTCCCAGCCCTGCTTCTCTGGGTGCACTGGGGCCTGGGTACCCTCATTTTGGGGATGACGTGGTGACTCTGAAGGTGGCATCTGCTTCCAGAGCTTGCGATTGCTGTTGACACGTGTGAGGCAGGTGGGCCCCCTCTCTGTAGAAGGGGTGGGTTGGACCCCCAAACCCACCAGGCTAGCTGCCAGCACGCTGACTGTGTGGGGTCTGGCAGTTCCCAGCGGCCCTCTTGCTATGACTGTGGTAGGACCTGGGGACTCAGGATAAAGCACACCAGCTCTGAGTGATTTCTCTGCCCAGCTCCTGCCTGATGGAGCCCCTGCCTGCGCCTCCCTTTGCTGCTGGGTGTTTGTAGGATGCACAATTGCATTTCACCCCTAATGAGATTTCCATGCTGGCTGACTCACGGCGAGTCCTGCGTGGGTGGGTGCCCCTGCCCCTCATGCCCAGGGCTTCAGAGGTGCCACCATCATCCGTCCAGGCTCTGCTGGGGCGAGGACCATCCCTGTCAGCCGCTCCTGAGCCGGGACAGGGGCACCGCGCAGTGCAGCTTCTCAAGGTCACTGGGGTGCGTGCTGGCGGGTGACCCGGTTCCCGGGACAGCTGGTTCCTGGGACAGCTGCCCACGGTGCCTGGCTGCCACCTTCCCCTTCCTCTGACCTCCCTTTCTCCCGGGGGTCTTCAGACACTGTGCCAGGGCTAGCCAAGCACCGTGGCTGCCTGGGTGGACAGTGGCTGGGTGCCCTCTGGAGACGCTCATCCCTGGGGGCCAACAGGCTTCCCGGGCTATGTGCCGGGCATCGGCTGTGCTGCCTCCAAACGCCGTGTGATGACACATATTTGGGATTTTCCCTGCTGGTCTCATGGCGGGTGTAAGGGTTTGGGTCCTCCAAGCTTGGTGCTGGCATCAGGATGCCCAGTGGCAACAACTTGCTGTAGCCTTGCCCATTAGCTGCAGCTTCCAGCCGGCTTATGGGATCCATGCAGATCCCTCGGCTTATCTTGCCCTGTGGCACTCATAAAGGCTCTGTGGGGCAGAGGGTGGCTGTTCCCTGTCACAGGGGGCTGGGGGCTGCCCGTGTTTCAGCAGGGAGGGTTCCGTCTGTGTCCCTCTCCCCACTGCAGCCACGTGCAGCTGCATCGCTCTGCAAGTGGCCGAGTCTCTTGTTTTCCCCTGCGTGTGGGGAAGGGATTTCTGCCGAGCTGTTCCGGCTGAACAATGCCGAGTTATTAAATCTCTGGCGTTTCCAGCCTGCCAAAGCACAAAGAGCCTTTTCTTTAAGGAGGCGGCAATCTGCTCCCGGCCGCTGCCAGATGGATGCAATCGGCAGTCGGACCAGGGGGTTTCTTGGGGTGTAGTGGGGAGGGCGGGGGGGAAAGAAGAGGCTTTTTTTTTTTATTTTTTCTTGGAAGCTCACAGAGGATGTATTGCAAAGGTGCAAGCAAAAGGGCACATAGTGTTTGTGCCTCTGTGCAGGCTCCTGCTGGCCATGGGGACCTTGGTGTCCCCAGGCAGGTGCCATTGCATTTTTGGGTTTCCCCAGGGCACTGTGAGGTTTGCTTCCCAACATGGTGGCCAGCTTTGCAGCCCCAGAGATCCCTGCCAGGCACCCTGGGATGTGTGGGAGCCCTTCCCTGGGGAAGCCTTCCTTCCCCCTGGTCCTTGTCCCACCTGTGCCCCCTTCCTGCCACAGTCCATGTCTCTGCTTGTCCCACTCCCCCGCCCTGAGAAAATTATGGGAACAAGCAAATACTGCTAATCCTGGGGAATGGATGGGATGCTCGAAGTCTCTGAGCATGGTCCATGTGTTCCCTCCCTACTTGGAGGGTGAGCTCTCTGTGGCCACTGCTCACCAGTGTCCATGTGCCCCCTCCCCAGCCTGTGGCACAGGGCTTTTCTGAAATGAGAAGGAGGGAAACTGGGGAAGCCCCTCCGTGCTCCAGCCCCGGTCCTTCTCTGGGGGTTGTGGGGGGATACAGAGCTGGGGATGAAGGGGGTGCGTCCCAGGCGGGCAGAGAGTGATGCCTGGGTTCTGTCTTCTCTCTCCTGCACAGGCAGCAAGGCAAAGGGTGGGGGTGTGCGCTTTGCCCCCAGCCAACCCACTGAGGGGACCCATGGCCACGTGCACTTCGACGAGAAGCTCCACGACTCGGTGGTGATGGTGATGCAGGAGAAGGATGGCAGCTTCCTTGTCAAGGTGGGAGCTGGGACCTGGGGGATGAGTGTGGTACTGCTGCCACGCTGGCCTGTCCTCACACCCTGCAGTGGGGCTGGGTCTGTCCTGGGGGCCATGTGGGGTGGGTGGACCCCTCAGTGCTGCCCATTTTAGCTCTCTGAGCTGTGGGGCTCCTGCTGCCCATGGCTTCTGCTGCCTGGGGCTCTGCCCGCTCTGGGGAGGTTTCCCTCACTGCCCCTCTGGACATCGCTCCGTCTCCATTAGAGGTCTCAGATTTGGGGATGTTTCTGGCTCCTCTCACTTTCTAGCCTACCTGGGGGACCTAGGAGCACCCCAAGAACCCGAGTCCTTCCCTGTGGGCAGCTGTGATAGGTGCTTTGCCCTGGATTCACCCATTTATCACCTGATTCCTGCTGCTGCATCCAGCCTCTGCTAGCCACAGGGGTGGGTTTGGGGCCAGCTGGGGAGGGCTCCTGGCCTGTGTTGCTGCTGCCTGATCTGGGCAGCGTTTGCAGGGTGGTCAGGCCAGGTCCAACAGGCTGGGGTGGGATGCAGGCCGCCTCTGGAAATGAGGGTCTGGTGATATCACAAGCAGTGGAGCCCAGTCCTGGCAGGGCAGGCTGGTGGACCTTCTGGCCCTGCTGCGCCTGGGGGGGATGTGGGACTGTCTCCTCTGCCCCCATTTGGAGGGAATGGGGCTGAGTCTCACCCTGCACACCAGCAATGCTGTGACTTCTCCTCGCTCCCCTCCAGCCATGTGCCCGTGGCCATGGGAGGGTGTTAGTGTGGCTTCAGGTTTGATGGTGGCTCCCAAACCATGCAGAGGGCTGGTGATGCCAGTAGGGACGGCAAGCCGTCTTTAATGACACCTTATATTTCACACCAGCAGGTTTGTAGACCCGAGCATGCGCTGCCTGCCCCGTCCCACAGCTCCTCATCCCACGCAGCAGGGCTGAGTGCTGACAGCGGAGGCTTTGGTGCTGGTGTGCTGTGGGCTTTGGTGGTGGTGGGGTCTGGGTGTGAGATGGGCAACTTGGCAGTGACTTGGAGGTGCAGGTTGCTGGTCCTCTGCCTGGAGGAGCCTTACTGTGGCTGCTTCACCTTGTGTGAAGCTGGTCCCTTGGTCCCAGCCTCTCCTTTGGAGGCCCCTTTTTCCCCAAGGAATAAACCTTTCGCAGAGCATGGGGGTTGCTCCGGTGCTGCGTGCAGGAGACCAATCTGAAACTCCCTTTCAGCTCTGAGTCAGTTATTTGTATCGGGTGGATGATGGGTTATCGCCCTAAAAACAGCAGTGAATTGCTTAGCAATTGCCGATCTGTGGGTGGTTGTTATTATTTTTCCCACCCGTGCCGTGCAGCGTGCCGCGGGCGCACTGGCACTGCACGTGCCTCTCTGGGGAAGGGGGGCAGCTCCCTGCTGCCCTTGGCACTGCCAGCCTGGATGGCACAGCGGGACTGATGCTGTGTGGGTCTGGGCCAGGGCCGTGTTTAATCACGCAGCTCTTCCTACTGGGCAGGTTTGGGGTGCACACTGTGCCCCACCATGCGTTTCGGAGGCAGGAGGAGACCCCCATCCTCTCCCCCGTGGAGAAGGGGCTCTTTAAGGCTGGCCACCAAATGTCTTTCCATGATCTTAAAGTCCCCAAAGCTGCTCGCTGTCATTTCTTGTAGCAGTGATGCCTTGGATCTGCTTGTGGCCAGGAATGTGCAAGCATATGGCACGCATTTCATATCTGTGTGTGTATAGATAGATATGTGTGTGTGTATTATGTATGTATTTATGTAGTGACTGAGGTGCAGCTTGGAGCAGGCTGCACATGTGTGCATGGAAGACCGATGGTTCCCGGCTGAGCTGTGCCTGTGGCAGAGCTTGCTCAACCCGTTACCAGCAGGGTTTGTGGCAACTGGTGAGCACTGGGTACCCTGTGTCCCCAGGAGGGGATTGTCCTCTCGGCCAGGCCAGATCCTGGCTGTGCTGTGGGCTCTGCCACAGGGAGGGTTTGCCGGTGCGTCCGGAGCTTCTCAGCAGGCGGGGAGCCTGCCACTCCCTACCCAAAATGGCTTTTGCTGAGCATGATGGAGATGCACCCTGCTCTGGAGGCAGCTGGCTCCTAAAAGATCTCTGGTTTTCATCATGGTAGTAGATAAATGAGGTTTGAAGGTACGCTCTTGGAAACGACTTGGCTTTTAGAGACCAGAAACAGCAGCCGGGAAAATTGATCTCTGCTCCCATGACTCCAAAGGGTGGTTGTTCCTGGGGCTTTGCCCCAGAACTGGATGTTTTTGCTGCTTGTCCATTTTGGCTACACAAAACGTGTTTGTTACATTTTCCCATTTATTTAGGAAGCAGTCCCCCCCTCCCTCCCCCGCCCCAGCTGCTGCCACCCACCTTCCTGTGGGCTCTTGGGTGCCCAATGCCTGGAGGGTTCCTGTCCCCAGGGTGGGATGTGGAGGCAGATGAGACAATGGCAGTGTGGGACCATGTCCTGCCACAGCTCAACACCTACTCGAGGCACGGTGTGACCCCCACTGTGTTCCCCCCCTTGCAGGTGGGATTCCTGAAGATCCTTCACAAGTATGAGATCACATTCCTCCTGCCCTTGGTGCAGAGGCTGGGGAAGGATGTCTGTGCCGTGCCTCTCCCCAACCTTAACCTCAGAGTCATCAGTGTCACCACCCTACCAGAAGGTAAGGTCCCCTCTTTGCCCACCCAGCTGCTGCTCTGCTGGGTCCCGGATCCTGCAGGGGGGCAGGTCCCTGCAGGACTGGCCACCCCTGGGTCCCAGGGGGACACTGCCGGGACTAGGGGGCTGCCAGGCCCAGTTGTACCCCTGAGTGCCCGTGGGGGTGGCAAGGCTGTCGAACTCATGCTGGGGCCCCATGGGGAGCACAAACCAAGTGCTCCCATGAGGTGGGGGGCAGCTGGCAGCTCCCTGGTCCTGAGACCACCCATGACCATCTGTATTGAGCCTTTGCCAGGCATGGGGGATGATTCCTCCTGCTTGGGGAGCCCAGAGCTCCCCAGAAGCTCACATTGACAGCTTTTATTGCTAGAGTGGTTCCTGCCTCGGGGGAACTCAGAGTGAGTGTCCTCCAAAGTGCTTTCCGAAGCCCAAGCCTCATCCTTCCCCTGAGCATGGGGGTGTGTGGCAGGCTGACTGGGTTGTCCCCATCCTGCGGGGCTTTGGGGACAGGTCCTGCTGCAGCTGTTAGCAGAGGGGGACATTTGGTCCTGGCTGTACCTCTGTTGGGGTCGCATCCCGGCGCTCATCCCTGCAGCGCTGCACTGGAGAAGGAACAGAGAAGGAATCTGTGTTTCCACTGCGCCTCCTGGGAGACGCCTGACCCCGACCCGTGCGCTCGGAGAGCAGCTTTTGTGGCATTTTAATCCAGGAACCTGCTGAACAGAGTCCAGACGTGCTGGTATTTTTAGCACTTGCTCTGTCTGTTCTTTGCCTGCGCTGAGGGTCTGCCTAAAGAAGAGGCTGGAGCCGAGGGGAGGTCACCTCTCCGTTTGTCTCCAGGCTTCTTGCTAATTCTCTTGTGGAGGGAAGGAGAATGATGTCCTGAAACGTAAGCACCCGATGTGGCTCTGTGCAGAGGAACTACCTGGGCTTTGCTTTGTTCTGTGTCTGCGGCAGCTCAGCCCCATCCGAGCCCACGCTGGGAGCTGGGCACATGGCAGCTCCTGGCATCATGGCTGCAGGGCTGGGGGTCCCGCTGGCTGCTCTGCCCCGTCCCCTTCCTGCTTCCCCAGTCCTGCTCGATCTTTCCCATCCCCACTGGCAGCATAGATTCAGTCACAGCCTGCAGCCAGCCCGGCGGCTGTAGCTCCATCCCCTATGGACCCACGTCTCTCCATAATTTATTAGCTGCAATTGGGAGGTTAAATGCTCTTTTATCCCAAATATTCATCAATCAGCTGCTGTTTCTTCTGGGTTCAGATTGGTCTGGGAGGCGGCAGGAGAAGAGCGGCCGTGGGTTTGTGGAGCAGAGCCCACAGACTGGTGGGAATGGGGACAAGGACAGGGACAGGGTTTGCTCCAAGAGGCACCAGGCTCATGCACCAGCCTGGCTCTGGTCTGGGGTCAGTTTGCTGCCGGCCTGTCGGTGGGAGAAGGGAGCAGGGCTGTGCACGGTGACCCTGGTGCGGTGGCTGGGGCAGCTGAGCATCACCCTGGGCTTGGTGGCAGCTGTCTTGGGGACATGGGGTCTGCCCTGAGGGCACAGCAGGTTGAAAAGCACCTTGGGGCACCTCGGCTGGTCCCGTGCCAGCAGCTCCGGTTGACAAGCAGTCGGTGGATGCTCTGTCCCGCATTCCTGTTCCCTCCAGCTCCCTGGGGGCTGCAGCTCTCCATCTCTCCCTGTGCTGCCTCCCGGCAGCCGGGGGTCCGGGAGCGGGGCTGTGGCTGGCAGGGCTGGGCTGTGGCTCTTCCCGCGCTGCTGCTGGCCCTGGCCCAGCAAAGCACTTAAGCTTTGTTTGCTTGAAACTTCCCACCTCGGGCTGGCATGCCCAGCTCGGGCTCAGGGCCAGGGCTCCCAAGGCTTTGGGGAAAGGAGCCCTTTGGGGATCCTGAGCAGCTCCAGTGGGACCTGGAGGTGTCTGGTGCCTTGCAGTGTTTCACAGGTGTTTGTGCCCCAGGTCCTTGGGGTCCTGGTGACAGCTGGGGCTCTCCTTGAGGCTCTGCTTCCCGCATCCTGGGCTGTGGGCAGGGATGGATCTTGCCAGGTTTGCCTGGCCATGGGCCAAATCCTGTTCCTGCGCTGCCGGCGGTCCCGGGACCGCCCAGCCTGGGCAGAGCACGGTGTCTGGCTCCCGGCTGCACAGACACAGAGACAAAGCGGCCCCGGGTGAGTGTGGGCTAGAGATAAGGGGACTCCTGGCATTTGCAAGAAAGAGGCTTTGCCACCACAGGAGGAGATTTTGCCACCGCTTCTCCCTCCTGCTTCCAGGTACAACCTTTCATCCCCGTTTAAGGGGGAACTGCCTGATCTGAGCAGAAGGAGTGCTTCCCTGCCCTGAGCTTTCCTCCAGCTCCTGGCTCCACTCCCCTCTGGCCCCTCAGCCCTTCACTGGGCGCCTGAGCCCCACACCAGCTTGGGGAAGATTCATCGTGCCCATAGATGGTTTCCTCTCCTCCATCCCGCTGCGCTCTCTATGTGCGGCCAGTGTTCCCGAGCCCCAGGGCTGACTTGCGGAGCCGACTGCTGCGAGTGCTCTGGAGCCTGCATGATGCTCAGCGTGTTTTTATTTCTTTTTTTTGTGCTATTGCAGCACCCCCCTGTGCCAGCCATGTCGGGGTGCCTCCCTCTGAGCTCTGCAGGGGGGGCCTGGCCGTGTGCTCACAGCAAGCTCATGTGTCCCCCCCCCAGGGGTTTGACTGATGCCTTTCTGCAGTGGAAAGGACAGCATGGTTTAATTTTCCTCCTCTCCTTTATTTTTTTACATTGTGCTTTTTTTCCTTGGGATCAAAAGCAACTGCCTCCTTTGGCCCTGCCAG
The DNA here is from genome assembly GCA_013399435.1 of Arenaria interpres. Classification (NCBI taxonomy): domain Eukaryota; kingdom Metazoa; phylum Chordata; class Aves; order Charadriiformes; family Scolopacidae; genus Arenaria; species Arenaria interpres. Next base: position 55,065 of record VXAK01005477.1, on the reverse strand, counting down.
CTCTGTCCCTGCGCTGGGAGGGGGCATGGGGCTGGGACCAGCCCTCACCTCCTCCAAGCTGTGGGCTCCATGGTGTGTTTATATGTCCCCTTTGCTGTGCAAGGAGGGAGACATGGCAATTTTGGCACGGGTGTGCCTGGCTGGTGGGAGATCATGGTGTTTGCCTGGCCAGGGCACTGCAGGCAGCACCATTTGTTGTGTGCTGGGGCTGTGTATGGGGCTGGAGGGTTGGGGTTTGGGCTGGGTGGGATGTGGGACCCACCCCTCAGCTGTGGCTGGGGGTGCAGAGCTGTGTGCTGGTGTCCTGCTCTGCTGCTATGGGGCTGTGCAAACCTCCCATCCCTTGGGTGATGGGGACGAGTGGGTCTCAGAGGTGCCATGGGCTCAGGGCGTTGGGGGATGCTCAGCACCGTCACAGCGGTGCCCTCAGCCTGGTGCTGGGAAAAGCACATCCCCCCGAAACCTCACCTGAATCTCTGTGGAGCTTTATGAGCTTCACCACGGCTCAGCATCCTTGTCTCTGCCTCATGGGTGGGGAAACTGAGGCACGGGGTGGGGAGGGAGCCCAGCAAGACTGGGTGCCAGCACCTCGGTGGTGGGAATGGGACTAGATAGCTCTGCCCCAGGCTCTGCTGCCTCTGGGTGCCTGGGGTGAGGAAGGGCTCCCGGGGTGGGGTAGGGAAGGTGCAGGCAGCTCTTGCAGCCAGAGCCCATCTCCCAGGGTGTCTCTGTCCCCAGGCTACAGCGTGAAGTGTGAGTACACGGCGCACAAGGAGGGGGTCCTGAAGGAGGAGATGGTTCTGGCCAGCGAGACTGGTGAAGGTGCCTGCGTCAAGGTGGTGGTACAAGCCCGTGTCATGGGTAAGGGTCTGCCAGCGGTGGGGGGGGGCCTCGTGCAGTTCCTTGGGTTTCGGAGCAGCGATTCTTCCCCGGCACAGCCGGTGGTAGCAGGGGCGCTTGCAGATCTGGTTGGAGACCAGTTGCTTTCTGCTGTGTCTGGGGAGCCAGGGATGCTGCCTGCACCCCCTGGACCCTGCACCATCCTCCCTCCCCAGCCCATCTCCCTCCAGCTCTCCCGGCCCAGCCGCTGCAGACGTTCCCCACCTGGTGGACACTTCCCAGAAATTGTCTAAACCAGACGACTTTCTCCCCGAAAATCGCCAGCTGAGGGGATGAGGCTGAGGGCCCTTCCTGGTGAAGGGGTGCACGGAGTGGGGCTGGCAGCAGGTGGGTCGGGGACACCCCGTGCCCTCCCCCCTGCTCCATCTTCACCCTAATCCCAGCTTGGGGGCTGTGGTCAAGCCCACTGGGGTTCTCCTCTCTTCCAAACACCGCTGCTTGTTTGGCAGCACAGCAGTCTTTAATTTTAATTTTTCTCTCCCTCCCCCAACTTGCTGTTTAATTTGGGTTCATTAATTAGAGCAGCGTTTCCGTAGCTCAGCTGCTTCTGCTTTATGTGATGCGGTGCCTGCTCCCACCAGCATTTTCCACATGGCCGGTCCTGGGGTCTGTGGGGCTGGTGGTTTGTTCCCCGGTATCCCCCTGCTGCCTTGCTGTGTCCTCACCCTGTGTCCCAGACTGGCATTCCCGCTCTGTCCCAGCCCGTCCCCCAGTGCCCCATGCACTGCAGCGCCCGAGCCTTGGCACACCGGGAGCTGAGCACCTTCCCCGAGGTGGTGACCTGGGGACAGGGCGCAGCATCCCTGCATCTCCCAGCCCCCTGGGTGCTGGCGTCCCTTGTGCGGGAACCGTGGGTGAGAGGACCTGTGAGCCACCCCAAAAAAGGGTGCTCAAAAAGGTGAAGCAAGCCCCCCTGGGCCAGCCTGAGGCCATACGTGGCTGCACCCCGTCTCTGTCCCCGTCCCCACTGTCCCTTCCTGTCCTGCAGACCGGCACCACGGCACGCCGATGCTCCTGGATGGGGTGCGCTGCATCGGCGCGGAGCTGGAGTACGACTCGGAGCAGAGCGACTGGCATGGCTTTGACTAGCCCCCTCTGCCCTCCACTGCTGCCCGCGTGGCTCCCGAGGACGAAGCTCAAATTTTAAAAAGAAGAAACCCACCCAAACCACCCCCCCACCCCACCCCCCCAACCCTGGGGGCTGCAGCTCTGTGGCCACCACAGAGCTGGGGGTGAGCTGCTGTTTCACCCCTCCCCAGCCGCCATCGCCACAGCAGCACGTCCGCCCTCCCCACTGTGGGGTCGGGGGGTCCCCGAAATGTGGGAGGGGCTCCCCAAATGCTGGAGCATCTCCGTCTGAAGCCTCAGGGAGGGATCCCG
>VXAK01005477.1:26648-48708 GCA_013399435.1 Arenaria interpres | reverse complement strand
CCCCCACCCCATCACTCCCCCGCTCCAGTTCCCCCTCCTTCCCAGCCCGCTCCCTCCATCCCCTGCCCTGCTCCCTGCTGTCACCAGATGGTGCCACAGCCCCGGACACGACAGACAGGGAGAGGGGACCCTCGCCCAGACGGGGGTGGCTGTGGGAATGGGTCTGGGGGCCCTCAGCTCACCCGAGGCTTTGTACAGCTCCTTCAGTGTCCCCTGTGGTTTCTCGATCTGGTGCACGGTGAGGTCCACCGTGCCACCGCCGCAGTCTGCCACGATGTAGCGGTCACCTGCGGGCAAGGACAGCGGCCGAGTCGGGGTCCTGGGTACCCCTTCACCCGCTGTGGGGCGGGGGTCCCCCAGCCCCTCAGCACCACGGTGGGTCTGACCCCCTGGGACACCAATCCTGTGGGTTTGGAGCAACCGCTGGGACAACAGCCCCTGGGCTGTGTTTTCCTCAGGGAAAAATGCAGCTTTAACCAAAATGTGGGGTTTGGTTTGGGTTTTTTTCCCCCCCCACCCCAAAAAAACCCACCAGCTGAAGAAGTTTTGGAAGGCAGGAGGGGGATGTGGTGGTGTTTGCTTGGAGTAAACCAGATGATGGGACAGGAAGGTGGCACAAAGACCCTGCCCTCACTGGCATAGTCTGGGGGGGTCAAGACCAAGTGACAGACCGGAGCCACATCACCCCCACGGTAAGACCTTCCTCTGGGGCTGGCAGGGCCATGCTTGGGCTCTCTGGGGGGGCTCTGCTATGGAAGGGATGTCCAGCCCCCATCTCCTTGCCCAGGGTGACCCCGGGGGTCAGGCAGCATCAGTGGGGACTCCTGCTTGTCCGTCTCCCCCGGGTGAATCCTCGCCGGGGGGCAGCTGGGTCCGTTGGGGCTGGGGGGGCACTGCCCGTCACCCCTCCTACCTGCCTGCATTTCCGACCAGAGCTCCCCCACTCCCGACTCCACCAGGAAGGTGCGGCTGTGGCGGGATCGCCGGAGCTGCTCTCGGGCTGTGGGAGAGAGCGGAGGGACTGGCGTCAGGCTGGGAGCATCCCTGGGATCCCCCCCACGTCGCGTTGGGTGGGGAATGCTGGGGTGGGGGCTGCTGGGGCTGCACTGGGAGCACTGGTTGCCCGCTCCCTCCAGCTGGGACACCCGCCACGGTCCCAGCTCCACTGTGGACTCCACCGCTGCTCTGCTCGGGATCCCACCTCATGGTGTCCGGCCCCTGCAGGGCCCCTGGGCTCAGAGGTGTCCCTGGGCGATGCCGCCTCTTCCCCTGTTCCTCCTCAGCCCGGGTGGGGTTTCCTCTGCTCCCCCTGTCCCGGGGCAGGGGACATCAAAGCAGCCCGGAAGGGCAGGGAGCTGTTTGGAGAAGGTGGGGTTATCCCGGCCTATTTTCGTCATGCCGAGATGGACACAGCAGATTAATTTCATCAGCTTTAGCCCTGGGGATGCAGCTCAAGCCCCTCCGTAAATCCGGGCGCAGGCCCAGCTCTCCGGCCAAGCACAGGACAAGGGCTGCAGACACCGACAGGTCCCAGCTCCAGGGCTTAGTCCCAGCTGGGCAAACCATCTCTGCCCCGGTAAAGCCCTGGCTATGAGGCTGGAGCAGAGGGGATGCTCCGGCTCCCATGCACGGGGGGAGCATCCTTGCAGGCAGCTCAGCAGAGGGTCTCGGTCAGCCCCGGAGCAGCGGGTGGATCTTCTCCCTGTCCTGGGGTTAGGGTTATGGCACGGAGTGGGGAGGTCGGTGTGGGATTGGGAAGGCTTGGCCCATATGGAGGGGCCGGGCTGGAGGAAAGGGGAAGCGGGGAGATGGGGTGTCCGAGGCCAAGAGGAGCTGCTGGGAGGAATCCAGGGTGGTTCCAGCTGAGCCAGCAGAAATGGCTCTGGCTGGAACCGCGGGGAGGTGGAGGGAAGCAGAGAGGTGGCCTGGGGATCTGGGGCGCTGTGGGGAGATGTCAAGGACAGGTTGGGCAGATGGAAGGGGCTGAGATGGCGGGGGACACACAGCTTGGAAGCTTCCTGGGAAAGCAGCCATTGCCTGCCCTAGCCCTATGGGCTTGGGGAGGGGGGAACAGGAGGGCAAAGCGGGGAGCGGGACTCCCTGGGGCTGTCAGAGAGGGGAGCAGCCACAGCCTCCCCCTCAGCCCCTTGGCACGGTGCCCCACTCATCTCTGCCTCAGTTTCCCCCACCGCCAGAAGATGTCGTGGGCTGGGGGTCCCTGTGGGGGTAGAACCAGCCCTGCCCTGTCCTCACATGGGGGGTGGGGGATTGCTGTGCTCGGTTTATGGCTGCGAGCACCCCCTGAGGGCTGGCCCCCGCGCACACCAAGGCTGCGCAGAAACCGGAACGGCTTTTGCCAGAGCTGGCCTTGTTTGCTGAAGTATCAGAGAAGAGAAAATTATAGGGAAGGAGATGGTAAAGTAGAAAAGATCCGGGAGCAGAGGAGGACAAGGAGGGAGTCAGGCCCTTGGCGAGGGGCCATGGCGGGAGGGGATGAGACGCCTGTGCTGGAGACCCAGGAGGGGAGCCTGGAGGGTCTCTGGGGAGAAAAACCCATGCCAGAGAGCCCTGGGGGGGCTGCCCACGTACCCCCTGGTCATAGGGGCTGGGAGGGCTGCAGGCAGAACAAGACTGGGAAGTAGCAGCAGCCCCCCAACAAAAAGCGCCTGTGCTAATTGCTCGTTTACCAGCTGTGGTTTTGCTCTGTCCCTAAAGTCAAAGGAGGGGCAAATGCCGGGACCGTAATTAAACCAACTCCCTGCCAGGGCTGGCAGGTACCCGCTGGGGTGTTAGTCCCTGTGAGAATGGGGCCCCCTGGGCAGGGGCTGCTCCCAGAGCCCCTCTGCTGGCCGGGTGGGAGCTGGGGCTTGGGATGGGGGAGTGAGAGCACCGGGATGGATGCATTCTGAGTCTGTCCCCCGGCCCCTCTCCGTCCAGCTCCCCAGCACCCCGCTGTAGGGCTGTCGGTGGTGCTCAGCCCAGGGACCCCACTGTTGCAGCCTGGGCTGCCCCAGGGCTGCTGATGGACCCTCAAGACCTGGTGTGCAGGGCTGGATCCCTGCCTGTCTGTCTCCTTCCAGCCCCTGCACCCTGCCAGGACCCTCTGTCGTCGCCCATCTGGCAGGTCCCCATCTCCTGTACCCACTCACCCTGGCGAAAGCTGGAGTCGATGGAGTGGTCCGGTGCCAGCCCGTTGGCTGGGGGTTTGCAGCTCAGGTCGATCAGCTGGTGGAGGCGAAGCTTCCTGCAATAAATGGAGGCGGCTTCGGGCTCCAGAGCGATCAGCAGCTGCTCTGGGTTCTCCGGGGACACCAGACCGGCCTGTGGGGAGGATGGGGCGTCAGGGCAGAGAAGGTGCCAGGGCACCGAGTTGTCCTTACATGCCATGGCCTCATGGCTGTGCTCCAGCAGAGCTTTCCCATTCCTGGCCTTTGTGCATCGCTTTTGCCCGTACAGGCGCTACGAATTGCACAGCCCTACATACTATGGTGGCACACCACCTTTGCTTTAGGGGTGGGTTAGCTCCTGCCCATCCCAGGGACCCAGCGGTGGACCAAGCACCCAAGGGGCAGCCCCTTCCCTGGGGGAGCACATGTCCCCATCCCCAGTCTCCCCCTTGCTGCACACCCAGCTCTGAAATCCTCCCACCCCACCAACACCAGGTTTCAAAGCCAGCCCATGCCCAGTAACCAGAGTCTAGCTGCTATTCCTTGGGCTACCAGGACAAACCAGAGACCCTTTGTTATGTAAGCAGGACCCACAGGGAGAAGAGGAGAAGGATGTGACCCCTGGAGACCCTCCTGTAAGGGGACAACAGCCACCCCGGGAGCCCCCTAACCTTGTAGGCAGCCTCCCGCATGAACTGCTTGGCCGGCTGCTTCCAGATGGCAGGCACGGTGATCACCCAGCGGATGGCATCTCTCTCCGGCAGGGATGGGCACTGGTCCTTCAGCTCCTGCCGGGCAAGAAGCAGCAGGTGATCCCTCCCCAGCCAGAGCATCAGGGCTCTTCGTGAAGGGCCAGGAAGCAACACATGGAGAGGACGACATGCATAACTTGTACTCCATTTGGGGAGGGAGAGGAGGGTTGTGCGATGGTGTGGGGAGACCCAGGATGGTGCCCTACCTCCACATCAGCCCTACCTGCACGGCGTGCTGCTTGAAGAAGCGGAGCGCATGGGCAAACACCTCCAGCGCTTGCATTTTCTTCCCATTGACGGCTTCTAGTTCAGTTTGCATGGTGAGGTCCTGCCAGGAAGAGCAGCCACAGCAAACAGATCACACAGGGTGCTGGGAAGTTGCCAGCATCCCATCCCAGCTCCACCGACAAGCCTCAGGTAGGATGCTCATCCCCCCACGCCAAAGGGACTGTCTGGGGCACAGGCACTCGAAGCGCTGCTCTGGAGCCACATCTACCTACCCTGAAGCAGCTTGGATGGGGGGAACCAAAAATTTCCCCTCCTGCAAAGGGCTAAAACTTTGCAATGTGTGAAGTGTGTGTAAAGCAAACAGGGAGCTGGGTGCTCTTGGTTGGGATGCTGGTGATGAGAGCTTTTGCTTGTAGCCCCTCTCCTGCCATCCTGGATTTCTGCTCCCCCAGAGAACCCCTCTCTTTTCTTGCTCCAAAATGGTATAAATCCCTGGGGCCAGCTCAGCTCAAGTCCAGCCTGGCCAGGGTCCCTATGAACCCCCTGGGGACATCAGGACAGGAGCAGGGACTTACACTGGTGCTGTGAATCTTCATCTTAAACTTTTCGAAGTAGAGCCAGTCGCGGGCTTCTTCAGGATCCAGGTCATGGTAGTAGTCCCGGGCGGTGTAGCCAAAACTGTGGAAGACGCCCTCCGGCGTCAGCAGGAGGCTGGTGGGGGTCTTCTGGTTGGCCACCCCTGGGTCCCCTCCTTCCCATTTCCTGCAAACAGGAGCCGGCAGCAGCCTGTGAACCTTAAGGCCAGAGAACGGGTCCTGTCCCATTTCATTTATTTATGCGGGCACGACCTCAAGCACCTTTGCACCAAGGTGCAAAGAAGGGACCAACGTCCTTGGGAAGGTTTTACTCCCTGTGTAACCCCTTCAGGGCTCCTCTGCACCCACACAGGTCGTTATAACAGAGTGCTGATGAAGAGGTGCTCTCACTCCACCCTCCTGGCTCAGTGCAAGACCCATTTCATGGGTTTCTTCCACCAGCTGCTCCCAGGCAGCATCCCTCAGCCGTGATGGTGTGGACGTTTGTTGCCCAGCCTGGCTCCGTCCCTCCCTCCCAGCACACCGAATTTCAGCCGCTTTGGGCAAAAAGTCCATTAAGAGCCCTGGGAGCAGCTCTCGAGCCTCTGCCTTCTCCTCACCTCATCATGTGGATGGCCTCGGGGTCGCTGGAGAAGCTGAAGGCGTAGCCGCTGGAGGTGGTGCCGAAGTCGATGGCCACCACCACGGCGAAGGAGGCAGTTTGCTGGGAGCGAGCCTCACTCCTCTGAAACACAAGGGCAGCTGTTAGGGATGGGTTCTGCCCTGAGGGCGAGCATCGAAGCAGGGCTGGCTGCTTCCAGGAAAGGGGTAAAAAAAAGCCTGTGAAGGGATTAATTTTTCTGGGATCAGGCCTGAAGGCCCTGTGATTTCTGCCTGGGGAAGAGACACAGTGATGCTGAGGCTTCCTCTGCAGTGATGCTGACAACACTGCAACTGCAATGCTGACAACACTGCAATTCCTTCTCTTACACAGCTCCAAATCACCGAGAAGGAGGACTGCTGCTGTCAGGCTCTGGGAGGTCCCTGTTGCAGTTCCCAAAGACAGGCTCATGGGACAAAGGTGCCGGCAGCCTCTGCCCACAAGGGTTGCCTGAGGTGGTGCGGCGGAGTCTCTGTTTCTTCCTGGGTTGGGGTGGCGCTGAGCCCTCCACACTTGAACCCTGGCAAATTTTAGTTGAGAATCCCCAAAACCTTCCCTACTCCTGATCTTGGTCCAAAGGACCTCGTCCCAGGTGTCCCCAAGGGTGACCCAACCAAAACCTTCCTGGCCCAAGTTACTTTAAGGGTTTCCCACTGCTGCTTCCTACAGCTGATGCTTTTCTGGTCCTGCCTTTGAGTCCCTGTCCCTCTCCTCCTGATCAGCTTCCGTGAAGGCACATGGATGGACGTGGTGGGGAGCGGCAGTGATGAAGGAGCCACAAAAACCCTGCTAATGTTCAGCGAGCCCTGTGCCCCTGTCACTGCCCCACGCCGCCACCCCCGCCTGCCGCAGCCTCCCAGCGCACGGGGTGGACATGGAAAGCTAAAAGCCCTCATTAACTTTTAACGTATCCCGATTTGATAAGTGCAGACATTAGCTAGCTGCGAAAAAAAAGCTGGCGATTAGCATGGATGAAGAGGTTGTCTCAGAAATGTGCATGTTCAGGGAGCCGCAAGGACAGCAAAGGCGGGGGAGGAACGGGCTCCGGCAGGCTCCCTGCCTGCCTGCCCCACACTGGGCAGCCCCCTGGGATGTCCGGGTGGGAGCAAGCTGAGACTGGGAGCTTTGCAAAGAGTTCAACTTATGCTGGTGTTTCCTCTAGCTCTTCTCCTGCCTCCTGCTAACCTCCTGCACTGGAAAAACCTCCATCCCACAAATCCCACAGCTAAAGGGAATATTTGAGCCCTGGGGATAGACTAACCCATCCTTCAGCTGACACCGGGGTGCGTGGTGGGGATGGCAACCAGACCAGGAGGGGAAACACTGGGGGGTGACCACCAGTCAAGGAGGGGACAACAGTGGGGAGCCGGACCCTGACAGTCCCAGGGGACACCACAATGGTCTTACCGGTGACTGGGAGGGCGTCAGTGGGGCGATGCTGCAGCTGTCATGGGGCGTCCCCGGGGAGCCAGGAGGGGATGGCGTGAGGCACCGCTCGCCGTTGGCACCTGGGGACAGAGCAGGGTGAGGCTGGGATGGGAATGGCCCCCAGCACCTCTTGAAGACCCTTGCCCAAGGTGAGGGCAACACTTGACATCCTAATGAAGAGGCAGCAGGTGCAGATGAGAGTTTGTCAATGGAGAGGTCAGAGCTGCTGTAGGGGCTGCTCTCGGTGGGCTCCTCGCAGGCCGCTTCTGGGCTCAGGAGGCTTCCCATATTTTTTTTCAGCCATGTGTACACAGATTAAATTAACAAATGAGGAACCCCTGGGAGGTCTCATAAGGAGGTGCTGGAACCAATTGCACCTGGTGTTAGCACTGATGAGCTCGCAGGGATCTCTTCCTCTGGGGATATGTCTCACACCCATGCAGAGGATGGGGACAGTGGCCAAAGAAGGGCTGCAGGACTGAGGCACCTTCTCCTATGGGTCTGGAGGACATAATCTTTTAGCAAGAAGATGGCTCATGGTTAGTTGGACATGATGTTTCAGGGAGGGGTTCAGCTTGCTGGTGTGGGCAGGCTTTGGTGATGAGACACAGGCTCAGTGTCCTCTCCATCACTGAAGAGGAACTTGCACACAGAGGAAGATTTGTCTCATCCTGAAGCCAGTATCTAAAATAAGTCAGGTGAACCTGCAAGCTCAATTTCTCCCCATTGACTCTGCAGAGACTCTTTGGAGGTGGTTGCAGATGGAGATACTTCCCCTATAGATGAGCAAACCAAGGTGGAGTGGATCCTGCTTTGCACATCGGAAGGGGACCAGAGAAGTGGAAGTGCAGTGGTCTTTGAGTGGCAAAGGAGCATCTGGGTCTAATTCCTTGCAGCTGATGACAGAAGTGCCAGAACTAAAGCCCCATGATGTGTTTGCAGCAGTAAGGGACATGGTGGTTCTCCAGAGCTGCCTATTTTTAAATCAAGACAGCCCTCGTCACATAAATACATGCTAGTTCAGCTTGGCAGTGGCTAGCAGGGACAACTGCAATGGATGCCAGAGTCTGCTCTGGGCCAGCAGCTGAAATGCTTGTATCCAGAAGGAACTGGAGGGGGGAGCTTTGGATGGAGAGGCTGGTGGGCTACTGAGGCAGAGAAAGTGTCTGTGGCTTGAGGCCGTGGAGACCCAGCTCCTGAGCCCTTGGCGAGGGAATGTGTGCCCACCTCTGACCTGTGACCATGCTGCAGAACAACCCAGCTTGGCAGAGACCTGGTGACTCCTGTGTGAGCCCATGATAACTCTGAGACATGGAGGTTTATCCTGCGTGGGGAGCTCAGGGAGGATCACGCTGCAGTGAGACATGGGGATGGGGACCTTGGTCTGCAGCGCCTGACCTGGCGGGGCTTATCCTCCTCTTCCTCCTCCTTGAGACTCCAGCCAGTTCTGCATCTCCTTGGGTGAGGCACCCCCAAGAGATCCTCCAGCAGCAGAAGCCTTGTCCCAGGGATCCCCCATTAATCCTGGCCTGTCAGCCCATGCTGGGACTGCTGCGGAAGCACTGGTGGGACGCCTGGCCCCCAGCCCAGCCAGTGCCGGGACAGGGCGAGCCCTGGGGCCGTCCTGCTTGCCCACAGTGTGGGACTGCCTGCTGCCTGCACTCCTCTTGCCACATGGCTCCAATTAGCAGAAGGGATTAATCATCCACCCTGCAAAAGCATGAGCCAATGGACGGGCTCCAGCTGTTGGCGGGGGGCAGCCGGGAAGGGGCTGGTGCAGCTGATGGAGCGGGGCCTTTCCCAAGACACTTGGCTGGCCCTGGATCTGGTCAGGGTACGGTTGTGCTGGGAACAGGACGTGGGGTTCTGGTGGTGACACGGGGATTGTCCACCCAACGGGCTCTGCTGAGACCCGTGTTTTGGGCGCACCCCCCTGGCCAGGTGTGTTGGGACCCTGCTGGAATCTGGACCCTGCTGGAATCTGGACCCAAGGGAGCAGGGACAAGCAGCACCCACTCCCAGGTGGACTCCAGAAAGGTTTGGGGCTGGAGGAGGCTCCTCGTTCTTTCCTCAAGGAAGTGTAAAACTCCAGCTCTTCTTTGCCAGAGACCAGCCGGCAGCTGGTGTCTGTGTCCAGCCAAATCCACCCCAGCTCCCACTGTGACCAGTTTGCACCAGGGTGCCTAAGGGGCAGCTCCCTTAATCCTGCTGGCAGCTCGGCAGTCCCGGAGCCTGCAGAGGGGGTGCTCTGGGACCCCCCCCAACAGCAGCAGCCATGGGGCCAGGACCAGGCTCGGCTGTGCAGGCACCTCCTGTTGTGGTAGTGAAGGTCCTGGCTGATCCCCAATGCTTTATCTCCTTGGCTGGCCAAGAGCAGAGCCGCGGGCACATTGCTCGCCCTGGAATTTGGTGCCATGGTGCCACCGTGTCAGGGACAGTGCTGTGCCCTGTGCCCCTGGGAGCTGTGCCGGTGGCTCTGCTGTCCCCTGCTGTGACACAGCTCCGGTCCCTTCACACCTGCTCCATAAGTGCCTTTCGCTGTATCCCGTGTCTCTGCCATGAATATTTGATCCCTGACAAACAGGAACGTCCCTCCGGGCACCTCTGTGTGCTGGCAGAACCCTGCAGTGGGGGGAGGCCATTGTCCCCCCACCACGAGGGAAAAGCATTGCCCAGGCTGGGCAGGGAGCCGGCAGCTCAGACGGGCTTCCAGCCTGGAGGTCTGGAGACCCAGCCCGGGGCCACGCACATGAGGCATCTTTCCCGTGGGTCTGGAGCCAGCACCCACTGGTGTCAGGACACTGGGTTCCCAGTGATCTGGGGGGACCCTGCAGGGGGTTAATTCTTGCAGTCGCCTCTCTGCTCAGGCTGCTCCCCGGCTTGTGTTCGCAGGGTCAGGTTTCCTCGACGCCAAGGCAGCTGGTTCTGGTTACCCCAGCGCAGGAGCAGCGTGGGGGGCTCCTCCGTGCTGCAGACGGGAGGATGGCTGCTGAGGGGACGGGCGGCTGGGGGAGCACTGAGGGGGACACTTGAGTGTGTGGGGAGGCGAAGGGAGAGGGGCCCGTGGTGTCACGCTTGCAGAGAGCTTGTCCCTGCTGGTGGGAAGATGAGGAGGGGGACAGGGGACCACCCACCCACTGCTGGCCCTGCTGGGCACCCTCCCTGGGGAGCAGCCTTACCCATCCGGAGACTCTGCATCCCGGGCTCCAGGAGCATCGCCATGGCGGCCTTGCCTTCCCGGCTGCAAGAGAAGGAGGAGCGACAGTGGGATGAGTGTCTGTGTGCCTGGAGACACTGACTGTCCCCTCGGCAGTGAGATGCATGGCGTGCCATGAATTGGGGTGTCCACAGGGTCCCCTCACCCCCTGAGTGTTACTGGATGATCCCAGGCTCAAGCCCCACTCAAAGACCTCGCAGGGAGCGTGGGGGGGGACTGGGTTCCTTTCATGAAGCAGGTCAGACAGATGTGCGTGATACAGATGTGTGAAAAATGTCCTCCCACCAGCGTGGGGTCCAGCCTGCAGATTTTTAGGCTTGATCAAAGAAAGAAACTTGAGGGCAGGCGATCCTTTAAAGTTATTTTCTTAATCGAAGCTGTCACTGCCCAGGGCCAGACTCCCTGCAGCACGGTGGCCGCACTGGCAGGAGCAGGAATGGCTGAAGGCGTCCATGTCTGTTCTAGGGGTTGCGACCCAGTGTCGACTAGCTCCAAAACTGCTTTCCCAGCTAATGATCCAGCTCCTGGCTCTCTGCCTGACGCGAGAGCATCCCCTCGCCTCTGAGGCTGCCTGTCCCGCACCGGCCGCTTTTCATCCCGCGGAGCTGGGGGCTCAGGACAAGGCTTAGCTCATCGGGGAGAGGCTTTGCTCCCAGCCAAACCCACCCACGCGCTGGTGGCCAGACCCTGCTCTCGGCAGCCTCCTGAGAAAAACCCCTCGTGCTAAAAATGGCAGGTGGCGAGCCTTTCCCTGCAGCAGGGTGGGGGCTTCTGCTCTGACCACCCCCTCGGAGCGGGCGGCGAGGGGCTGAGCGAGGAGGAGCCNGGAAGGGGGAGGGACATCTGGCAGGCTGAGGCTGTCAGAGGGGCTTTTCCACCAAAAATGGACTTTCCACGAGGTTGCGAGGGTGCCCTGCAAGGACATGCTCTGGGGATCGTCCCTCCAGCGCCGGGAATTTGTGTCTCCTCTGGCAGAAGCTCTGCTTGGGGCTTAACTTGCATTTTTGGTGTCTGTCTGTCCCAGCTGCAGGTCAGACACCCCTTGTGCTGCACCGGGGCCAGGTGGGGGATGACCCTGAGCCTGTCACCCTGGAGCCCAGCCTAATGGGAGCTGTACAGGGACATCCTCTGCATCCCCGTCTCCAAAGTCTGAGCTCCTGGTGGATGGCACTCGCCTCCTGCTGATGCGTGGAGCTGTCAGCCTCAGCAGGAGGGAGAAGGAAGACCTTCGGGTCTGGGGGCTAAACGGTTTCATTCCCTGTTCCTCTGTGGCTGTGGGATGGTCTGGGCAGTTGGTCTGGAGCCTGCGCAGACCCTCAGCCTCTGGGTGGCTGAAATCCTCTGTCTCAGCAAACCAAACTCTGACAGCGCATCTCACTGGAGGGGGTTGGCTGACGGCTGCCTTCGTCCCCAAGCTGCCAAGCCCCTGCCTGGGGTCCCAGCGAGGAGGGTGAGTGGGCACAGCCCACCCTGGCAGCTGGTGCCAGCACACCAAGGGGCCGAGGTGTCCTCCAGCCCCCTTGAGGGGTTCCATCCAACCATGCCCCTCCTTGTGCAGATCTGGGGACCCAGCCTCTGCGCCCTGTGCTGGATGGGGGCTGGCGAAGCTCTGGGGTACCCAGTGAGCCCAGCACCCCCACAATCCTGGATGGTGGATGCAAGTGAGCCTCCCCCTTCCTGAGTACACGCATGTGAACAAGTCACACGCCTGCGGCGAGCCCTTGTGTCCTCCAGTGCCATCCCCATGCAGATCCTGGGCAGTGATGGCTCTGCCTGCATGTGAAGCTGCCTTGCACCCACAGCCCTTCCCGGGGACACGAGTGGAAGCCCCCGCATCCAGGAGACCCTGCTGTGCTGCCAGGGAGAGAGTCCCAGCAGCTCCCAGCGCTCACTCTGGCAAATTGTGCAGGAGCAGCATTTTTGAGGACTTTCCACCATTTCCGCCTCTGCAGGGGCTCACGGAAACAGGGAAAGGAAACAAGTTTGGGAGGATTTCAGGGGCAGCCGAGCCAGGCAGGGGGACAGGCAGGGCCCCGGGGCACAGCCTCGCCGAGCGTGGCATGGGGACACCGGCTTCGCTGAGCAGGGTGTCCTCACAGCTGGGGCTGCCCCTCTCAGGAGGAAGGGATCAGGGCAGCTGTGGGGCTGGGCTCCAGATGTGCAGGGAATGGGGAGGAGGCTGGGAGGGAGCGTGTCTGTGGGGCTGGGGAGCCCCCGAATCCTCCAGGGAAAGCTGTCGGGTTTCCATGGCCGCTTGTGGGAGTTCTCCCCTTCCCGCTGCCATCGCTTGGCCATGGCTGGGAGACAGGAGCCAGTGGGATATTCCAAAAGCCTGCCCTGATGTGGACTGACACGCGCTTGCCCCTGCATGGTGCTGGCATGTCACGGCACTGTCCCTGTGGTTCATGGTGGTACCCCGACCGGTCACAGCAGTGTCCCCCCAGGGCCCATGAAATCTCGGGGGGGCTCATCGAAGCAATCCCCACTCCCACCCATGCCTGCAGCCCACGTCCTCACTGGGGAGAGCCCCCCGCAGTCCTGACACCCCTCACCCCCTGCAGTGCCAGCGTGCTCGCTCAGGGCCAGCTGGGGTGGTGGCACCCTTGCCCCGGCCGAGGGAAGAGCCGGGCAATGCCAGGTCCCCACTGTCCCCACGCCTGGGGTGGTGCCTCTGATGGTCCCCAGCTCCCAGGAAGCCCCACAGCTGCTTACCTCTGGGGAGGCGGCGGGAGGGACAGTTTGGAGACCCCTCAGTCCAGCCACCGCCTCCTCGCTCCAGCCGTGCCGGCCGGGTGCTGGATCCCGCCGCCACCAGCGATGGCCGATGCCCTCCTGCCCGCGGCTGCCGGCGATGCCCAGCGGCTCTGGCCCCGGGCCTGCCCACGCAGCCGGCCCCGCCGCGCAGCCCCCCGCTCTCCGGCTTCCTCTGGCTTCCCCGAGCGCCTTCCTCCCACTCCCACTCCCGGCCGGCGCCCAGCCCAGCCAGCGCCTCAAATTGCAATTCCAGCTGCAGATGTGGGAGCGGGAGGAGGAGGAGGCAGGGCCAGCGCCGCCGCCGGGAATGAAACCTAAACTCCCCGCTCGGCCCCGGGCTCGCTGCAGCCTCCCCAAGCCGGGGGACCACAGGCTGTCGAGGGGGGGACAGACCCCCAGGGGGGATGAGGCTCCCAAAACAGCCCGGGACGGGGATGCTGGGGGGAGAGAGGAGAGACACCAACAATCCTCCACCTCTGCTGGTGCTGTCACACCATTAATTTGTCTTTTCTCCGTCCCCACGCATGTTTCTCTCCCAGTTTTTGTTTTTCTCTTCATCCTGGCTGCTACATCAGATTGTAGCCCCATGGCTCTCCGTGTCTGCCTTCACCTACTGCTGGCTTTCTGCCCACCTGTCTGTCCTGCCTCTCTGTCCATCTGTCCAGACATCCAGCTACCTCCTGACTCCTCCACAACCCTGTTTCTCACAGCCCTTCAGCACCCCCCACAAACCATACTGCCCTCCAGACGGGGCTCCTGCCTCGGGCTGTGCCAGGGAAGAGGTGCCGGGGTGTCCCGAGAGAGGGAGGCGTTGAGATCATTTGGGTCATTGAGATTATTGGGATTATTTGGATCATTAGGATCATTGGGATCATCGGGATCATTGAGATTATTTGGATTATTTGGATCATTGAGATCATTTGGATCATGGCTTGAGATCAAGAAGCCCCTGACCTGCAAATCACTGCAGGCTGGAGTGGTGGTCTTATCAAAACCCTGTAAATGTATATAAAATAAAGGTATACAAAATTAATGCAGTACATGTAAATTGGATCCCTGAGGGATTATCTAGGTGGACCTAAACTGTCATGAGGAGCAGAGGCTCCATGCTGCTGGAGACATACCAGAGAAAACTTCGGTATCTTTACTGGGACAGCCCCCCCGGGGGCACAAAGATTTGGGGGCCCAGCTGAGAGGCAGAACCATGGGCAGGACTGCCTGCGAGCTGGGGGCGATCAAAGGACGGGCACGGAAAGCCCTGTGGCTGGGAACAGGCATTGCCTGGGGGTGCGGTGGCCTGGAGGAGGACATGCAGGATGATGGGCTGCGAGCATCGGGCTGACACTTGTTGAGGACGCACGGGTGGGAGCAGAGGAGCTGCTGTGGCAGCACCATCCTGTGCCAGCACCTGCCATGGGGACATCCAAACCCCAAAGAAGGTGAGAGGGTGAATGCTGAAGCTGTGGTGAGGAGCCAAGCTCTCGGAGCAGAGCCTGAGTCCCTCCCAGCGGCTCAGGTCTCTGAAGTGGAGTCAAAAGCTGCTGGGTCTTTGCTCTTCTCCCTGGGCTGGGCAGCCCTGACACCCCAGTGATAGGCCCTGCAGGGTAAGTGCAGCCTGAGGGCCACGCTCCACGCTTGCCTCCCTGGACTGTCCCCTGGGAAGGTGTTAGGGGACTCTCCCTCATGGACGTGGAAAAGGGCTGGTGAGCCTGGGGTGCCTGTGATGAGCTGGTCGTCTCTGTGCGCCCCCCCCGCACACCTAATGATGCACGTGCACATCTGTCCATCTCCCAACTCTCTATACCCGTGCTTCCTTCCTGCCCCCACACAGGCACATTTGTCTGCCAGTTTACTGCCTGCTCCCTCCTCCTTTTGCTGTAGCAGCACCCAAGTCACTGGTCCCAGTTTGGGAACTGGGAATAGCCTAGAAGGTGACTGGATGTGCCTGGAGGGGGTTGAGCAGGTAGCTCCTGCAGGCAGGTCAGGCAGGAGATGGGCAAAGCACGGGGTTAGGACTGGCCATCGCGTGTTCCTGAGCAGGCTGTGCATGCACACATACATGTACAGGCTCACACACATGTGCACATACATGTACGTACACGCGTTGCATCCTGGTTCCTGCACCAGCTGGACAGAAAAATTTCGCCACTTTCCAGGGCACTGTGGGGCAGCAGATGCCCAGCTGTACTGGGGCTGTACTGGAGCTGGTGGAGGTCGAGGTGACAGGCTGGGTGGCAGGAGCAGGGAGGTCTCATTCTCCCCCATAGCTGGGGAAGCTTCTGGAGAGAGGGGAGGAGGAGGGGAAGAGAGGGGCGGAGGGGGCTACGCCTGTGTTTTCTTCCCTGGCGCCTCGTCAAGAGATGAGGTAGCGCTTTCCGGTAATTGAGGCAAGGCCCATGGAAATGCCTCGGTGAGACAGGAAGCCCGGGAGGAGAATGGAGAACTGGAGCTGGGAAGCGAACACCGGTCCCTGGCCGGGAGGCAAAGCCTGTGCTCTGCCAGGGGGGGAAAACAAACCTGGGGCCGGGCCAGGCTGGTGTGTCCCCCACCTGGGCACCCCATGGGACCAGCATCAGTGCCCCCTCCCCAGGAGCCAGGGCAGCCACTGGGCATAACCCTGCGGGCGTGTGGGCAGCCTCTCCCCTCCTGCCCAGTCCACCCAGTTTGCTCCTCCAAAGGCAGGCAGCATCTTCTGGGAAGAGCAAAGTGGAGAGCTGGTCCTTCCTGGGCTGGGACCTGCAGCATGAGGAGGGCAATCTTTATCATCATCAGCATTATCATGTCCCATCACCAGGCATCCCTGCATGGGGCTGGGGGAGCGGGGTGGAGAAGTAGGCAGTGGGGCTGGTGCAAATGGGGGCGGAGGAAGGTGCCACCAACCAGACCAAAGTCTTTGTGACCTCAACGCCAAGGGGATCCCATGGGGAAGGGGGTGTTGTTGCCCGCAGCCCCTCCTCTCCCCGTGCCGGCACACTGGGAGCACACCCAGCCTGGGAAGGTCCAGCTCGCTTCCTTCTCACAACACAGCCCGTGCTTCCAGCCAGGGGCAGCTCTTGCAGGAGTTCGTGGTGGTGACGGCCAGGCGAGGTGGGTACGAGCCAATTTACGAAATTTCCCGTTGTTGGCCATCCCGTCCAGTTCCAGTGCTTCCTTGCTGAGCCTTGCCCCACCTTGGGCTGTGTTGGATTCCTCTGAACTGGCACAGCCCTGCTGCCCTGGCCAGCATCCCCCCGCACCCCATCCTACCCGCACTCTTGTGCCCTGCTGCAGTGGCTGAGTGCTGCCCCAGGGGGGGCTTTTTGGGCTGGCAGCCCCCCCTCCAGCTTCCCACGGAAACCACGGGGAGATGGAAAGCACCAGTGCGTGGGGGCCATCTGTGGTTGTTTTGCACATGGTTTGGGACAGACTGTCAGCAAACAGCTGTCAGCAAACAGCCTGTGCCTCGCTTTCCCCATCATCCTCACGCTGGAGGTGTCGGGGTGGGCTGCAGTGGGCAGGGGGTGCAGAGACCTGGCTGTCATCAGCTGAGCCCCACAAAGCTGCCGGCGGGCTGCCCCCCAGACACCCCTCCCTGCCCGCTGGGGGCTGTAGGGGCTGCTGAGCCGGCCTTGGGGTGCAGGTGGGGATGAGCACCTGGTCCAGTCGTGACCCCCTTCAGCCTGGGGGGCTCCCCTGCCACAGGGCTGATGCTGGGAGAGGGGGAGCCCCACATGCACTCTTGCACTCACACACACACACACACAAAGCGAACAAACGCTGTGCGCAGCCCTGCACAACCGCCCTTTCCGGCCAAACACGCCCTGCACACGCATGCGCACACGCACACACATGTGCACACGTGTCCCCGACTTCCCCAGGAAACCACAGCAGCACACAGCCCCTTCATGGTCCTCACCGGACCTTTCATCTCCCCAGGCCCAGCATTGTCCCCCCGGCCAGCAGCCATGCCAGCTTCCTTCCCAGCCTCTTCCTTTCCCCTGCCCGGCAGCGGATGTCAAACACCCAGTGGGGTCCCACCCGCTGACCCAGCCAGACCACCGGGGGTCCTCATCCCAGCCCCAGGGCACCCTGTTGTGATAGAGGAGAAGGAGGAGGAGGAGGATGCACCGGGAGGCAGCAGTGGGGTGAGCTGGCGTGGGGTGGCCGGTGGTGCCTCTCCCAGCCCTGAGCCCCTGTTGCCCGGGCATCTGGAAAGTATTAGCCAGCCAGGCTGGTGCGTTAGCCGCTAACGAGCAGAGGACATCTCTGGGCACGGAGGCACACAGAGAGGAACTGGCACTGTGCTCCCCCTACTCCCCACGGCTCCTGCCACCAGTCAGCGAATATTTCCTGAACTGGGACAGCTGGAGTTCTCCAGGAAAGGAAAATAAACCCATGGAGAGGGCCCGGATGGGGGGGCACAGGGCTGGGGGAGAAGAAGCGCAGCAGCTCTGCCTTGGGGACCTCTGCACCATCCCAGCCAGCGGTGGGGACCACTCCTGGGTCCCCTCCCACTGTTCCAGCTGTGCCCAGCTGTGCCCTTGCCTCTGCCTCCATCGCTCCTAGTTATGGGGTGTCCAGGTGGCCCTAATTTGCTGGTAAAGCCATCCTGGGGCTGTGCACTCGGGGCTGCCCATCTCCTATCTGTGCTGGGCCCACAGACACCCCATTTCTTCCGTGAACACTGGGAGTTGGTGGCCACAGACATGTGGAGATGAAGGAGCCAGGACAGCTGCTGGATACTGCAGCAGGGAGCTGCTATTTCCCTGGGATTTTTGCCACCCCTTTGTGGCTCTGGGGGCTTAAACCCAGAAAAATCCCATCACAGTCACCTGCATGGGGGAAGCATTTCTCTCTCCTTGTTTCCAGGACCTGCGCAGAGCCCTGCCATGGTATCACCCGGCTACAGTCTTTTCCCACCATGGCATTACCCCATGGGTACCTCTGGGGCAGAACTGGGGCACCCCCCACCCGTGGCTCCCTTTAAGCCATGCTGCTGGGTGAGGCCAGAGGAATTTGGACTGCTCTGAATTCCCCCGGCATCTCACACCCAACTCCCAGCCGGCTGCCTGGGACCCGGGAAGGAGAAGCCCCTGCAGAGCTGCTTCCCCCAGGCATCCTCAGCTGTCTGGGCCATCGCCGCACTCCCTGGGAAGGAAAACAGAGGATTTGAAACCAAAATGGACCTTTCCACCCTCCTATGTCCTGGCCCTGCTCAGCACAGACACAGCAGCCGTGGCAGCACGATGGGAAGGGGGGGCTCCCGTGGGCTTCCAGCTACAGCTCCTGAGACTGATGTTTCAGGTCCTGATAACCGTGAGCGGTGAAAAAGAGACGAGCAAAATGCAAAATGATGTAGCAAAGTGGCTGCAGACAGGAACAAGGGAGCTGAGCGGCGTAGGAGGGATCTTTATCCTCTTCCCCGCCATCTCGGCCGCTGTTAGTAATGCGATGCAGGCGAGAGCCGTGTCGGGGACATCGTCTTGACAGCGGCCGTCCCTGAGCACTTTTAAACATGCCCTTCACTCCGGGCTCAGCGTCCTGCCCCGTGTGCGCTGGGAGGGATGGCGGGGAGCGGGTCAGGAGTGTCTCGTACAGCAGCAGAGCGTGGCCACGCTGGTTTGGCTTCAAGTTCTGGGGCTGGAGGGGTCTTTGGGGGAGAAAGGGGGAAAGGTGCCTGGGTGAGGGTTCCCTGTCTCCCAGGCAGTGATGGCCCCAGAGTGTCCTGGGTTGGTGCCTCACTGCCCTGGATAGGCAGCAGTGGGGTGAGGGCACCCTTCAAGTGAAAACTGTGTCGTGGGAGGATGCCTTAAAAATTTCCTGAGAAGCTGCTTTCTCTTAACTCCCCCTGCAAGCCTTCGGATTTTCAAGTCGACATTTTACTACCAGCAGTTTTGGCAGAAACCGCTTTTTCCCTGCCAGAAAACTGAAGAGAAACCCCAAATCAGAGTGTTTCCATCCAAAGCCGCTGTTGTTATTCTTCCCAAAACCTCTTGTGAATGGGAAAGCCGCTTCTCGCCCCGCGGCAGCTCTCGGCAGGCTCCACTCCATCCCTCAGCCGCCGGCTTCACCAGCAGCAGCATCTCCTGGCGCCGAGGGGCTCATCCCGCAGAGCCCCAGCAGCTCCCCAGGGTCCAAGGGGGCAGTGAGGGGAGAGGAGGGAGGGACATGGCCAAAGCCCCACGGGAGATGGGTCCCACTTGCTCCCCAGACAGCTGTGGCAGGGCTGGCTCTTGGTGGGATGGCTCCTGAGAAGCCATGGCTAATGTTCCGATGGAGAGCCAACTGTACTTTTCATCATAAAAGTGGGTGTAACACGGGGGTACTTGTGGACCACAATCCAAGGAAGGAGAGTTGGGGTCTCAGCCATTGGGGATCGCTCCCTGCTCCTGGAGAGGAGGGCAGGAGCAGAGCTGATATTCCCTCCACCGTTTCTGATCCTTCCCAGCTGCTGCCTGCTCACCGCCCCCCTCCCCAGCCCCGTGTCCCCGTGGGACCGGTGCTGTCTGTCCCCTGCAATGTTACAGACCTTCAGGAGTGCAGCGGCTCCGGCGCTGACAGCGAGCAGGGCTCCTCGTCTGCCGCGGACAAGAAAGCTTTTAGCTCCGGACATGGGGGCTGCAGGCACGTTAATGGGGCCACTACCACCTCCCCACCCACCCTGTGCTGCGGCCAGAGGAGGCTTCTGCTCGCAGCAGTGAAACCCTCCCTGGGTCTGTCACCAGGAAAATGCTTTCAGCCCGTTCCTGCATTGCACCAGGTGGGAGCAAGGGGACTCTTTGTTCATATCAGGGGTGCCCAGCTTCCTCTGGTGTGTTAGAAGGTGGCCCCACCACATGGGAATGGATGCCTGTGGCTGGAGGAGCTGGAGACTGAGGGTTTGATCCCCTTCCATGTGGCTGGGCCTGCCCGGAACTGGTCTCCACGTCTTTTGTGGAGCTGCCAGCAAAAGATACGGAGTTTGCCTGGCCCCCGTGCCCGGGAAGGCAAAAGCAACCTCAGGATCATGGCTGGGATGGGGAAAGGGTGGCTCAGCACTGCCATGGCTTTACACTGTCCTGGGGGATGCTTGAGCATCCAAGTGCTCTCATCTCATCCCCTGTGGCCTGGGGGATGCTTGAGCAGTCTGGAAGAGGGAGATGAGGCAAGAGTTGAGCCAGACCTCGGCTGCCTGCCATGGGAGGCCTCAGCGGCATCAGCACAGTTTGATTTCTTCCCTGTTGAGTGACAGCCCCCCAG
Organism: Arenaria interpres; assembly: GCA_013399435.1. Classification (NCBI taxonomy): domain Eukaryota; kingdom Metazoa; phylum Chordata; class Aves; order Charadriiformes; family Scolopacidae; genus Arenaria; species Arenaria interpres. Next base: position 28,708 of record VXAK01005477.1, on the reverse strand, counting down.
GAGCAATCCCAGGGCTCCACGGAGGAGCTCTGCAGCCTGCTCTCCACCTGGTGCTGCAGCTAAGGGCTGCTGGGGGTTTCATAGAATCATCATAGAATCATAGAACGGTTAGAGTTGGAAGGGACCTTAAAGATCACTGGGTTCCAACCCCGCTGCCATGGGCAGGGACACCTCCCACTAGAGCAGGTTGCTCAAAGCCCCATCCAGCCTGGCCTTGAACACTTCCAGGGATAGGGCATCCACAGCTTCTCTGGGCAACCTGTTCCAGTGTCTCACCACCCTCATAGTAAAGAATTTCTTTCTGGTATCTAATCTAAATCTCCCCTCTTCCAGTTTAAAACCATTACCCCTTGTCCTGTCAAGGACAGGTGTCCTGTGTTTTCTCTCCCCGTCACTGGTCCTGCTTGCGCAAACTGTGCAATGTGGGACAGCTGTGGGCTGAGGTTGGGACCTCAGCATTCTGGAGCTGAGCGAGGACAGTGGCATCTCCTTTGTACACAGCCAGCATCCCCTGGGTCCCATCCGGCCCCCTCGAGCTTGGAGGAGCTGGGTCCTGTCCATGGGGACACAATGAGGCTGCAGCCAACCCCAGACTGCAGAGTATGAAGATCCCAAGTCCACACAGCATGGGATGCAATGGAGTATTTTGAAGCCCCTTGAATGCTGCTGCACAATCTGGGGCTGGTGGGACCCAGCATCTTCCAGGAGCGGTGCTTGGACCAGGATACCCTTGGAGCATCCCGGGTGCTTGCGGCACAGTGTCGCTGAGCCTGTGCCACACATGCTGTTGGCAGGCTCAGAGCATCACCCTGAGTCAGGACGGGGCTGTCACAGCTTCACACCTGGAGGTCTTTAGTCGCTGAGAGAGAGGGGAGGACATGGGCGCTGTGGTCAGGAAAAGCAAACCCTCAGGTTTAGTCTGAGCTGGGCTTTGGGTCTGATCGTGTGAGGACGGCTCAGGTGGGCTGCGGCAGCGACCAGGGTGGGAGAGATGCTGCAGGTAACCTGCGGTCCCCGGGGCGTCCCTCACCTGGCCTCAGGGCTGTGGCGTCTGGTGGCCCATCTTGCCAGCACAGCCTGGGCTGGCTCCACCGCTGCCCGGCAGCAGCGGGGCCGAGCGACGGCTGTGGGCACAGCTCCCTGGCAGCGCAGCAGGAGCACTGCCGTGTCATATCACATTACATTGTACTTTATTGCTTATTGTGTCACAGGAATAATTTAAGTCGCTTTTCTCATCTGGGACTGCAGAAAACACTGTCTGGCTCTTGAACTAATGAAGCGTCTGGGATCAGTGACTCAAAATGCTTAAAACACTTCAGTCCAGCATTTCCTAAATTTAAAAGTCAGATTTATGCATTTGAAATTGATTTTTCACTTGAAAGCTTACTTTGCTTCTACATATGTGAATGTTAAAAGCTCCCAGAGATGTTGAATCCAACCCAAAACATTTCCTTAGAGTCAAGCAACAGCTCAGCCTGAAACTTCTGCTCTCATAAGCACAGAAACCAGCAGAACCTTCCAGGGCCGTCCCAAGCCAGGGCTTTTTATTTTAGCTGGATGTTTGTGCAGACCCGGACTTAACAGGGGCTGTGTGGGTGATGCTCTGCCCATAGGCACAAGCAAAGGTTTGAAACCCGTGGCGCAACACTGGTTATTGTCCCTGGAGCATTCCCTCACCCTGGCAGCTCCCTCCTGCCCTTCCTGCACTGCACCTCCCAGCTGCTGCCCCCACCTCTGCCTGAGCCCCTCATCTACGGCTCTGCACCCTACCAGCAGCACCCATGCCATGCCATGCCATGCCATGCCATGCCATGCCATGCCATGCCATGCCTTGCCATGCCGTGCCATGCCATCTCATCTCATCTCATCTCATCTCACCTCATCATCCCATGCCATGCCATCTCATCTCACCTCATCGTCTCATCCCATCCCATCTCATGCCATGCCATGCCATGCCATACCATGCCATACCATACCATACCATACCATACCATGCCATCTCATCTCATCTCATCTCATCTCATCTCATCTCATCTCATCTCATCTCATCTCATCTCATC
>VXAK01005477.1:6094-26220 GCA_013399435.1 Arenaria interpres | reverse complement strand
GGGGGCGCGGGGGTGTCTGTGTGTCTGTGCTCGGGGCAATGGTGGTGGTGGGGGGGCTTGGAGAGGTGCAGGGTGTGCGCCCAGACCACAGTGCAGGCGGTCCCCAACATCTGTCTGACTCCACACAAGGGGACAGAGTCCTGGGGATAGCCCCAACCGGCCCTCCCAACCCCGGCATCCCCCCCGCGCTTCCAAATCTCCCCTCCCAAAGAAAAATAGTCTCTGTTGACTCAGGTGCCAGCCGCCGAGCGAGGCGACGCCGGGGCTTGGCCGGACTTTTATAGCCTGTCTCCCAGCAGAGCGGCTATTTATTTTATTTGTCCTTTTCTTTCAGCCTTCCCCCCCAGGAAGGTTAAGGTGAGGCTTCGGGGATGGCGCGGGGGGGTTGGGTGAGGGACGCAGGGAGATTTAGCCCCATCCTCCAGCGCTGCCACCTCTCCCACCTCCTTCCTCCAGCTTCCAGCAACGTCCCACCAACAGAAAGCCAAAAGGCAAATTTTGAAGGGGGGGGAAACAGGGTTTTGTCCCCGTTCCCTCTGCGGAGCAGGCTTTGGGGTACCTCAGCCACTGGCAACTGTGGTGAGCCGGGGTGGGAGGGCTGGGGGTGTCCTTGGGGCGGGCATCTGGCACATCCCTGCAACCAGGGTGGGACAGCTGATTTATGCTCCTTATTCCCATCGATGTTTTCCTTTCCTCTCCCTCCTGACAACCCACACCTCAAATTCCTGGGATGCCCCCAGGCAGACCCTTATCGCTCTGGTATGCTGGCCAGCCCACATTCCTCCTGGGCAAGGAGCAAGTTCCCTCCTACATCTCCCCAGCCAGTCCCGGCCCCTGTCCCTCCACCAGCCCTGGAAAAGGCAGATGTCATGGGGGGAAACCCCATGGGACACGGCGGGGAGAGCTTTGCCCCCCAGAAGATGCTTGTCCCAGGCTGCAGGGATGGCCACCCCCCCTTCCCTGGGCGCAGGGCGTGGGTTTTGTTGGCACATTGCAAACTTTCACTGATTTGCCTGATTTTCTCCATTTGTTTCAGCTTCCCCAGAAGGTTCCCCTTTGCAGATGGTCACCACTCTGGGGGAATGTGTCTCGGGACCTGTAAAGAGGAACTGGATGGGGCTCTGTCCTGGATGCTGGCCCACTGCCCACACAAGGGCTGAGGGCAAAGGGCTACAGAGGCAGGCAGCCTCTGCGTGCCTGGCACCATGTGAGTGGCTGATCCAGCAGGGACTCCAAGCTCTGCTGATGCCCATGTCACCAATTTGGGGAAGCCTGTGGGTCCCTATGGCTTGGCTGGGGGCAAGCAGGGTGGAAGCTCTGAGCCCGGGATGTGATGCTAAATGGGTGTGGGAGCTCCTGCCAACACCTCCTTTCAGATGTGTCTGCCAGGCTCCTGAGCTTCTGCAGGGCTTGGGGAGCTGGGAGCAAGGTGGGCTGTTGATCCTGAGAACAAGCCTACAGGGTGGGACAAGGCTCCATGGGGTCTAACCCAACCTGGTTGTTCTGGAAATGAGTGCAGGTTTCCAACAGCTCTTTGAAAGGGCCTTGACATGACCCATCATCTCGGGCACCGGCAAGCCTGGGCTGGGTCTGTCCACCATGCTCAGGGAGAGCTCCTCGGCTCTGCTCACAAGCCCAGCCTGACTCCATCCTTACCCAGACCCACGGGAGAGAAGACCACTCCATCCTGGCAGTGGATGTCAAGCTCAGGCAGGGCTTGCCATGTCGTGGAGCTGGGCCAGCCCAAACCTTGTACCTTCTGGATCATGCTGCTGCCCACCACAGGGATGCATTCACACCAGGGCTGCAGAGACAGTCCCTGCAGAGCAAAGGGACTCATCCAGGCCTGGCAGCACCCAAACCTTGAGTGGGGACAGAGCACCCAGCACTGTCCTGTGCAAGGGCAGAGGCGGCGTCTGCTCAGGCAAAAGCAGTGCAGAGGGACCAAAAGGGAAGCAGAGGCGCAGGAAGCTGATGCAGAACAAGGGCTGGAGCCGGGTCAAGCTGCCTCAGGCTTTCCTGCCTCGGGCCAGATGGCCACTCTGGCTCTTTGCAGAAGCCCTGGAACCGGCCAGCCTGAGCCCAGATGCCATATGGCTGCATTTGCCTAAGTCAGGGTTTCTTCACTTGGTGCTGCGTCAGGAAACGCAGCTCAACTCCTTCCCAAACTGGGCTGGGAGCGCACGGTGCCCCCCACTGCAGGGGGTGCAGGCTTGGCACAGCCTCTCCGCACTGGCAGCCCGTCTCCCTGCTCACTGGTGGCATCTGGGACCAGTTTTTGGGCAGCACTGCTTGGAGGTGGGTGGCAGAGCCCCAGGGGCTTGCTGGCGCTGCGGGCAACTGGTGCTCCTGCCCTGCTGGCTCAGCACCCGACCCAGCTGAGTCAAGCCTGGCACGGGCATGGAGCAGCTGGGGAGGGTACAGCAGGGCTCTGCACTGCGGAACGAGGTCCCGGAGGGCAGTTTCCCACACCCCCCGTCCCCTTAACACAAGGCTGAGCGTTGACCCTGAGCCATTGAACTTGAGTGCAGGCGTTACCCAGTGCCCAGACGGGCTCCTGCCAAGGTTCCTTTGATTGAGATACTGGCACCTGTGGCAGAGGCTGGGTCTGGATCCTGTCCCAAACTGGCCAAAGATCAGCTCAGCCCCTGCCTGAAGGTCATGTTACAATGCCAGGCTGGGACTATTTGCTCCTGGTTGCTCCCTGGGCAGGTTCCCCCAGACTCCTCTGGTGCCTCCTCCTGAAAACCCAAGCAGATGGTGCCCCGGCTGCAGTTTAAATCATGCAGCTTGGCCAGGTGGCCCTGGCAGCCTTTGCATCCCCCCTTGTCTTGGCACAGCCTTGGTGCTGAGATGGAAACCCGCCTCGAGAGGGCTGGCAAAGTCCTCTCCTCGCTTTGGGCATGTGGGCTACAGTGAAAACTCACAAATGATCAGAGAGAATAAAGCTTCTGGGTGATGGGTTGCCCCAGGGAGGACTTGGGCAGATGTCAAGTTGGCTGCAGCAGCATCACCTGGTTGCAGGCACCTGCACCTCCAGTGTGGGCTCTTCCTGCTAACCCCAGAGACCCTCTGGGTGTGCTGGGCAGGAGGGTGGGTACCCGCAGGGCTGGGGTATCACCCTGCTCTGGCTCTGGCACAGCACAGGGCCAAGGGTGCCCCCAGGGGGCTCTGGAGGTACCAGGAGAGCGATGCTGCTTGGGCTGCAGCAGTGCAAAGCAGATGCAGCCTCCTGATGTCCCTCATAGCTTGGAGCGCTGGGGTGCTGCCAAAACCTCCTGTGGGGACCACCATGGCTCCTGCCCCAAAACAGCTCTGAATTAGTAAAAGGAAAGAGGTATCTGATGATGTCAGCCACTTCCCAAAAGCAGCGGCAGGCACAAATCCCTGAACGGGGAAGTGATGCGGTTTGGGCTCCTCACCCCTAGCACCAGATAAATAGCTGTCCCCAGGCAGCGAGGGGCAGGCACGGTCCCCAACGCCACGCTGACCCCGGTACCCTCCCCTGCACCACCGGAGGCACAGGCACTCCCAGGTAATGCCGCTGCTCCCCAGGGAGGTCCTGGGACAGGGACACCTGGGGCAGAAACTTGGCCCTGGGGTTCACCGCGCTGGGCTGGGACGAGGTGCCCACAGGATGCTGTGCGGGGCTGGGGGTGGCACAGGCTGCTCACGGGCACCTTGCCACGGGGTGGATGGCTGTGGAGGTGAGAGCATCTTTGTGGGGCTGAGCCTGGTCTGTCTTCTGCTGGTGCCAGGAGAGTTCCCCAGACACCCCCAGGTCCCTGGTCCAGGCTCGGGGCTGAGTTTGGAGCCAGGGTTGCACCTGACCTGCATCCCTTGGTGCAGGTCCCCACGTGACAGATTGGCAAAGCCCCTGTGGTGGCAGCGAGAGGGTGGTGTGGGACTGCTCAGCCTCCCAGCCCGTGCAGAGGGTGCTCTTCCAGCCCCTGGGACTGGGGCAAGATTGGTGCCAGGGTGGGTGCGGAGCAGGCAGCAGCAGAGCAAGGCTGGGGTACGGGGCCACCCCCTTCCCTTGCTGGCTTTCACAGGCAGAGGGATGGGACAGGCAGCAGGGAGGTGGTCTCCTTGCCCCTGAGGAGCCGTGTGGTGGGTGGGAGCATTGGGGGATAAGGGCAGGGAATTTCCTTCCACCCCTCATCCCAAGGGTACGNCCACCCCCCTGTGCTGCCCCGCTGTGCCGCTCCTGCATCCGGAATGGCGCTGGTGTTGCTGCCAGCGGGATTTGTCCTGCATCGGTCAATAACCTGTTGACACACCACGTGTTTCACCCCTTCTTGTTGCCAGGGTCCCCTCTGCCGAACACTAGCCTCGAAGACCGGCCAACTCGCACCCTTGTGGCGTGAGCCAGCCTTGCCTTGGCCCACAGGGACCCACAGCCGTGCCTGNGGGCAGGGAATTTCCTTCCACCCCTCATCCCAAGGGTACGCTCCCCAACTGCCCCGTGGTCCCATCTACGTCGCTTTCTCCACATCGAGACATGGTGGAGGCTGAAGAGACCAACACCAGAAGTTTCCCCTCGTCGTGCTCTTGCCCCAGTTGACACATTTTTATGGCAATAGGTCATTTTTGCTAAAGCCTGAAGAAGTGGGATATCTCCCTTGCACTTGCTGGCACGCACAGAAGCCCTTGCGGGGGTTTTGCTGGCTGTCCCGCAGGTGGGCTGGTGGCAGCTCAGGCTGAGACTGACTGTGGGTGCAGAGGAGACTTGGTAATCAGGACATAATTGCCTTTCCCCTGCCTTGTTTTCCAGTTCATGACAACTAAACATTCTTGCCTGGTCAGTATCAGTTGATAGCGCATACCCTGTGCTGCTCGGATGCCTGCAGCCTGCCAGGCCCAGGCTGCCGATGTGCTGCACAGGTGCTAATTTTTGGGTTGAGAAATCTTTACAAATGTTTTAATTTTGTTGAGCTAACGAGCACTGGGGCCCCACCACGGGCTTGCCGTGCTCCCCAGCAGCAACACGGGGCGGGTGGGTGGAGGGGAACCGGGGTCCCCCATCCCGTGCCGAGAGTCCAAGCTGCCCAGAAACCGAAACCCAGAGAAGTGAGGCAGAAGAAATGAAACTTGGTGTCCGTGTGAGCAGGGCAAGGGCGGGGGGAATGGGTGGAAGTAGACCCCGTTGCTGAGCCAGCACTTCCTTCCTCCTTTGCCCTAAGCCCAGTGGCTCCTGCCGGTCCCATGGCTATTTCTGGCCCCCATGCTGTCCCCAGCTCCCTCCAGAACCCTGGGCAGCCCTCCAGCCCCACAGTGCTGGGGGTGCTGGGGTGGTGGGACCCCCTCAGAGGGCTCTGGGAGGGCCATTTCCTTTGCTCTTGGTGCTTCAGTTTGGTTAGGAAAAATCCCGGGCAGAACTAAAGCTCTTAGGAGTGCTTTGGAGTCTAAAATATCTCCCTAAACCAAATTAGCAGCAAGCAAATTCAAAGCATATGTTGGAAAAGAAGGTGTTAGCAAAGCAGCAAATCATTGTTTGAAGGAAAAAAAGGTTGGCTCAGGGAGTAAAGAGCTTGCCTTGTTCAATATGGAAACATTGCTAAGTTGTTTGATAAAGATCTATAATGAAATGAATCAACTAATTGATTTTCACAATGAAAAAAAATTCTGGGAAAAAATCTGGTTTATCATAAAATAATTTTTTTTAATTTAAAATTAAGTTCCTCAGTTTACTTAGGTCTAGAGCTGCAAAAAACCATTAAACCCACTAAAAATTGATAAACCCCTTGTTGAAACCATCCCACCTGAATGTATAACACCGAAAGGTAGAGGCAGACCCCGGAGCAGGCACTGGCCGTGCCAAGCTAGGGGCTGCGGCCGCGCTCCTCCTCGCCGCAGCTGGTCTTATTGAAATCAAAACTGTGGAGTCAAAAAATCCACGTCCTTCGGTCCCACTGCCAGGTCCCCAGCGCTCTGCAGTCCCCTGGTTTGGCTGCTCCCACAGAGCACTGGCACCTTTGTGTCTCTGGCATTTCGGCAGCCAGGATGCCGTGTGCCCAGCAGAGCTGTGATATCAGGACAGCTTTAACACATGCCCATCTGTGTTCCTCTGTCCTCACATCTGTACATCCCCTGCACATGCTGAGACCCTCCTGGGCTTGGCTGGCAGCCGTGAGCAGGTCACTGGGATTTCTGCCTTTATGGGCTTTTCCCTGAGAGTGCTTCTTTAGGAGTATCTCTCCTCTTATTTTCGGGTATCCACTTGCTTTCCTCTGCCCTCATTTTAATTTTCAACTTAGACTCCCACAACCAGCATTTGTACAACCCCATCCCGTGCCAACACACGCGTTTGCCCTGTCAGTATTACGTTGGTCTTCATTTGCTCCCCGTGTTGCACGGAGGCATGTGAATAAGCCTTGTAAAACTTGTCACCTCACCGCAAAGCCCGGATTAGCTCCTCAAACTCCCATGAGAGTTCAGCAAAGCTGGGGCTCCCCCTCACCCCGCACCTCCCTCTCCCCCCACCCCCCTGTGCTGCCCCGCTGTGCCGCTCCTGCATCCGGAATGGCGCTGGTGTTGCTGCCAGCGGGATTTGTCCTGCATCGGTCAATAACCTGTTGACACACCACGTGTTTCACCCCTTCTTGTTGCCAGGGTCCCCTCTGCCGAACACCAGCCTCGAAGACCGGCCACCTCGCACCCTTGTGGCGTGAGCCAGCCTTGCCTTGGCCCCCAGGGACCCCCAGCCGTGCCTGGGGTGCTGCCATGCGCCTGCCCTGGTGGCTTCTCCTCCTGGCCAGCCTCGTCCCGCCAGGTACGGTGCCACCGAGAGACCCGCTGCCTCCTGCCCTTCTGGCATGTCTGGTTTCCTGCAGGGGGTGGTTGCCTGCATTTACACCAGGAGGGGTGGGAGCAGGAGCGCTGGTGCCCTGGCCCTGCTGGGAGCCATGCACAATACCCAAGGGATGGGCAGACAGGCGCTGGGGATCCCAAGGCTGGTCCTGGCTCTCCCACAGAACATGGCATGGCAGATGCTCAGGGGAGATTTGCCATCGTATGCTGCATCGTGCCATGCCCCCACATGGCAGCTCTGCCCATGCCCCTCCTCTCGATGGGCAGGTGTGTGGTACTCATGGGCAGGGATGGGGGTGGGCTCTGGGATGGGGTGGGCATGGGGTGGCAGGGACTTCAGCCAGGGCATGAGAGAAAGGGCAAGGAGCCAGAGAGGGGATCAAGGAAACAAGCTTATGGAGGGCCAGAGGGGCAAATTGTCTTTTTTTACTAGTTTTTCAGGCCTTTGCTTTTCAAATCCAGCTGTTGCCTTGCACTGCCTGAAAGCACCACCCACAGATCCAGCTTTTCCTCCTCACGTCCTTCTTCTCCACCCCAAAATTTTCCTCTAGGCTGTTTTGTGTGTCCCCCCTGCCCCATTCTACTCTCTCACTTCTGGGCATGAGCCTCTCTCTGCCCATCAAAACATCCTGCTTGTTGAGGCAGCTCAGGAGATGTTACCTGGCTCTGGGGGTGTCCCAGGAGGGGAGCAGGGGGCTGCAGCCCAAGGAAGACCCTGGCATGACTCACCCCCTGACCCACCCCCTTCCCACTGCCTCCCTCCAACACAGCCCTCAGCTCGTGGGGGGTCACCTACCCCGAGTCCCTGTGGGGTGTCAGGGGCTCCTGCGTGCTGGTTCCCTGCACCCTGAGCTACCCCAACAACGTGGTGGCCAACGACGGCATCGTGGCCATCTGGTACAAGGATTACGACAACCAGAAGACGCTGGTGTACCACTCGGCAGCCCAGGAGGTGGATGCTCGCTTCAGGGGCCGTGCCCAGCTCCTGGGGGACCCCGCTGCCCACAATTGCACCCTGCTGCTGCGGGGGGTGACGCCAGAGGACAGTGGGCCCTACAGGTTCCGCTTTGAGATTGTCAATGGCGACCGGTGGTCGGCGGCGCGGGATGTGATGCTGAGGGTTTCAGGTGGGTATGGTGGTGAGACCCCTCCCAGCCCCCTGCCTGCTCACCCCACGCTGGCATCCCACCCTCTGCTCTCCATCCCCAGACACCCTGGAGCACCCGAGCACTGCTGTCAGCGAGGAGCAAACCGAGGGGCAAGTGTCCACCTTGCAGTGCTCCACACCCTACATCTGCCCACCAGGCGACGTCGCCCTGCGCTGGGAGGGCTACAACCCCCAGGTCTCCACTGTGTCCAGCCGGGTCCAGCTGGACACGAGCGGGGTTGGTCACTACCTGACCCTCACCACCTCCTTCTCCTGGAAGGACCACTCCAAGAAGCTGCTCTGTGAAGTTTCTTATGGCTCCAGGAAGGCGACCGGGGAGGTCGTCCTGCGGGTGAGACGTACGTGGGGCAGCTCTGCTCAGGGGCTGGCTTAGCGGGGCAGGGGGACAGGGTCACTTTTGCCATAGCCATGCCACCCAGGTCCCCCCTCCTGCCACTCATCGTGCCCCCTCCTCTCTCTCCCTCTTGATGTCCTTTGCAAAAAGCCAGAGCAGAGTTTCCTCTTGCTTCTCCCTCCCTCTCTGGCTCCCCCATGGCTCTCCATGGCCAGGGCAGGAGCTAGTCCCATGAACGCTGCTAAGTGCCAGATACAGCTCCATGGCATGTGCTGGCACCCCACCACTGCGCCCACCCCTCCCTGCTGCCAGTGTCACCGCTTTGCCCCCTTTCCCAGCTCTCCTCTAAGAGAAGATGCCATCCCTGTGCCTGTCCTTGGGGGAGAGTTTTGCTCCTTTCTCCACACCAAACACTCATGAATAAGCAGCAGGATGGGCTATGGCAGCGTCCCGTGGGTCCTGCCTAGCCTCACTGCTGCCCACTGTTTCTCTCTGTCCTCCCCACAGACGCCCCTAAGGACACCCAAGTGTCGGTCAACCCCTCCATGCAGAACATCCACATAGGCGACACGGTCTCCCTCACCTGCGAGGTGAGCAGCAGCTACCCCCCCATCTCTGCCTACCACTGGTACAAGGATGGGGTGGCCGTGGGCAGCGAGCAGATCCTGACCCTCCGGGGCATTCGCCGGGAGGACTATGGGCAGTACCACTGCAAAGCCGAGAATGCCATCGGGGCTGGCGTGGCACCCACTGTGACACTCTACATCTTCTGTAAGTACCAGGGGAGCTTGCCTGAGGCTGGGGCATCAGGGCCATGGGAGCGGGATGGAATTTACCCACTGGTCTGGACTGGGATGGTTAAGGGCTGGCACTCAGGTGGCCAGTACTAGCTGGAGGTCTAAGAGCTGGGGAGTCCCACGATGATGGACTGTGATGCCTCTCTCATGCCATGCCTGCGTCCTTTGTCCTTCACATCACAGGGCTGTGGTGAGCCCCAAAGACAGGGTGGGGAGGGATTTCCAGCCAAGCCTGGCTGCGAGGCTTCACTGCTTCCACTGGGAAGGAAATTGCCAGAGCTCCTGGGGATTTGAAGCTGGGGTGGTCTGTGGGGAAGGAGAGCCAGGGTTCCTCGTCAGATCCTGCAGTAGAGACAAGCCCCAGTCTGCTGCATCACCCAGGAGCCCGCCTGTGCTGGAGCTCCACAGGGAGCATCTCCCCCTGGCCTGGAGCAGGTGGGGCTTGTCTGCTTCCCCAGAGCCCCCTGTGCAGACCGTAAGAGGCAGAGGATGCTGCTGCAGCCACCATGAGTTTTGCCTCTGGGGCTTTGCATTAAGGCCAGAACTTGAACTCCAGCTGGCAAGGTGTTGGTGGCAGGGAGCAAACCCAAACACCTCCTGCCGCCATCACCGTTCCTGGGGGGCAGAGGGGAGTCCTGCCTGTCCCCGGACTCTGTCCTGTGCCGCAGGAGCCGGGGGGTCAGTGGGAGACATCTGCTCTCCTGCCTCCGAGGCCATCCTGAATGCGCTCCTCTCTCTGTCAGCTGCAGAGATCTCTGTGAGCCCCGCGGCCGAGGTGCGGGAGGGGACGGCTGCCACCTTGTCCTGCGACGTCCCTGGCAGGGAGGGCCAGGACCTCAACTACACCTGGTACAAGAACAGTGCCTGGCTCAAGGAGGGCACGGCGCACACCCTGCTTTTCCACCACGTAGCAGTCAGCGACGCCGGCTATTACTCCTGCAAGGTGACGAACAACCGGGGCAGCGAGACGTCCCAGGCCATCAGCCTGAGCGTGACATGTGAGTGCCCACGGCTCCTGCCAGGGGATGGGGGCATGTGTGTCCCCACCAGATGAGGTTGTCTTTGTGCCAGGGGCTGCGCAAACCCCCCTGAGTCAAAACAAAATCTCTGCCCCAAATGCCTTGAGTCCAGTTGAAAGGGGGGGTTCGGCCCTTCTGGGTAGAAGTTGCTATAAATGCAAAAATTTCTGGTCATGAGCTGTATTTGAAGGTACCGTTAAGTGGTATTTGCTGCATCAGGGACCCGTCTGTCCATTGCAGCATCTCCCACTTCCCCACTAATCTGTTTACACACCAAGAACTGCAGGGAGGTTACTAACTGAGGAGCCAGCTATGATAATAACAGCTCAGGAGCTTTTGCAAGTCAGGGGAAAAATAAAATAGCCCTGGGTTTGGCTTTGACATTTCTGTGAGTAAATATAACCTGCTTACGCAAAGGGGAAAGCTGCTCGGAGGAGCAGCTGTGGGGGCCAGGGGTGGACGTGCCCCGCATTCATGTAGCGGACACACTGCTGGTACCTCCCGAGCTGCAGCATCCTCTCCCCTCCCACAGACCCCCCCAGGAACCCCACCATCACCCTCTTCCAGGAGACGCAGGGGGGCAGGCTGGCCATCATCCGCTGCACCGTGGACAGCCACCCCCCAGCCACCATGGCCCTCTACCGTGATGGCACCATGGTGGCAGCCAGCGGGTCGCAGGCAGCCCCTCGCCAGCGTCTGGGTGTCACTGCATCCCGCAACGCCCTGCGGCTGGAGATCCGCGATGTGGGGCCGCAGGACAGCGGGTTGTACCGCTGCACGGCCAGTAACGCCTATGGCAACACCAGCACCACCAAGCCCTTCGTCGCCCGCGGTGAGTCCTGGGCTCCTGGCCCCAGGTCTTGGGTGCCGATGAAACCCCCCCTGGGGCTGTTGGGGATGTTTCTGCAGGGCTGGGAGGGGTGAAGGGGCTGTGCACAGCCCTGAGAGCCACTGGGACCTGTGTGGCATCAGGGGACATCAGCATCTTGGGGACTGTGTGGTGGTGGTGTCATCCCTGCAGCCCTTCCCCACCCTGGGAGGGTCAAAGCATCTTGCAGAGCTGGAGGCGCTCTGGAGTATTGTTTTTCAGAACGTCACAAGATCTCTACCAAAGTTTGTCCAAACTGTTTCTTCCCTGTCTCCGCAAGCACCTGGCAGTGCACAGCATCCAGGCACACAGCAGGGACCAGCTCCTCCTGCTTCATCCCTTAACCCTCTGCATCCTCTGCATCCTCAGCCTTAATGGTTTGGGGTGAAAGAGGCAGTGACCAGGGAAAAGGAGGAGAGAAAATCTCCCCAAAACCATATCCTAGAGAAGCCTCACTTATGATATCAAAAGAAACAAACATGGACCTCAGGGTCCCATTCCAGAGAAAATAAACATGAGTTTGGGTGCCACAGTGGTTAGCTGGGTCCATTTCAAGTTGGCCAAGATGCCTCCAGCACAGCCCACCACCCATAAGGAGGCAGAGGGGATCAAGCCTATCCCGGGAGCAGTTCACTGGGCTGAACACAGGCATTTGGAGAGAGGAGGTGAAGGCTCAGAAAAGTTTGTCTCTGCTGGTGGCAGAGAGCTGGGGTGAACAGCTTGGGTGGAGACATCCCAGCTGACATCCAGTGTCCCCAGGGACAGTCATCCACCAAAAACCCAGCCAATGACACCATAAGCTCCTGTGAGGGAGGGGGCCACTCAGGTCTTGCCTTAGAGGGAAGCCGAGTGTGGGGATTTCGTCGGATGGAGCCAGGGGAAGGACAAAGGTTTGCAGCAGAGTTTTTCCTTCCTTCCCTGACATCCCTCCCTTCCACCCTCCAGCTACAGAGATCCTGATCCAGCCCTCGGCGGAGGTGCAGGAAGGGGCAGCCGTCACCCTGACCTGCCTGGGGGCTTGGGGGGTGGTGGAGGAGACCCTCTACACCTGGTACAGGAATGGCAAGCGGCTGCGGGAGAGCTCAGCCCCGATGCTGCGCTTCCCCTCCATCCGCGGTGAGGACGCAGGTGCTTTCCAGTGCAGGGTCCAGAGCAGCAACGGCAGCGACACGTCGGCGGCCATCCCCCTCCGTGTGCTCTGTAAGTGCTGCCGGGGGGTCTCTGCCTCATAATAGCCAGGCTAGCCAGGGGGGTCCTTTCTCTGGGATGGGTGGCCCTGCTGGGAAGCCCCTCTGCTGCTTCCGCCCTGAGATTTCACCCATTACTGCCGAACACAGCCAAAGAGCTCGTGGGCAGAAATGTGGAGAGGGCGGAAAATTCCCTTTTTACAGGTAAGTCTATGAATTTGGGTAGGATAAATTCGGTGAATCCCAAAATTCACAGGGATCAAAGAGTTTTAAAATGTCCTATGAGATTAAATTCGACTCCTCAGAACACTAAATGGCCCCTGTGAAAAATACATTCTGGTAGGATTCTGCCTTCCAAATATTTTCTGTGCTGTAAAATAAAAATCTTCCGTGATACCAAACCAGGAAAAATGCCAATAGGAATTTTCAGTCAAAATGACATTTTTTCATGGTAGTGGTAGGAAACGTGCATCACAATTGGACTCCAGATTCCTGAATCACTAGGACCTCTGCAGACCTGCGCCAGGGCTTGGGGTAGGGCTGGGCACCTGCACTCGGACCCTGAGCTCAAGCCAGGTGTCAACAGAGGTGCCATCACAGGTGCCTGGGTCATGCAAGTCCTTTGCAGAGATCCAACAGATGTGAGACCCTGGGATCTGGCAGCTGGAGGGTTGTGGGATGTCCAGGTGGCACTGGAAAGCAACAAACCCTAAGGTTCTTGGGGTTCTCCCAACCTCAGGAATCCATAGGATTCTCACCAGTGGTGTTTTAACCCTGCAGTCCCACCGCGGCAACCAGTGATGAGCTCTTTACTGGAGACCCAGAGTGGGCACCTGGGCATCATCCAGTGCACTGTTGAGAGTGACCCAGAGGCCAACCTGACCCTATGGAGAGGAGAAGAAATGATAGCCTGCACATGGGGCTGCCCCACAGCTCCCAACCCCAGGGTCCAAGCCACCTTCTCCTACAACAGCCTGAAGGTGGAGATCCGGGATGTGGTGCTGGAGGATGAGGGGACCTACGTCTGCTGGGCTGTGAACCTGCAGGGCAACGCCAGCGTGGCCATGGACTTCAGGGCTGAGAGTGAGTGCGGTGAAGGGTTGGTGGGTACAGGAGAGCCAGATGTCACACATCTCTACAATGTCTGGGAAAATCCTGGAAGAAGGGAGGCTGGGAAGGGAATGCTAGGGAAGGAGAAAGCTCAGGAGATCAAGGGTGGTGGTGGCAGAAGGACAGAACAAGCAGAATCCATGAAATCCAGGGTAGCAAACAGTGTCTGTCTTGAAAGAGCTGCTGCGCACAAGTCTCCTGGTGCTCACATGGAGCATGAGCGAGGTTAAAGTGGGGGCTGCTACAGGAGGGGGGTACTGGACCCTCCAGCCCCTCTTGGTGGGTTTGGAGGGTTCCCCCATGGCCAGAGTGAGGGCTCCAGCTCCTGGTGGGGATTCACTGCTGACCCCTGCCCATGCAGGACCAGGGATGCTGAGCAAAACGCTGTTGAGGGGGCTCCCACGGGCACCTTCCTGCCAACATGTCATCCCTTGGCTGGTGGAGCCCTGGGTGGCTGGTGATGGCCGTCCTGGCTGAGCTCATGCCGGAGCCTGTTTGCTTTCTGCCTCTGCCCGTAGCTGCCAGCATCGCAGTGGCTCCATCCTCCCACGTGCTGGAAGGCCACGCTGCCAACCTGACCTGCAAGCTGAGCAGCAACTCCCTGGCTCTGCCCAACTTCACCTGGTACCGCAACGGGCAGTGGCTCACCGAGGGCTCGGACGCCTCCCTGGTGTTTCAGCAGGTGGCCAGCATGGACGCCGGGCTCTACCACTGCAGAGCCACCACCGACGGCAGCAGCCGGAGCTCCCCCGCCGTCTCCCTGGACGTGCTGTGTACGTATGGGCTGCTGGGGGACGTGCAGCTTGTTATCCCCTCAGGGTTTGCAGCTTATACCCGTGCAAGTGTGCCCAGCCCTGCTCACGCCTGCAGCTGTACCCGGGGTCTGGGCAGAGCTGATGTGGGCGCACGTGTGGGTCTTTGAGTACATATATATGTCCCGGGGCTTCCTCCTGTGGGTGTCTGTCCTTCTGTGCCACCGCCTGCAGCGTCTTTACTTTCCTGTTGAGCGAGCACAGGCTTAACAGATGCATGGGCACGTGTGTGTGACCTTGCAGGTGTAAAGCATCTATATGTTTGAGGGCCACTGTGTGGCATAGCACACCCTGGAAAACCCATGAGAGTGGCTGCTGTGGGTGGGGACACTGTGGTCACCCTGGGGATGGCGTGGTCTCCCCAAGTCTGGCAGAGATCTTCCCTTTCCCTTTCCCTTTCCCTTTCCCTTTCCCTTTCCCTTTCCCAGGTGATGCAGCTTTTCCCTCTCTTTCTGGGAGGCCAGGGGGTGGCTGCAGCTTTCCAGGAGATCTCATGCTGGGGAGCGGTAGCTGCTCCACTGACATTCTCTGCCCTGTGCAGACCCCCCGCGGGACCCCCGCCTGAAGGCATTCCTGGAGACAGAGAGAGGTCGCCTGGCCATCTTCCAGTGCTCGGTGGCAAGCAACCCTCCTGCCCGGCTGGCCCTGCACCGGGGTGAGGAGCTGGTGGCCACCAGCGATGTGGGGAGCAGCCCCAGCCCGCGGGTCAGCGCCTCGGCTGCCCCCAACTCCCTCCGGGTGGAGATCCGGGAGGTGACACCGGCAGACGAGGGCAGCTACAGCTGCACCGCCACCAACGTGCACGGCACCGCGTCCCACCGCCTGTACTTCCGTGTGCAGAGTGAGTACCGTGCACCAACTGGCCCGTGGCCACACCATACTCGGGTCCCACTGGTGGGGTGGATGATACTGGGGGCAGGGGCCATCGGGTTGGGGGCCAGGAGGGAGCTGACAGCAAACGTGACCTTTTCTGCGTGATTTCTGGGTGCGTGGCACCATCTGACGGGAGGAAGGCACACCCCGGTGCTGTCCCACGGTACAGAGAAATGTCACCGAGCACCGCAGGCTGCGGCCGGGTGACCCAAAGAGCTGCGGTGGCCGGGTGTGATCCTGCCCCCGGGACACAGCAGGGACATGGCTTTGTGCTAAACCATGTCAGACAGAGGCCAGCGCAGGGCAGTGGCTGGCACCGGCTGTTTTGTGGAGTGGTTTGTCCAGTCACTCCTCCACCTGCCTCCCCAGCAGCTCGCCAGGGGGTGGGAAGGGATGTCCCCATCCCTGCTGGGGGGTTCCTGCACTGGGGCTTAAGTGTAATGAGCTGACTGTGTGCCCTGGGGGGCTTTCTGGCTGCAGGTGGGCATCAGTGCCCAACCAGCACCCAGACCCCCTCCCCTTTGCGGCCAGACCCTGGAGCGAGGCAGCACCTGAGTTACCCGGGGAGGGGGGTGTTAAGCAGGAATCCTGGATTGAATTAATTTTTCGGGTTGGGATCTGGCCCTCAGACTGACAGATCTAACTGTGTCTCCATGGAGGTGTCCACACGGGAGCCGGTGTCTGTGCTCCCACCCAGTGCTGCTGGATCCCACCCAGGCTCCAGCTGTGGCTCCAAAGGTGGTAGCTCACATCACCCCCCTGCACCAGGCACCTGTATTCAAACAGCCTCAGCCCTGGACACCACAAGTGATGGAGCTGGAGGGGAGCCAGTGAACAGGGACAGCGAGTAACATGTTTTCTGAAAAATAAATGTCTAGTGCCAGCCCCAGGGATTTTGAGGGTCCATGACCTCTCCAGTCAGAACAAGACCTGTGATGCACGCTGTGGAAGGGATGAGGGTTTTGCTTCCATCCTGTGCTGTGTCGGGGCTGCTCAGGGACCGGCAGTGCCGAGCTCTGCTGTGATGCCCTCTGAGCTGGTGGCATCCTCTCTCCGTGTTCCAGCTGCCCGAGTCCTTGTTTCGCCATTCACGGAAGTCCAGGAAGGAGATGATGTCTCCCTGACGTGCCAAGTGGTGGGAGAGCCGCAGGATGGCACCGTCTACTCCTGGTACAAGAACAGTGAATGGCTCCAGGACAGCCCTGACAACTTCCTCCCCCTGCCCCACATCGCCAGTTCTGCTGCCGGCTCCTACCACTGCCAAGCCCGCAGCCCCTCGGGGACCAGTGTCTCCCTGGCTGTTGCTCTGCGCATCTCCTGTGAGTAGGACCTTCCTGGGAATTGAGGCGAGGAGGGGGGACTGGGGTGCCAGGGGTGGGATGGTGATGAGGGTGGGATGGTGATGAGGGTGGGATGGCGCCGGGGGTGGGATGGTGCCAGGAAAGGGATGGTGCTGGGGATGGGATGCTGAGCAAGGCCATTTGGCCACACAGGGCTATGGTTGGCACGTGGTAGGTGCCTTGCACAGCCCTGGCTGCCGGTACTGTCCCCAAACGCTGCATGTCCCATGCACAGGACTTGAACTAGAGCTCTACACACTTTGTAATAAAACATCCTCCGCCCTTAGAAAATGCCAAAGTGTTAAAAGCGGAAAGTTTATGGGAGCATATCTCGTCGATAAACTCCTAGTCTGAGTAAATCCCACCCTGGTTGGTCACGTCCCTTTTCAAGCAGAACTTTCCAATGAGAAGCGGTGCGGCCGCTGCACATCTTAGCTGTTTTATGTGTGTTGCATAAAAAGGGGGAAAAAATGCAATGACAAATATTTTGGTTCCGTTAAAACAACATTTTTCAGTCGACCTGAAATTACCCAAATTTTTCAAGATTTCAATTAGGAGAAATGTTATCTGTCTGTGATGGAGAGGAAAATTCTGGAAGGATAAATTGTGGCTTATGCTTTTGCTGCAAGTGTGGGCTACTGCTGCCCTGGAGCTGGCTGGGAGGTGCCAGGAGCCACCGCAAACATCTTGGGTGTCTGAGGAACCTGGGGAGGGCAATGTCACCCAGGACCTGGGGCAGACATCAGACCTCCCAGGCCAGAGCTGGGGCCAGGCAGCCCGGCCTCGGGGGGCTCTGGGTGCAGACTCAGGGTTTGCTCACCCTCTGTGTAACATCTGGCCTGGGCAGATCCTCCCCGGGCTCCGGTGCTGACCTCCTTCCTGGAGACCCCCGAGGGGCAGCGGGGCGTCCTGCAGTGCACGGTGGACAGCAACCCACAGGCAGAGCTGGCTCTCTTCAAGGACCAGGTGTTGGTGGCCTCCACGGCACTGCCCCAGCCCACCGCCCCGCCGCGGGTCAGCGTCGCCTTGGCCGTCAACATGCTGCGGGTCAGCATCCACCCCGTGCTGCTGGAAGACGAGGGGGAGTACGTGTGCTCTGCCAGCAACGCCTACGGGAACAGCAGCACCACGGCGAACTTCACGGCAGGCAGTGAGTGGGGAATTCTTGTTGGGGAAGGGAGGGGAGAGAAGCTGGAGTAGGATGTACAGCACAGAAACAGAGAAGAAACGGAGGAAGATGCATGTTTATGGGGACGGAGGGCTATGCCAGAGGTGTTCCCAGAGAGCTGCAAGAATCACCCCCACACATGGTGAAGGAACTGCAGCTCCTCTCAGAGGTGATGCAAAGGGTTGGCTTTGCCACATTCATCCATGAGACCGCCCTGGTTGTGTTCGCAGAGTGGGCATCGCCCTGGGCTGTCCTACAGCAGCCACAGGGGCAAGGAGGGGTTTTCAGGGAGGGGGATGTGGTATCACATCTTGTCTGGAATCACTTCTTGGCTGGAATGATGGGAAAAGAGGCACAAGCTAAAGTCCCGAATGGGACCAGCTCTCCTACCAAATGTCCCACCGGCCTCCTGCCCAGGCGACCCTCCATCCCCTCCCGCCCAACTCGCTCCCCCCAAACATCACCACCACCTTCCCCTTCCACCACAGCTGCCAGGGTCTGGATCTCCCCCTCCCCAGACGTCCGGGAAGGCGACGCCGTCAACCTGACCTGTGCGGTCGAGAGCGGCAGCGGGGAAGTGCTGAGCTACACCTGGTACAAGAACAAGGTCTGGTTCAGCAGCAGCTCAGCCCCAGCCCTCACCTTCCCCAGTGTCGCTGCCGCCGACGCCGCCTCCTACCACTGCGCGGTGCAGACCCCGGCACGGACCCGCAGCTCTGCCCCCACCACCCTCAACGTCCTCTGTAAGTCCCTGCGGGCAGGGGGCTTCACGCCGTGGGGGGGAGGTCCCTGGCACCCCCCAGGGCAGGGACCTGGCCACGCTGTAGGGAGGTCCCTGGGGGTGTCACTTGTACCTTGGCTGGTCCCCTTGAGTGGGAACCCTCCTGGGGTCATTAAGGGTAACGGGGCCTGCCTTGGGTTTGGGGAGCTCAATAAAAATTAGCCTTTGTCCCAGGTGATAACTAAGCCGGGCTTTATACCCCAGTCCTGTGTCGGACCCCCCGCGAGCAGACCTGGCCAAACAGCCCCAGTTCGCCTGCAGAGGACTTCAGTGAAGCTTCTCCAAGCGCCCCAAGTTTGTCCTTCTGCTTTGCACCAAACCGAAACAGAAAAATCTTTGGCTTTCAGGAAACGTTGTGGGATTTTATTTTTTCTTTCCTGATTTGGAAAATGAAAACCAGACTTTGTTTAAAAAAAGACGCACGAAAAAATGTAGTTGCAAGTCAGAATGTAAATTTTTTTTTTTTTTTCCTTTTTATTAGAAAAACACGGCTTTAACTTATAAATCTGCTGTGAGGAGTGAGCGTTGAGGAGCACTCCTGGAAACTTCCTCCAGAGAGCCTCAGACCCCGGCAACAAATCCGTTGCTTCTCTCCCTCCTCCTGATTTGGGATGGGGAATGCTGGATAGATGCTGCTAAAAATATCTTGGCATTATGGGCACGAGCTGTACCCCCAGTCGTGCTGCTTTTGCTCAAGCATCACTGTTGGGGTTTTTCCACACACCGATGGGCAAAGGGTACTTTTTATTGAGGCTGGGGAGGAAGTGGAGCTCCCAGTTGGGATGGGCCACGCGCTGTGCCGTGCTCCCACACCTGGCCGGTGTGGCTGGAGCTGCAGGATAGAAATGAGCTCAGCAAATGACCCCGAGCCCTATTTTGAGTGTCCACTCGGTTCAAGGGGATGGTGGGTGCTGAGGAAAGAGGCAGTGCCTGGCTGAGCAGGTCCTGTGTTGCAGGCAGCGGAGCCTGGCAGCTGAGCGTCACCGCCCCGGCTCACAGCACGGATGAGACCGTGAGAGCAGCCATCCCAACCTGAGCATCGCAGGCTGGGGATGCTCTGACTCGCCGAGATGCTGCTGATCCTCCAGTCTACTTCTTCCCCCCTCCCCTGCTTTTCCTTCCCACAGACCCCCCCAGGAACCTGCAGATGAAGGCCTTTGTGGAGAGCGGCGAGGGGATGGCGGTCATCCTCCTCTGCACCGTGGAGAGCAACCCTTTGTCCCAGATCACCCTGCTCAAGGAGGGGCAGCCAGTGGCCTCCAGTCCCACTGCGGGAGGTGACCACCCCAGGCAGAGCAGCCGCATCTCCCCTGCTCCCAACGCGCTGAGGCTGGAGCTCCGAGAGGCCTCCGAGGAGGATGAGGGCGAGTACGAGTGCCGGGCACGCAACCTCCTTGGCAGCACCCACGCGTCCCTGCCCCTCCATGTGCAGGGTGAGTCCAGCTTTGCTGCGGGATGGGGGGATGAGGGGCTTCTGGCTGGACAGGTTGGTGTGGGCATCGAGGGGTAGGGCCCAAAGGAGTGTTGCCGTCCAGAAGCAGAGCACCAGGGGGGTCAGGAATGGTGTGGTGCTGGTGGGAGAGCAGGGAGGTGCTGCTGCCTGCTTGAGGGGGAGGGATGCCCACCCCACCCGCCCNACAGCCGAGGAGGGCAAACCTTGTGCCAGCGAGAACCAGCTCCGCTTCGGTCTCCCCAGCCGTCCGGGTGGTGGTGCGACCCTCTGCCGAGGTGCCCGAGGGGACCGACGTGAGGCTGACCTGCCGGGAGGCGGGTGCCCGCCCGGGAACCGTCTACACCTGGTACAAGAACGGTCGGTGGCTGGCGGAGGGGCTCGGCGGCTCCCCCCTCCCCCCCCCCGG
>VXAK01005475.1:0-58786 GCA_013399435.1 Arenaria interpres | reverse complement strand
CTCATACCGTTGGCCTCAGCCCAAATGGTGACCTGCAACTAAGTAGACAAATAAGGAACCATAAAAGGAGAGGAATATGGGAGGGATACTTTTGCACTTGAATGAGTTACATGAGTATTTCAAAGAACTGTACAACCAAAGCTCTGTCTTTATTCTAGTTTTCTTTAGGGAAAAAGCTTGAACCAAACCAACCAAAAAAAAAACTGCTGCTCTGTGCAGAACTCTCAAGGAGAGAGAAAGTGCCTTTCCAGTAGTCTGCACTTACATTTCCCAGGGAACTGAGACATGTTTTGTTGTAGAGAAAAATGTCTTTAAGCAAGCTTCTTGTGGCTATTGCACTAGCATATCTCAAGCATTCTTCCAAAGCAATGACCATAATATGGCACACCATCAAACTTAAATTTCTATTTTAATATTTAGTATTTGCTTTTTCAAATGTATGCTTTCCTTCAGTACTTTAAATTAACTTTCATAACAAGGGAATAACAATATGTTCCCGTTACATTTACTCCATTTCACAACAGAAAATGAGAAGCAATTGAGTATATAAAAAGAAGTGATTTAGTTAGTATTATAAATTGAAGGGTGACCCTGAAACCTGTGATAAAAACATAAAATAACATAAAAGAGTGAGTTGCAGGATTATATTTACAATCTCTTTGGCTGAAGTTTGAGAATAAAGTAGACATTATTATTTCAAAACATTTGAGGGTATCATTACACTCTGCTTAAAGAAAATAAGTGAACTACGTGAAAAAGGAGAGATGGTATAGTGCAAAAGGATGTGGACAGAAGTCATGGATTTTCCAGGAGCTAGAAATTAAGAAATTGATGAGAAATCAAGAAAAGGTTCCAGAAGGCAATTCACATATCTCTGAATGCACCCAAGATGCATGGGAGTAATGACAAAAAATTTGAGGGAGACTGCATGAAGACAAATGTGGTTCGATGGCAATATACCCTTATCAAGCTGATAATAGAGATGAAAGAAAAAATATTAGAGGATGAGGGAAACACTGTAGAACAAATAAATCAGAAAAATAAAGGGTGCTTTCTGGGAAAAAAGTGCATTACGCAACACTAAAGAGAATAGAGGAAAAAGGCAAATGGACTTGGGATATGAGAATTCATGGAGTGACAGTAAGCAGAAAGAATAAGAATTTGAATATTTTACAAGTACTTGAAGAGATTGCATGTTAGGCAGCTGTTGTGGTTTTTTGTTTGGTTGTTTTTTTTCTTAAAGGGACATTTCTGTAATCACACAATTACAATTTAGTGGAAAATGCTGGCAACGAGTAGCTACTACTTATTCTTTGTTGAGCTTGCTTCCACCCAGAGAGTCTAAAAGAGACATATGTGAAGCCTCCTCATTTGATTGAGTTTAAAGCCTCCCTTTTGCAACTATTACACTATATGTCTCTTCTATATCTCGTTTAGAAAACGTTGCATGGTGGTATATAAAAGTGCTATAAATCATGGAGGTGAATAAAGAATATTATCACTGTATCATACAGTATGAGAACCTGGAAGGATCTAAAGAAATTCTTGGGTAATAGGTTTAAAATAAGCATCTCTAATACTTTTCCACTCAGTACGAGATATTACACCTTCCAAAAAAATCAAGAAAGAATTCAAGAAGTTTGTGGAGGAATCTGTGGCCATCAGACATCACGTTTCAGATACAAGTTCAAGCTATAAAAGTCCCACAATGCTGATTTCAATGAAGATCAAGGCCAGCTCGATACACATCCTGGTTTATATTCTTCCATACATATAAGTTACAGCCTGTTATTAGAGGTGTTGTGCTTTATTGTGCCTGCTCTGACAACTTTGAAGTCTTAACTTGGTAAAGCTTAGGTAGTACAGAATGTGAGAAATACTTTATTTTGGAAATAACCAATCTTTTTTTTCCACATGACATTTTTCTTGTACAACTTTTTTTCTAGTACAGGAAGTTTTTCTTATTAATTTCTGATTTAATTGTCCTCTTGTTTTGACTGAAAATGAGCTCTGTTTCAGCAATGACTGATCTCATGTTTAACTGCTTTTTATTAACAGTTGTGTTTGTATGTCTGGAATGATTCTCAACACACGGCTTTAGGAAGGAAAAACCTAATGTCTTTCACAGGTAATATCTCTAAAAGAAGAGCCAACTCAGGGCAAGCTATAAAACACAGGCAGAAGCAGGCTTCATAAAGTAATATTTATAGTTCTAGTATTAGAGGAATTTATAGCACAGAATTCCTATCATTCCTAGGAAGATTTAAATGTACATTTGCAAATACTCCAAGGACTGTGAAATACTTAGCTACTCAATAGAGGTTATTCCTATCTTATTAGTTATCATGTAGTGATTTAAATTTATAAAAAATCCTTTCTGAAGGATTCGTGTTAAGGGTAATAATGATTTTTTTATCCAGATCTCTTCCAGAGACATGGATGAATGGCTTTCTTAAAACAACAATAACAATAAAATAAAACAAAAACCCACTACATACATTATATTTTCTGGGTTCAGGTTGTCTTCACATGACCAGAAAGTAAACTCAGTTTGTCTTGGTATCAAAGAACAAATTTATGTACTCTGAAAGTACCTGGACTGAATATCCATAATACAAATGAAAATTTAGATAAGGCTCAGCAGAAAGTTTCTCACACCAAACCCATGGTCACACAAAGCTAAACTCTAGAGAGTGAAAAAGCAGTCTAACTGAGCATTTTGCTTTACAGTTTTATTGCTAAACTGGTACAGAGAGAGCATTTTCCTTCTAAAAGACTGTCTCATTGTTTTAGCTCATCCCTTCATTATCTTGTAGAAAGAAGTTTCAACATAAATGTTAGCATGAAAATAAGGCACTTGACTGTACATTTTCAAATGACTTTAAAATAACTACATGTTCCTAAAGAATATCTATATCCCTAAACTTTTTATATTAAAATATCTTTGTAATACCTTTCATTATGGCAAAAATATGAATGATTATCTTAATAATAATAATTCAAGAAACCAAAAAAAAAAAAAATGCAGTGGCATTCTATGAAAGGTGAAGCAAAATGATACAGAATATGATTGGGAATGGTATCGTAATCTATGCACACACAAATTCTTGAATTTTTGGATGATGACTTTTACTTCTGTTACTGCATTGTCCTTGAAAGCTAACAGCCAATAATTTTTTATGTTATGTTTATAGATGTCTAGCAAGATAACATAACAGTATATTTTGAGTTATTTCCTGAATTCAAAAGAGCCTTAGATATCTGAACACCAAAAAAAAAAATATTTAGATGGGAACAGACTTAAAATTTACATTAACTTTCTCTCACCATCTTATGATGAGGAATATTACAAGCATCTCACTGAATTATATTTGTTCTGCTTTTCCTTCATACCAATAACCAGCAAAATACAAAACCCTTACTAGTGGTATCGAATAGAGAGTTTCTCTGGTATCTCAAGTTGCAGACTTGAATTGCACATTGAGTTCAGGAAATGGTTTTGGGTCCCAGTGCATTATGTAAGTGAGAAATATAGCGTAAAAATCTATCTGTAGATTTCTTTCAGTAATCTAGTCCTTCATTTTTAGGAAAAGTCATGTAAATGTGCATGACCAGTGTTTAAACAAATGGTGTTGAGAACACCACAGATGTCAGTATTTACCTTCATTGAAGATCTGTCTAAGGTATATATCTAAGATATGTAAAGCAGGATCAGGAACATGTACTATGAGAAATAGCTCTGAGAAGCCAAAAATCCTTGAAACACTGTAGTATCTTTTCCAAGAGATGGACTTCACAACATGACTTCCTCTGACTTGTAGAGGATGACCTGAAAGGAAATAAAACTGGTTTAGATAGGTCTTTAATAACTGGCCAGAAGGCCAGACTGGTTACCCCACTGCATATAGTTTTGTGTTGGATGTGGGTGACAAAGTTTTGGTAGTAGGTGGGTTCCAGCTGACTCCACAACAGACCCAGTACAGGACATAGCTGAGCCCATCAGCCAAGTGTGTGGTACCTCTGTGAGAACATATTTAAGAAATCGAAAAAATTCCTGGAGAGCAGAATGAGGGGGGTAAAAAGGAATAAACATCAGTATGAATACCAACATCAGAGAAGAAGCAGGGGGAAGAGGTGCTCCAGGTGCCACAGCAGAGTGCCTCCTGCAGCCTGTGAAGGAGAATATGGTGAAGCAGATTGTCCCCCTGCGTCGTGGTTTAACCCCAGACAGCAACTAAGGCCATGCAGCCACTTGCTCACTTCTCCACTCCCAGTGGGATGGAGAGAAGAAACAGAGAAATAAGGAAAACTTGTGGGTTAAGATAAAGACAGTTTAATAAGTAAAGCAGAAGCCATGCACGCAAGCAAAACAAGGAATTCATTCACTATTCCCATTGTCTGGCAGGTGTTCAGCCATCTTCAAGAAAGCAGGGCTCCATCACATGCAATGGTTACTTGAGAAGAAAATTCAAATGTCCCCATTTTCCTTCGTCTTTTCCCTGCTTTATATATCGAGCATGACACCATGTGGCCTGGAATATTCCTTTGGTGAGTTGGGGACAACTGTCCCAGCTGTGTCTCCTCCCAACTTTTTGTGCACTTCCAGCCTACTCACTGGCAGGGCAATATGAGGAGCAGAAAAGGATTGCTTAGCAACAAT
Source organism: Arenaria interpres (assembly GCA_013399435.1). NCBI lineage: Eukaryota > Metazoa > Chordata > Aves > Charadriiformes > Scolopacidae > Arenaria > Arenaria interpres. The sequence continues at coordinate 54,126 of VXAK01005475.1, read as the reverse complement.
CAAAAACACCAGCATGCCATGAACTTCACTTCCATCCCAAACCCAAAACAAAACACTATACCAGCCACCAGTAAGACGGTCAACTCCATTCCAGCTGAATCCATGACACCCTGTTACCCATGGAGAACCACTCTGGAGCAGACATCCGCATTGCAGCCAGTGGACAACCCCACACCAGAACACATGGATCTTTTCTGAAGGACTTCAGCCCCTAAAGAGCACACTCAGAAGCAGGGAAAAACTGTGAGGAGGAAAGAGTATCAGAGAAGAGCTGTTATGGATCTGATTGCGACCCCCCATTTCCTGTCTCCTTGTGCTGCTTGAGGAAAGGGGAGGTAGAGAAGCTGGGAATAAAGGAGTGAAGTTGACCCTGGGAGAAAGGTGGGGCCAAGGTGTTGTTTCAAATTTTGCCTTTATTTCTCACTGTCCAAATCTATTTTAATTACCTATAATTAAAAGACGCTGCGGTGGGTCCAGAGAAGAGCAACAAAGATGGTGAGGGGTCTGGAGCACAAGTCCTATGAGGAGAGGCTGAGGGAGCTGGGGCTATTCAGCCTGGAGAAGAGGAGGCTGAGGGGAGACCTTCTCGCTCTCTACAACTATCTGAAAGGAGGTTGTAGAGAAGTGGGGGTCGGTCTCTTCTCTNGGGAGCTATAAAGATCATCTAGTCTGACCTCGCTGCCATGGACAGAGACATCTTTCACTAGATCAGGTTACTCAAAGTCCCATCCAACATGGCCTCGTACACTTCCAATGCTAGGACATCCATCTTTTCCAGTGTCCCACTCTCACCATAAAAAATGTCTTCCTTATGTCCAATTGACATCTACCCTCTTTCAGTTTAAAGCCACTGCCCCTTGTCCTGTCACTATAGGCCTTGGTAAAAAATCTCTGCATCTTTCTTATAAGCCCCCTTTAACTACTGAAAGGCTGCAATAAGGTGACCCCAGAGCCTTCTCTTCTCCAGGCTGAACCCCAACTCTCTCAGTCTTTCCTCATTGGAGAAGTATTCCAGCCCTCTGATCATTCTCATGGACCATTTCTTGAGTGGTTTCTTTTGCTCATGACAGTAATTGGCAATGATCTCCCTTTGTTTATCTCAACCCACAAGCTTTTTAATCCTATTTTCTAGCCCTGTCCTGTTGAGGAGGTGGAGTAAGAGAGCATCTGGGTAAGCATCTGGCATGCTTCTATGTATCAGGACATTAAAGCTAACAAAATTCCAGTGCCGAGTTCCCCCACTTTTGCATTTTTTATGTGCAACATACCCTTATTATTTATAAACACACATGAATGACAATAGTAATGTCAGTTCCAGTCTCAAATACAGGTAGAAATCACAAGGAAAACCAAAAACAATCAAACAAAAAACCTAAACAAACAAACAAACAAATAAAAAAAAAACCAAAAAAAAAACCAAAAAAGGAAAGCAAAACACCCTAACAGTAAAAAGGTTAAAGTCCCCATTGCATCCCCATTGTAAGATAAATTTTAAGCATTCTTCCCTCTGGATCAGATCTACACATTTCCTGAGAGTGCTTTTTCTGTGTTCTTTCACCACCACCCCTGCAGTTAATACAGACTAACATTATATTTCTGCCAGCAAAGGATTAGGTTGGTAAATCAACATGTTTTATTTGATAGCAGAGGCCATCCAGGGACAGAGAGACTGATAACAGAACCTATTTTTTATTAGGGCACTTTTAGGTTTAGCCTTCAGTGAGAACCTTATTTAAATAGAAAGATTTTTGGTTGCTCCCTATGGGAGTCATAACCCGCCTCTAAATGGACAGAGCTTTACAAATGAGAATATGTGGGAACTTCAGAACAACTGAAGTGGTTTTCTACAAAAAGTGCAGAATATTCCTTTTATACTTTCTTTGAAGTTAAAAACTGCAAATTAGATATTAAAAATCAATAAAACTCACACTGTAAGAAAAATGATAATAAGTGAAACATAAAATTTCATTCCAGTTTAAATAATTTGATTGCTAGCTTAATAAAATGTTCTTCCTCCCTCACCAGCTGTGTTTCAACCAACATGAATTAGACAGCTTGGTAAGCTGTACTGTAATCTGTATTTCTCTTTGCTTGTAGGCATTATTTTTTTTTCTTTACTATATATATGGCAGGGGCAGGAGGATGCAATGGGGAAGTAGGTATCAGCAAAGGCTAAAGGCAAAGACATTAGCTAGCCTGCTACATGATCAGCAGGAAGGCTAACACATGGGACCACAGGCAGGTCAACGTGTGCCTGAAAGCCTCAAAGCACTAATTCAAGTCTGTCCAAAATTTTCTGCCTTCTCCATCCTGGAAGAACAACGCATTCTTTCTGCAGCATTGACCTCATTCCAGACGTCAAGAAGACGGCAACCTGCAGGAAGAATTAACCTCATCCTTTCCTTGCTCCCTTCCTCTTCACTTGCTTCATGCTTTATTACTAAATTACTTTTCATGTTGTCACAGCAGCTAGCATGTGGCCACATCTTTTCTAGTCCTATCTTCGACATTCTGCCAGCAGTGTTCTACATTAAACATTAAAGCATTCCTACGTGATTTAGAGGAGGGTTTACATGCTATGGATCTTCTCTAAAGTTAGAAAGGCTATAGGTGGCTGTTTCTATGGTTTCACACTCTCCTTTCACTGCCAGAGTCAGTATAAAGGTATTGCATTGCACTGATTTTTTCCCCATCTGTCTCCTCCTATCACATGCTCAAGAATTACTACTCACCTGAAGCTATAATAATTCTGACTACATATCACCAAAAAGGAAAGACTGATTTTCTTGCTTGCCACTTTTCATATATAAGGTTACATCTTTTATGTGCAGAAGGATCAAAGGGAAAGCCAAAACAGACTCAGAAGCGGATCCTAGCTGTCTGTCCTTCTTACCTACAAACAAAATATAGTGTTTTCCAAACACCGAGGAAAACAGTTTCTGGATCTGAAACTGAAATGCGATACTTAAGTTACCCTGTTTTCACCTTGTTCTAATTGTTAGGGGTGGGGAAATAGGCTTCTTGTTTATTGGAGGAGGTATTCGGGAAATACGTTCATTTGTGTTAGGAGCACTCAATTCCACCTGAATTGGCTGCATTTGTGAAAAGAAATCTAAAGAAGAAAATCTATAACGTATCACCCTTTTTATATTGCTTAATTACAGCCTATAGCCACATAATTATTTCAGCTACACAAGCCTCCAAAAATACCCTTTGTTGGGTAGATATTCATCAGCCAACAATTTTCTATTTCTCCTTGTTTCCATCTCTGTGTCCATTTCCAGCCTATTAGAACATCAGTAGATGTATTCATTGACATGCTATTTGAATTGCTATTCCTAGGCAACATCTATGATTATGAGGAAAGGCCAGATTAGTAATGTGATTTTCTCGTTGCTATGTGAAAAGCAACAACTTGGAAGCAGGTGGATATTTTTGGCTGCAGCTCAGTCCTTATTAATGTATGCTTCCTTTTAAGTATTGTTAAATTACTAACCCAAGAATTGTTAATAATGAGCAAAATGTTGTGAAATACAGAATTTTTACAAAATTAATGTCGCATCTAACAGCTCTGTAACACATTAATCTCCGAATAACCTTCATTTCATACCATAACATGGATGTTAATGGTAGAAACATGAACTGAAAATACCTATTTGGTGTTCTATATCATGTAGTCGTTTGATTGTTCCCTAAAGAATATTTTCTTGTGCTTTGTCTCATCTAGATTTAAATGTACTTAGCAATAAAGCTACTACTACTTCCCTTTGGAGACTATGTCACCATGTGATAGATTTCACTGCTGGGAATCTTTACCCTACTCAATCTTGGTAAGATAATTCACCTTCTCAGAAATAAGAAAGAGGAAAAACATAACAAAAGCAAAAATACTTATTGGCTAGAAGCTAGCAGGAGAATTCGCTACAAATCGGCAATGTTACTTCTCTTGAAAAATCATTCCTTCTATGATGCTATTTTAATTTCCTGCAGTGTGAAATCTGCTGTTGCATTTTTCATCCCATTTTCCTTAGCTAAAGGCTATCTGGTCTTTTTGACTGTGTCATTTAGCTTTCTTTTAGCATTTTTTTTTGTAGTTGAAAGATGGTCTTGCCCTTGAAATTGAACTCCTGAAATATCCACATAACCATCATATTTCTTTGTGAGATTTATTAAAACCAGAGAAAATGGATTTAAAATAAATAGAGACTTGTTAAGTGTATCAAGATGCCATAATGAGGCATTATCTCCCTAGCCCCTAGGGAGGGAATAAACTTCCATAAGCAGCAGAATAAGTCCTGTCTTTGACTGACCCATGACTTGCAAAGGAGGGTTTATGAAGATAGGCCATTTTTGAAATTAATAGGTCAGGGACAAACATGAGGTTAGGAGTTGCACACATTACTAGACCACTAGCTAGGAGATACCAAACTGAATGAGAGATACACGTAGTCACCCATTCCTAACATACAGTGTGTAGAATATTTTGACTGGTGCTAGGATTCAAGAAAATACATATTCTGGGATGTGAAATAGCCTAGTCCTTGTCAAACTATATATTATAAGGCTACATGAAGACAACAGAGTCAGGTAAAGAGCAACGGAGGAAACAAAACTGTATTTGGGTTTATGTGTAATAAGGCTTTACTAGCAACTTAGTTACAGAGAAGGTATACATAGCATTTTCAGGGAAAGACAGACACACACACATGCATGCACACCCCCACACACCCCTCCACACACAGTCCTGGACAATTGTCTTAACGAGTCAAAAGGTTCTTGAGGAATGAAGGGCTCCTGGAGCAGGCAGAGAGAGGGAGAGGTGCTGCTCTTGGAGCAGGGAGGGAAGCTTCCTTCCTACTCCAGTGATCTCATACCAATTCTTCAGAAAACATTCCTGTGGTAACTACTTTTTCTTCCACCCCCATTCCAAAGCCTTTAGTCTCTGCACCCTAGACTATGTACTGCACAACGACGGTATTCCTGTCACAGGCAGGTGTTTTATTCTGTTGCTCAGCTGTTTTTTCTTGCTTACCTGCCTCTTTTATTTAGTATGCTGAAAGCAGTATTTTCCCCATTGTCAAGGTTGTACTTCTTCAATGACCAGCAATTAATTGACCATCTGTGGGGTGTAATAGGTCTAGGTCCTCTGCTTTCAACTATATTTTCAAGGCACTATTGCTTAAACTCTACGTCATAAGAAGAGACACCTGGTACCAAGCTCCAGTTCAGACAGCAAGTTGTCGGAACAAGTTGATAACACGCTTAAAAAGTCATGACCGAGTTTTTGCACAGTTGACATAAGCTTTTGTTTGCATTTTACTGGGCCACTGTGTAATGTCCCTGTTCTCTGAACTAGCACTTCTTTTTTGCTGGGTATGTAGATGGAAAGGGGTGATGGGAAAACGGAGAAAAAAAAAACCTAAGTCACCTTCACTACCAGTGAGTACATACCCATTTGCAAAATTTTAGCAGAATCTGCATCAACTTGTCTAATCAGGTCAAAAAATTTCTGGTCAAAAGAACTTTATCTCTGCTCTTGGAGAAGGCAGTTTCTTCAGGCTGAAATTCTTCAATTCTACACAGGTTCTGTACTTCTCTTAAGAAATTAAGAAAGAGAGACTGGTGTTTCAGAAACGTGTATGGTTTGCATTTTCAGCTTTCAAGGAATTAAGAGTCAGTCCTTTGTTCTGCCATCATAAAGAAATTTTGCATTTAAGTGCAGATCAGATTACGGAACCGAAGGCTTCTGTGGCTTATGATTTTTCATACAGCTAATTTATTTTTCTTGCTTTGTGGCTAAATAGAAAATAAACTTACAGCATCCCAAATAATTGCGTTCCAGCACTGATATTTTTGTAGCTAACAATCCAAACTCCTTGACATAACGCTATGTGAAGTGAAGTTACAGCTAAGGTAAATGGGCATGTTTTCCTTTTCCACTTAATAGTTATGTGGTCACAAGTAGATACAAAAAATATAAATATATCTATGGAATATAATTCAAAAACATCAATTTCTTTATCTTATAATCAAATTGAGAAAAGTTTCCTGTAGAAATCTGATTATAGCTAGTTCTTCAGCTGCTTCATTGTGCTCCGAAATGCAGCAGGAAAAATTCTGACATATTCAAATTACCTTTCCAGTGGATATTTAAATAATTAAAATTAATCTTTAAAAATGTCACAACTGTAGGAGAATTTTATTGTTAGCTTCACAGTTACATTTCTGATGTGTTTGGATGTTTGTAACACTTTAATTCACTGAATAATGTTTTTTGCTATATAGCCAAACTGCTAATATAGATTCTGAAAATATGATAAACATGATTTGCCTTTTCAGATTTTCTTTATTAGGCTTTAATAAGTGTATTACTATTTTTAAATAGCTGTCTAAGTCCTTCTGTAAATTGATTCCATTTATATGGTTACTATTAACATCCAGAAAAGCTAGTTAGTTAGAAGCAGCCAGATCTGACTTGTACCAGCTGGTGACTTTTTTTTTTTCCAGGAAACAGAATTAAACAGGCACACTGCAGAATTAAACAAAATGGGAATAATGAGGTGATTCTTTGTATGGACATATTTGTTATAGCTTTTAGGGGAATTTTATTTAAACAAAAATTAGTTGGCTGTTGTAAAAGCAAACAAGAATTTTTCATGTGGTAGGATATGGTTTCTCTCTCTGTTATCTAAGGAAGATAGTTATAATCTATACAGTACAAAACAGTATAAATAGTGACAGTTTAGTTGTGGTCTTGAATGCCTAACATTGCTCTCAAATTGAAAGATAATTATTTAACATGTAAACCTAGTAGTTGTCAGGACTGCTAGAAGGTATCATAGTCTGAATGTACCAGGCATACCAGAATTTAATAGAGTGGTAGATATGGATAGGAGATGGTTCCATGGGAGTGAGATTGGCTGTGCTTTTTAAGCAGGGTAAACTTTAATGCTTGCAGAGACATAATCTCTAGGATTTATGATCATGTATAAACTACCATTACAACTGTTCAGTTCTAGATTGTTCTGGCAAAACAGGATGTGCCAGATAACTAGGTCCCCAGAACAATCTTTGGCTAATATCCTCTCTGATTCAAAGCACCAAAACAAATTGAGGATATTTTGTTCCTGGGTAGCTTTTACAGTCAATATGAATCAGACAGTGCTGACTGATGGCCTCTGGTTTCCAAGAAATACCTCTAGGTCTCCAAAATATGTCAAGTATGTCTTTATGCCATATTTCCAGTATATCATTCGTATCCTCTGTTTCATGCTGTAAAACCCAGTTTGGCAGCTGGTGACTGGCTTCAGCACACTGCTCCCAAAGCATTTGGAGAGGTACACAAAATAATTATTACATCTTGAGCCCACAAGCTACCCAAGTGCTGGCAACAGATAAATACCTGGTCTTGAGCAGGGTGTTAAGCAGGGATTCTTTCTGCAAGGTTAAGCTTGTGTACTGTCAACCACTTGTATCACAGATGAGGTGCAGAAGCTTCATCCATCCAGAGGAGTGCTCTAGTGAGCATGTAGGGCTGCTACACACTGGGGCCCTGCTTAGTCTCTCTTCTTCAGCCTCAAAAGTAGGTCATCAGGGAAGAGGCTCTCTAGAAGCTAATGGATATGTTTCATAATGTGGCAGGGGACCAAAACATCTTGAACTATTACTTATAAAAACTCCCTTCTGATTTTCTTGCTAGTGTAAAAAAAAAAAGAAAACACCAGAAACCTGATTCTTGTGGTTTAAGGTCAAATCATGGTGTGGATACTAAATGTAAATATCAAAATGAGGCCACAGGGCCTGCTGGGGTGCCAGAGAGATGGTCCCAAATCCTGGTGCAGGGTCATGGGTTCCCATTAGAGTCTCACAGGTTCTCCTCTCTCTGGGTTCCCTCTGGAGTCTCTTCCTCTGGCATGTCTGACTATTTGTAAGTGTTCTTATTTATAGGGTTGGGTATCCCAAAAAAATTCTCATTGATGATTTGTCTGATCAAATTGCACTGTCTTTTCCTAATTTCCTGTCACTGTTGTTGGCACTCACACTCTGCTTGTTTTGGGCACTCCAGCACATGTTTGTACATGATGATCAGCAGGTTGCTTTTATAGTCTGGCTATCTATTTTTTTGAGCTGACGAAAACAACATTCTGTTTTTTGAGCCAGATAGTTGATTATATTTTTTTTACCTCTACTACACCAAAATGTTGGTACAATACTTTATGTTAACAGTTAGGCTAACTAGGCTAAATTCATGCTGACCGGTACAGTGTTTCACTCCACTATGAGGTCTGAGATATAACACTGGGTAGAAGGGGGAAAGAGAGATTATTTCTGTACGAAAAATTTTGAAGACCACCTTTTTTTTCTTTTCTTTTTTTTTCTGTATCAAATATATGTATGTATTTCCATGAATTGTGTTCCCACTCTGTCTTCTGCCCACAAATCATTGACAGTTCTCTCAATAAATAGAAATATTTGCTATAACTAAATCTGTCCATGAAATACTCACTGAACACAAAGCTTTCTGACATTCAGAGCTCTTCTTGCTGTGGAAAGTATTACTGAAGGTACCATTGCATATTGCAATGAGACATGTTCACAGTTCTTTAATACTCCAGCTGTTAATGTACTTTATGATCAAATGTCAATAAAATGTGAAATTGAACAGCTTTTCTCTTAATGTTAAAAGAATTAACCTCTATAACCCATGCTTCGTCACTAGTTCCACAGTATTTGAAATGTACTTATCACCTTCAATTAGGCAAGACATTGCTGCAGACCCTCTTCCATTTACCTATGTAGCACATCTAGCGTGGAAGACTCATATCCTTGTCTCAAAAAGTTTATATGCACTAACATTAAAAAAAGATAAAAAAATTATGAAACTGTGTAAGAAAGCATACCTTTCTCATTGACTTAAATAAATTGTCAAAAATAAAAATAGTATGCTGATATTAACTCGTGCATCTGAGTAACTCCATGCAATTTTAAGAAGGGTATTTATTAGTTTTGAACAATAACTGTCTAATATGCTTGCTTTTAATAGCAAGGAATTAAACTTGGGTTTGCAGGAGGTCTTTGCTGTACTCCTAAATACCCTTACCATAAATAGCTTTTCCACCACTGTTCAATCTGCTATATTGTTTCTATTAAAAATATCTACCATTAATTAAATTGATGAAGTAAATGTCTCATGTATTTTTTCCCATTTACACTCTCTGATAGTTTTTATGATCTGAAGTGTAATACTTCAGTGGGAAATGTTCTCATTGTGCCATTATACTAAATCCAATGTGTTTTTTATCAAAGCATAAACAGACCCTTTGACTGTTAGTCTAGAAACCTGATGGTTTCTCTTTATTTTTTTTTTCCCCATACTTAAACACGTGGTATATTATGTCTTCTTTTTCAAGTTCATGATATGTAAAAGTATATGAAAAAAATAATTGAAGTACGGTTTGTGAAAAATGCAGTACCTACCTATCCCAAGCAGAAAGCATTTCTGCAAATAGACTCCATGTTCAATTTCATCCCAGCGATATGAAGTATCCCATCTGGACTAATGGGAGTTAATAAAATGTAGCCATTAGCATGAAATAACTGGAACTAAGGAACAGTCCAAGCAGAGTTATGATTTAATCTTCTTGAAAGCTAGAAGATTTTCTATTCATCATTGCTATACTTATGTGAAATTTGACAGCATTACTTGCTAAATCAATGGGAATTACAGCACCAGGGCAAAAGTAGTATAGCCAGACTGGGCAGTAAATATTTTGTTTCCTTCAGTTTTTGTGAGATGAAAGTCCAGTTATTGATTCTAGGAACAAAACAACAGCAGAACATTTAAAAATTCACACTTCCCAAGTAGTAGTTTTGATACACTTCAATGTTATTTCTATTCAAATTCTGATTTCCAAAGACTAGTCACCCAAGTTTAAAGATAAATATTAAATGAACTTTTATATCCAACATTCTTAAACCTAGATTTCTTCCCTTTAGAATAAACCTCAGTTTATGTGTTTTTTTGAAGAGGAAATCTTCAGAACAGGTTTTGAATGCCTGAAGATGAGTAGAAAGGAAAGAGTAAAGATTGGTTTGTCTCTGAAAAAAAATGAGAAAGATAAAAGTTTTACCACAATAACAGACCTCATACTTATTACAAATCCCAGGAGTTATGATTTTTTTTATTTTTTTTTAATTTAAGAAGGAAATGTCTTGATGCAAACAGACAAATTCTACCGTGTGTTTTTTATCATATGATGGAAAGAAGTCAGGAGTAGTGTCCCTCAAAGGTCTGTATTGGGACCAGTATTATTTAACAACTTTGTTGGGCACGAGGACAAGTGGGACTGAGTGCACTCTCAGCATGTTTGCAGATGACACCAAACTAAGTGGTGTGGTTGATATTCTAGAGGAAATGGATGCCATCCATAAGGGCCTTGACAGGCTAGAGAAGTGACTATGTGCAAACCTTATAAAGTTCAATAAGGCCAAGTGCAAAGGTCCTGCACATGGGCCAGGGCAATCCCAAGCACAAGTACAGGCTGGGCAATGAATGGATTGAGAACAGCCCTGCAGAGAAGGACCTGGGGGTACTGATGGATGAAAAACTGAATATGAGCCAGCAATACATGGTTGCAACCCAGCAAGAAAATCGTATCCTGGGCTGTAGCAAAAAACAGAGTGGCTGCATCAAAAGCAGGTCAGGGAGATGATTTTCTCCCTCTACTCTGCTCTTGTGAGACCCCACCTAGAGTATTGTGTTCATCTCTGGGGGGCCCAGCATAAGACAGACCTGCTCAAACAGGTCCAGAGGAGGACCACAAAGATGATAGGGGGTTGGAGCATCTGCCCTATGAGGACAGGCTGAGAGACTTAAGGTTGTTCAGCCTGGAGAACAGAAGGCTCTGGGGAGACCTTATAGCAGCCTTCCAGTGCATAAATGAGGACTACAGGAAAGATGGGGAGGGACTCTGTCACTAAGTATACTGATAGAACAAGGGGTAATGGCTTTAAACTCAAAGAGGGTAGATTAAGATTGGGTTTAAGGAAGACATTCTTTATGACGAGGATGGTGGGACACTGGAACAAGTGGATACTGTATCATTGGAAGTGTTCAAGGCCAGGTTGGATGGGGCTTTAAGTAACTTCATCTAGTGAAAGGTGTCTCTGCCCATGGCAGGGGGGTCCAAACTAGATGATCTTTAATGTTCCTTCCAGCCCAAACCATTCTATGATCCATGATCTAGGCACACTTCCATCATAAAATGGCCCACTCTCTGGAAGCAGATGGAGTTGGCAACTTAGGATGCCATCTTACAGTCTCAAACAAGGGTGTTAAGCAGCACTGGCTGTTATCAGAGGTGTATTCTCAGCTACCATTTCAGCTCTGGTGCTGACGTCTCTAACTGGTCAGATCTGGAACCATCTCTGAGCTTTACAGGAAGTTGAATCATTTATGATGTAGATGGTACCAAGGTTGCCATTAGCCTGTAAAGTCCACCCTTTGTCAGGGGAAAACAGAGGTATAATATTAGATATAGAGCTTTTGACGAACCCAGTAAAATATCTCTATAATTTCAACATTGATCAACATTGATACTATCTGTCTTCACAAAGATAATGCTGTGATGGCTGAAACGGGCCAATGTGCCTAAAGATAGGATGATATGTGCTATGTTATACTTACCTTATATTTTTCCTTATGTCATCTCTCCATCTGTAAAGACAATAATACACTTCAAAAACAGGGTCAGTAATAGATGACAACCCATTGCATCTGTACAAATTTACCATCGCTTTGTTACACTAATCATAGGAAATTTAGAGTAGTGAGGAAGAATAATAGAGAATAATAATAATAGTAGAGAATAAATGGTCTCTACTTATTGTGTTCATTCTAAGCAGCAGGGACTCCTCCTTCAAAATTTTTAATGTTTTGTCATTTAGGTGGTCATGGAAGAATACATAAGGAAATGGGAGCAGTTGGTTATTTTAGCATAATTGTAAGAACAAAATAATTTTTCTGTGGTTTTGGAGTTTACTTTTTTTTTTTCCCCAAAATATTTAACATTTAATCCCATGAAGTCACATTTCATGGTTTTCAATTAAAATGTTCATCTTTCTCTTCAATGAATATTTTTAATTCCATTTTATCTTTACATAGTGTGAAAATTTTGAAACTTTCTTCTGTGAAAAGTTATACTGTGAAGAGCTCAATAGCATTTGTGTGCAAAACATTAACTGAAACTTAACACATATTGAAGTAAGTGTTTTCTCAGTATGTAATGGAATAGAACATATTATTACAGTTGCTATTCCAAAGTGATCGTACCCTTCACTGTTGCCATCTAAAACTGTCCTTAAACCCAATAGGCAGGAAAGTTCTTTGAGCTAGTCATCTTCATCATTTATCTTGACTAAACATTTAGATAAAGATTTTAAGCAATTACAGTTCACTGTCTTCTGTAGTTTAGGACCCCTAGTGATTTCTTGGCAATTTTGTGTGTTCTCTCTGAAGTGTTTTTTTTTTCCAGATCCTTCATTAGCTTCAGAAATTATAATGTGTGTTTTAGATTAAATTATATGGCATATAATTTATTGCAGATACATAGCAAATATTGTACATAAATGAGTAGCTTTTATAACCTTGACATAAAAGTACATTTCATGCTGGGTTTTTCACTTGTTTTCTCCAACAATTTCTATCATTTGCATGCAGTTTGGGGATTTTAATATAAACATTCAAACAGCATCTGCATAACCTTTGTGTTGATAATGCCTATCTGATGGCATCTAAATTTTATTAGTGTAATCTTTCTGCTGAGTTTAAGATTGACTTTGAATTTCATATCATATTTATTGTGTATCCCTGTTGATTCTATAAATAGCATTAGAATCCCTGTAGTCATCCAAGATGTGAGTTTTAGTTTTGTTAAAAATGTGACAAAGTTTATTTCAGTCACAGTGTAGGGAAATAATGCTAAGGACTAAATGCATTTTCATAAGAGTAGATGTGCACATTTGTGTAGAAAAGTACACAATGAGAAGAAACTCATTACACTTTTAAACTTTAAAGAAAATTAAGAGTATAAAACAATGTAGGACACAAAAATTCTTCTGCTTTCATGTTCTGCACTAGTAACTCTTTAAAAGAACTTCAATCACTTTGTGTTGCTGCTCACACACTATTCAGGAGTCATATATTTTAAAAATACTTTTGTGTCTTCTTCGTGATGACCATAATTTGTCTGATTCATGCAAAAAAAAAGGAATTACCTATTGGATTATATTAATTTGTCTTCAGACATCTCAGAATCTTAATATTTATAATGGATTTCAACATAGTTCCCTGAGGAAAAGCTGCCTTGCAAAGCATCAGGCATCAGGCTGAATATGCATGTAAGGCAGATTTTCTATTCCTTAAAATTTCTGCTCTGATACATAAAATTCCCTGGCTGTGAAGTATGTCACAGGTTTATCAACAAATGAGCATATTCCCCAATCTTCAGTCTTAGGGTGCTCATTAAGTAATTCTAAGGTTTGAGTACTATTTTATCTCGCCAAACAGGTAACTAAGGTCATCATCAGATTAGTTGAAATATCTTGGCTTTGGTCTTGTGTGTGCATCTTTTTAGGAAAGCTTTGTCTGCAGTACCATGTTTTCCTCCAAATTCTTTATTTGCAAGTGTACTTAGGGGCAGTTTGAGCTACAATGCTGGGGTTTTTTTCCCAGTATGCTGTGAAAGTCCTTGTCCAGCTGTTTGAATGAATCACTGGAAGCATGTAAGGAGACAGTGATCATATATATATATAAAAAAACATAAAATACTTGCCTGTGTTTATATTGAATAGCATGAACTACAACACAACTGAGATGTAATCTGAAAGAATTCCCTAAATTTGAAATACTTCTGAAACCAAGCTAGTAATTTTCTGTGTGGATTAAGGGGAAAGGAAGAGGGCTGGAAGTTCTTGCCATGATAGAGTCCCTAAGTTAGGAAGAGCTTTAGGATGACTGAGAAGTACACAATAAGGCACAAGTCACTGAAGCCTGTAAGACCAATGATTTCTTTCCAGGCTTGCTCCCCACCTGTACTATAAGCTAAAGCCTCTCTGAAAGGGCCTTTGTTCCTCTGGGAAAATCTGAGTGGCCTTTAAGCTGCTCACATCACTCTTGTTTTCTGGAGGCTACAGAAACGATGTGATTTACAGGCCAATTGGGCTTAGGCAAACCTTTGGTCTTAAAAAGCTTTAATCACAATGCTTCAGGATTTTGTGGCCGGTTCCACGTTTTGCTCCTGTTTTTCCTGGCACTAGGGAAGGAGGATGGTAGAGGAGGCTATATGTCGTCTTCCGTGCCTCATTCATGAATGGGAACGCTACTCCTGAACCTCCCTGTTACAACTTGATGGCCCAAAAGTTCTCCGGCCACATGGTTAAAACTAATCATGATAAGTCCTAGGGGCCTCTGGTAGAACAAATATGCCAATTTGCTAATTAGTAAATACAGTTTACAGACTCATTGTACGCTTGGATGTATTAGGGTTTTTTTTTGGAATTTGAAATTATTTTTGCTCAAGTGAACCTCAAGACTACATGCATAGAATGAATTAAATTCACATTGAGACTAAAAGCAACAATACATCTCCCACATGGATCTCTAAATTATTGAACACAAAGAAGAATGTTTTGCAACTTTGATTAGGGAATTGTTAATCAGGCCCATAATAGTATGTAGGTCAAAAACCAATTAAGAAAGTCTGACTAGAATTTATGATTAGACAACCATTAAAAACACTGCTTATTAAAGAAAATAAGAAGATGGAATAGATCCATAAATATGAATTCTTTTTTTCTGTGCTCTGAATACAGTATGACAGTTTGAGCAGCAATAAAGCAGTTAAGTTAGCAATCAATTACTAACTTCAGGAACAGAGAAATAGTTTGGCTGATGAAAAGCTTATTCAGCCCTTGACAAACACTTGGCTGTCACAATAGTTTATTTGAAATACCATTGTAGCAACCCCAGCTCTGGCTTTTATTTTTGTATCTTCCAAACAAATAAACTATGTATGGTGTTTTTAGACAGACTTTGAAGTTCAATCTGTTCTGGCAAGGCAATGGAATTTCACAAATAGTAAAAATACAATTCACGCTGTTACTTATCCTGCAGAACCATTTTCTTATCAGAAGGGCTTGCAAAACAAACGAGCAGTTGGATTTCTTCTTACTGTAAAGTTTTGTAAAACTGCACCATTGTGACAATAAAGGAACATAGCAACAACTCCAATACTTCAAAATGCACAAAAATTTGAAAGAGGAAATGATATATCTCATCTGATTTTTGATCAACAAAGAAAAGTGACTAGCATGTCTCTTCATCCAATCTTCACTTTTATTTCCAATAGAGGTAAACATGATTTCACTCTGTAAGGAGCTTGTGGCAAATAAGGCTTTGCCATTGAAACAGGCCTGTGTTTGCATAAAGCACTTAAAATTCTGTCTTTGAAATTTAGTAAATACAATGCCTTTCATATTAAAAAAAATTATTTTTTTGTTCAAAGTTTTTTTTGGAAAAAAAAAATCAAGGAGAAAAAATAATGCTTTATATTAAGTGAAGGATGTCAGAGATAAAATATTCTCTTAAACCGCAAACTGAAAATTAGTTTCAGGTAAATCCAGATTAAGAAATCCCAGATGGAAAGGGGAGACTGAAGAGATCAACATGCATGAAGTATACTCAGTTTAACAGGATTACCAATAATGATATGCGTTCAAGCTGTGAAGAAAAGATTTCAGAAGAAACTAAGGGAATCAAGTGGGTGTTGGAAGAATTACAGGGTGTAATGTGTGTCTCAAATCTTTCCAGTGTAGCATGTTTACACTTTCATAAAAATCCAATAAGGAAGGGTGTTGGTGTTGTCTCGATAGATCCATTGTGATGGTAAATATATGAAACTTCAAGAAAGGTTCTGTGTTTTACAGAAATAAATATGATAACATTAAAAGAGATAGTATAAAAGAGAGTGTGGGGGTGGGAAAGAAGTGAATGTTGAGCTTTTAAAAATGGTCTTGATAAATTGTACTATTTCTGTTACAGATTTTTAATGGATACACCTATGTTTGCTCTCAGAAACCTGAGGTATTATGAATATACATGTTCATACCTGAAATAGGAACCAAATTAAACCTTCAGATGAAGGTAGCTTCAACTGAATTGTTTAGGAAGAATTGATAGCAGGATTTTTGGGTATGGCCCTACAAACACCTTCAGAAGGTCTGAAATCAGTGCTGCATGAGTGTTTTAATTTGCATTAGAAGCAGGGCGGACACAAGCATGATACAAAAAGTTCTCCTTTGTCAAGAATAGAATAGACTGGAAGCTGAAGGAGAGAATCAACAGCATTTGAGCATACTGCTAATAGATAAGGCCCAGGAACTTTTTTCTGGCCTTGAAGTCAGAGGGAAAACAGACTTGCTGTGTTCTCCCTTCATAGCATCTAGGCCTGGACCTCCTCTGACCCTGAAGAATGATAAATATCGTTTGTGTGAGTTGTCATTTCTAAGGAAGTATGAAAACTATCTTGTAGCTCATCACAGCATGAAACTGAAGGTAAGCATGTGGAGGATGTCCTCGATATGGTATGAGACAAACTGGATTAGCTGAAGTTGCAAAGCCTGCTATAATAGTGCTGGAAGACTGACAAGGCGAACAGGAAGCCAGTTTTGGCCAAAACTGCCCATAGATAGTAACTTCTTTCAAGTGGTTTCCCTTGAACTGTGCCTGAGCATTGTCCCGAAGGGCCAAGACTAAGCCAGGAACTTTGACAGAGTCAATATGGGTAATCCCTGCTTCAGGTTCTTCCTTCATCTTTTATGTGTAAGTACAGACAGGACTAAAGAGGCTAGGGCTAATCTCAAGCAGCTAATTACCCAAGTTCTGTCTTTAATTAAAGAAGAAAGAGTTCAGAACTTTTACAATAGGTTTCTATTCTGAGTCTCCAGAAGTGTTTGTCTTTCTCCATTGACTGTACGTAACAGCATTCACAGCCATTTTTCCACCTCTCTGAAGTGGCCTCAAGACTTATGTAAATGATACATGTAAAAAAGTATTATGATATTAACAAACTTAAATTAATTTAACTTTGCAGTAACAATCAGATGAGATAGGTTGGTTTTATAATCCTGTTTTACCACAGGGGATATTATAGCAGGGCCATATTTACACTTTTGACTAATTCATCTGTCACAGCTAGCAGGCTAAAGTTCAAGGAAACAGTTAATTTTTTATACCATGTTTCAAAAACCCTGTCTACTATCTTGTCACTGCAGCTATGATGCCTAGGACACTTCTGAATAGGAGAGGCCTGAGTTTCTAGGCATGGTTTTGAATTTCTCTGTGATGATTCCAGCATTTTATATGAATCCAAGTAAGATGTGTAGAAATAGAATATGCTCCACATGATTTAAGGGTGATAGATGTCTGTGTGTATTTGAGAAGATCCTGGTATTTGGTTTCTTTTTTAAACATTAAATAATGCTATATAAGCTTGAAAATAGGCAATTTTCATTTTAATGTTCCCCTGTGGTGACTATGAACTTTCCTTTTAAGTCCTTCCAGAGACACAGCTGGAAACCATGTGGACACCCCAGGGCATCTAAAATGGCACTCAAAACCTATTCTTAGGCAACTGAACCCACTCTTGGATTAATTTTATTCACAATTAGAATTTTACAGGAGGTGCCAAACAGACTACAGCAAGTATCAGCTCAGAAAACGAGCTAGAGATCTCTATTGATCCTTTTTCATGTACATGCATTTTCCAAGGGAAATGCTTTGCTTGCAACCTCTTGTCCATGTATGTAACTTTCCAAACCAGATTTTGGCTGCCTTTCACCTCATAATAAAATGAGATCTGTCAAGTCACACAGAACTCTATTGTTTTCATTTTATAATATTAACAGTAGAAATATTTATGCTTCTGAATTCTTTACCATACCATTCATTTCTGCCTTAACTTAGTTTATTCTTTTCACAATTTTGTTCTCTAGCTTTCTCAACTGCTGCATTTTTTTGGCCATTAGCTATGTCTCTTTACCTGTAAGAATCCACAAATTACCTTTCTGCTTTTACTAGCAAGTTTTAAAAGTCAGCTTGAGCTTTGGTTACAACAGTCCTGGAAAATATGTGTAACTACTTCAGAAATAATTATACTCCCTTTTGTAGGTATTATACTCCTTATTCGGACAGCATGGTCTGAATGGATAACTAGGTAGTGTGACCTCCCACTGTCACAGTATGTATAGGCTAAAGGGAAGGACATGGAGAATAGATCACCTGATTCAGTGGGAACAAATTTTTTAATTCTCAGTAAAGATATATGCATTCCTGTTAATTTAGTAAGCTATTAGTCAGAAAAAATATGAGGCTAAGGCACAAGCTATTCAACTTCACTTCTATTCATTGAAGTGAGAGATGAGAAAATTTCAGATTCCTTCCCATATGTTGTCTTAAAAAAGAAACATGATTAAAAATTAACCTTGACAAATCAATAGGTATAATTTGTTTTATATTAAAATATAGGATATACCTACATTTGTGTTGCAATACATTAGATGCATAAAAAATTGATTTAAGATTTATTATCTATAGCTACTTATGCTTTAATTTTCTGAGATAGATGTCACTATAGAGACAAAACCACTCCTTTAAAGCAATTTAATTTACAAATCATATTCATATCTCTTCTGAAGTCTGCCTGTAGCAAGACTACATGCTCAGTCAGCTCCAGCAAATGGTGCACGTTGAACCTACCTTACGCTGCTGGGTTCCTCACCTAGAAACAGAGGAGAGAGATGGACCCTTTCACTTAGGACAGTATGTACAGCGGTATCTAGATTTGTTAATGTAGAAAGCATGGAACTGAGTCAGAAAATTTCTCTGGTGCCAATGATTGAGCCTAGAGAAACATTGCCAGTTACTTTTGCCTCTGGTACAAGTTTAGAAAATTCATATTTTTTGAATGTAGCATATGCACATGTACAAACCCAAAAGGTCAAGTACGCATCTGGCAAATGGCAATGCTGTAAAGTTAGCAGCTTGGATTCATCTAAATAATATGTGTCTTGGGGATACTCTGTAAAAAAAAGCCACCATCGTTTCTGCTCAGTGTTATGCTATCTCCCATATCCCAGTATCGTACTATTCTACAGACTCTTAAGCTTTGGATTTTCTGAGTTAGAAAAGCAGGTAAGACTTGATAAGACTTTAAAAAACTGCAGAGGTATTATTAGATAAAATTTTGTTTTAATAACAATGAAAGAAGCACTGTTAAGAGCAAGACACAGTGCTATCTATCTGCTTTAATACAGTCATTTATACCTATCCAAAAGCTACAATTTGCCATGCTATACTTAAAAACCGACATGCTGTTAAAATAATGATTCTGATTCTGCTGGACACATGGTATGCTTTATGTGCTTTAATAATACACATACTGGAGCAAAAAATAGTGTTACAAATATACTATGAACAGTTCAGATCCTTGTCTGAAGTAGGTAGGGCCTGGCAGAAATCCCAGCTGCAGGCAGGCCATGTGGAACCAGGATTTTAACCATTTAAACAGGGGTAAGAACTACTTCCTATTTGTAGCATGGCAGAGTTAATACCGATAATCAATTGGCTGTTACATGACTACACTCGTATCTTCATCTGTATTGAGTCACTCTCCTTATGTGTTCTTTGTTTCTGGATTTGAGGTACACATCCTTGCAGCATCCTGCGCCCATACATACACGTATTGATACTTTTTTTCTCCCCATGCAATTATAAATATATACATACATTTATGCACACCAACAAATAGAGTGCCTATGAGCCATGACACATACAGTTACAAAGTGTGAATGGAAAACCTATGCAGAAGACATATATTCTTAGAAAAAATTTAGTGTGTAGGACCAGAGAAACAAAGCAGAAATTGTTTTGCAGATGTAATTTTGCACAGACTGCTTAACTAGATAGTCATTTTTACTTTTTAATACTTCCTAAAAATCTGGTAATTATTGTTGAAATAAATTAAAATAGTAATGCTTAGGATAACAACCCTGA
Source organism: Arenaria interpres (assembly GCA_013399435.1). NCBI lineage: Eukaryota > Metazoa > Chordata > Aves > Charadriiformes > Scolopacidae > Arenaria > Arenaria interpres. The sequence continues at coordinate 34,016 of VXAK01005475.1, read as the reverse complement.
AGCTCTCAGTTTTTTAAGTGCTGAAGATATGGTAATGTATTCTTGTATTTTGTTTCTTGGTGTTTTGTTTTTTTTTTCTCAAGAAACCTGCCACCACTTGCATATAATAACTCATTGAGTTCAACCATCAACCTAACACTGACAAAAACCGTCACTAAACCACATCACTAAGTACCAGTTCTACCTGTCTTTTAAATACTTCCAGGGCTGACAATTCCACCACTTCCCTGGGCAGCCTGTTCCAATGTTTAATGACACTTTCAGTGTAAAAATTTTTCCTAATATCAAATCTAAACTTCCTCGGTGCAACTTGAGGCCATTTCTTCTTGTCCTATTCCCTGTGACTTGGGAGAAGAGACCTTATTGCCCTCTGCAACCTCCTTTCAGGTAGTTGAACACAGTGATAAGGTCTCCCCTCAGCCTCCTTCTCTCCATGCTAAATATTCCCCTCTCCCTCAGCCACTCCTCATAAGACTTGTTCTCCAGACCCCTCACCAGCTTTGCTGCCCTTCTCTGGACGCACTGCAGCACCTCAGTGTTTTTCCTGCAATGAGGGACTCAAACATGAACACAATATTGGAGGTGTGGCCTCACCAGTACCAAGTACAGAGGGACAATCACTTCCCTAGTCCTGCTGGCCACACTATTCCTGATAGACGTCAGGACACTGTTGGCCTCCTTGGCCACCCAGGCACACTGCTGGCTCATATTCAGCAGGTTGTCAACCAACATCGTTAGGTCCTTCTCTTCTAGGGAGCTTTCCAGCCACTCTGCCCCAAGCTTGCATTGCTGCATGGGGTTGTTGTGACCCAAGTGCAGGACCCAACACTTGGCCTTGTTGAACCTCATACCACTGGCCTTGGCCTATCCAGCCAGCCTGTCCAGACCGTTCTGCAATGCCTTTCTACCTTCAAGCAGGTTGACATTCTATGACACTTCCACCTAACTTGGTGTCATCTGCAAACTTACTGAGGGTGCACTCAATCCCCTTGTCCAGATCATTGACAAAGATGTTAAAGAGAACAGCACTCTTGGTCACTTGAGCTTCATGGGGCCATTTAAATATCCTGCAGTTGCTCCCAGCAATGCCCAAGCCATATCAGCCTCACTTGCAAGAGCTGCCTGCTCCTAGTGGGGCTCTCTGCTCTTCCCTGGGTTTCCCTGGCTCCAGGAATCCCCCCATCCACCTCAATCTAGAACCTAGCTGCAGAACTATGACTCTCTCCAGTCATAGCTGTCAGTGGCAGATGATGTCTATCTCATTTAGATGTAGTTGCTTAAATTCATTCATCTTTTTAGAGTCTGTGGGCTAGGTCTCTAGCTGCAGTGTCAGCAGACTGTGGCCCTGCCAAAAGAGCTGTGTGATTATCTGCCAGCTTTAGACAGATGGTTGGGTACTGTGAGATTAGCTGCCTGTGTTTAGATGCATAAATCCCACCTTTGCTATCAAAACTGTTACCGTGTTTAGCCAGAAAGGAAAAGAATTTCAGAGAAGTCAGTAACAGTGTCCCCAGTTTGTTAATTTACACAGAAACACAGTTTATCTTCAAAAAGAAATCAAGCATATGACCCTGAGCTTGTAGGTATATTTTATTTCATTTTAAGTGTTCTTCAATGAAATACCTTACTGTTTGGAAAGGCTTTGTCTGGCAATTTAGTCTTTCTCTGTTTCTGAAAGATTCTCTTGTAAAGCTTTGTGGCTTTCATGGAAAACAACAAGGGAGAATATTTTCATTTCAAGCCATCTTTATGCATATTAGATTCACAGTAACTCATCTTTACTTTGATAAAATGCTAGATCAAGGCTGTTCAATGCTCAGCCCTCATCTAGCCACATCCAATCTGCACAGTGTTTCCAAGTGACCCACTGATAACAACATAAGAATCTCACACTGATGTGCTTGAGAAGCAGAGGAGGAGTAGCATATTGTTGAGAAAAAGGCAATATTGTTGAGAAAAAGGCAATATTGTTGAGTGCAGGAAAGTTCACAAAGTCTGCTGATGCACAGCCCCTGAAGAGGCAGCACTCCCAGGGCTCCAGGCTCCATGACAGCTAAATGCCTTCCTGAGGAAGTGCTCCTAGACATCCAGACTTCAGCTGCTCCCTCCTCTTGCTGCAAATTTAGCTCTGAATAATCATATTGTAAGAGATTGTGATCACATTTTTTTTAAAACACGAAATATATTTGATTCTCAAAGAGGGAGAGATATTCGATGATCTTTTCCTTTGTCATTGTATCTGGTATCACAGCAGACTGTTCCACTTGCTTGCCTAATAACCACAGAAATTGAATCACAGAATGGTTGAGGATGGAAAGAACCTCTGGAAGTCATGTGAATCAACCCTCTTGCTCAAGCAGGGCCACCATGTCCAGACAGCTTCTGAATATCTCTAAGGAAGGATTCCACAACCTCTCAAGGCAACTTGTGCCAGTTCTCAGTCACCCTTACAGTCAAAAAGTGCTTTGTGATGTTCAGATGGAACCTCCCGTTTTCTGCTTGTGCCTGTTGTCTCTGGTCCTGTCACTGGGCATTAGTAAAAACATTAATAAGTTCCCCCCCTGTGCCTGCTATTCCACAGCCTAAATAGTCCCCAATCTCTCAGTCTTTCTTCACAAGACACATACTCCAGTCCCTTCATCATCATCTTTATGTCCCTTTGCTGGACTCTCTCTAGTATGTCCAAGTCTCTCTTGTACTGGGGAGCCCAGAACTGGACACAGGACTCCATGTGTGGCCTCACCAGTGCTGAGTAGAGGGGAAGGATTACCTCATGAGACCTGCTGGCAACAGTCCTCCTGATGCAGCCCAGGATACCGTGAGCCTTCTCCACCATAAATGCACATCACTAGCTCATGTCCAACTTCGTGTCCAGTAGGACCCTCATGTCCTCTTCTGATAGACTGCTTCCCAGTTTGTTGGCCTCTTGCTTGTAATGGTGCCCAGGGTTGTTCCTCCCCATGTGCAGAACTTCTCAATTCTTCTTCTTGAACTTCATGAGGTTCCTGTCATCCTGTTTCTCCAGCCTGCCAAGGTCCCTATTGCTGGCAGCACAGCCCTCTGGCATATCAGCCACTCCTCCCAGTTTGGTGGCATCACCAAACTCACTGAGAGGACACTTTGCCCCCTCATCCAGATCATTAATGAAGATGTTAAACAGGATTGGACCCATTATTCACCCTTGGTGTACACCACTAGTAACTGATGTCCACCTGGCCTTTGCGCTGCCAATCAACACCCTCTGGGCCCAGCCACTAAGCCAGTTTTCAATTCATCTCACAGCCTGCTCATCCAGCCCATACCTGAACAGTTTCTTTACAAGGATCTTATGGAAGACAGTGTCAAAAGCCTAACTGAAGTCCTGGTAGACAGTATCCACTGGTCTCCCTTCACCTGTCAGGCCAGTCACTTTATCATACAAGTTTATTAAATTGGTCAAGCATGACTTCCACTCGGTGAATCCATGCTGACTACTCTTAATGAGAGTCTTGTTCTTAATATACCTGGAAATGGTTTTAGGATTAGCTGTTCCATCACTTCCATCAAGGTGAGGCTGACCAGTCCGTAGTTCCCTGAGTCCTCCTTCTTGCCTTTCTTGAAGACGGGGTGTGACATTTGTTTTCCTCAAGTCTTTGGGCAAAATAGATTGTTGGATCTGGTCCTAAAGAAATATGTGCTCTGTATGGCCTTAAATGAATAGAATGTAATTCTGAGTGCAGTACACTCAGACACTAAAATACAACAAAGCTTAATGTTTTGTAGGCATAACTTTATCATAAGTGAATTTTTTGTTTGGTGTGCTAATTTGCATTTCAATGCTTCTCTTGTCCCTATATTTTCAAATGATTATCAGATTTCTTTTGCAAGCAGTTTTATGTGTGACCGGATGCATAATCAGAAATCCTGAAAATAAATACATTTAGAGAGTGCTGTTGTGTCTTAGTATCTATCAAAAGTATACCAAATTTAAGTATTTTTATGCTTAAAACCATATAAAGAACAGCATAAATATATAGTCCTTGCACAGTGCAAGCCAAGACTTTTTCTTGCAAACATCTGCATATGTGTTTAGCAATACTTGCACAATAACAAAGGTTTATCAGCTACTCAGGATTAATTTTAAGGGTAAATTAGAAGATTCCTTTCTGAACAAGTAGGTTTTGAAACAACCTTCTCATCAAATTAACAGAGACAACAAAGGCAGTTGGTTTTAAGAAGAGTCTACATGCTCTTCAGGTTGACTGATGTAATTGCACAGCCATGTAAAGTACAGAAGAACTCAGCATCTCAGGACATGTCCTCTGCTCTTGTTTACCTAGAATTATGCACATAAATGGCAAATAGATTTATCTTTGGATGACAGTGTTTGCAGAATCAGAGATATCACGAAGGATGTTTCATTTCATAGGAAGCCTGCTGTCTTAACATCAAGAATAAATTGACAAATTTGTCCTTGCTTGTGTATGTAGAGTTTCTCTCTCATTACATTTGTAAAATACTTTTCAAGCTACTTCCAAAAAGATAGTACATAGAAAGTTAATAACATCTATTTTTAGCTTCACATTCCAATGAAAAAATGGCAATTTGACTGTATTCATTGTGATTTGAAACCAGATAAATAATGAATAGTTCAAGTGATAATTACCTTATTTCAATATTTACAGAAAACTGGCACTTCATCATCATCAAAGCACATTGAGAATTGTCTTATTATCTACACAAGTGCCTGGTTTCTATAAATATTGAAATTTGGTAATTATCTCTAGCACTATTGCTTCCTTATCTACTTTTCAGAATTGAGCAAATAGAAATATCATTCAGTCATTAACATTTTCTAAATACATATCTGGTTTCTTTTTAATGAGAGTACATAAGTAAGGAAAGTAAGTTGCAAAATAAGGTCAATGAAATGGAATGAAATATCTTTGTATCAGAGGCATTCAAGAGAATGTGTTAAGACCATGTTATTCAAATATCTGGATTTAGCCTGGGTCTGCTCCCAAAAGGAAAGGCCACTTCACTAACAATGAGAGAGCCTAACAGCCAAAAAGAAGCCCTTGGCATACATGAATCATGAAATTAAAAACTGTCTTTTTTCTCTCTAACATGGACTTGAGCCAGGCTGTGAAGTGCTTTACAGTCTTCTTCACTGGATCAGGACAATATAACATTTCCCCAGGTTGTTATCCCCGATAAGTCTACCTGGGAGATGGCAGACAGGACGAGACTGAATTGATCTGTATGTTGATGTTGTGCTTTTCCCTGATGTTAGTCTATGATCACACTGGTCTGTACCTCAGATAATCAAGAAGAATTAATCTGTGATAGAAAATGTATGGAGATCTTTTAAACTCTCATTCTCCATAACATACTATGAAAACTCAAGTCATGGCACATTATGAAAGGAATTTTGTATGGGCTTTGGGGATTCATCCGTACCCTGGATACAGGGCACAGGTGACTCCATTCTTACAAGCAGTTTGTTGCATTCAAAGAAAGGAGGTATCAGTAGATCCGTTCAGTGTCCTAACTTCAAAATAGCTTGCTTTGCCAATGTATTTGGGCATGCTATGTGGTTTAGCTCTACTCTGGAGGAATCTTTAGCTGTATTTGTACTAGTATATGAATCAGGGCCTGTGAACAGGCTCAAGCACTGTCCAGTGATTGTCCATATAATTTAACTGCTTGCCTGCTCCCTAGCAGGTTTTACACATGCCAGCTTGCATTGTTCCACACATGCTGAGGCAAAACATGTAGCGAATGCTACTGAGAGCAATTTAGATTATTTTCTTATCTTATTTACTGTTTTACTTACATATTCTCCACATTCACTTGTCTTCCTCTTAAACTAGACACGTTGACCACAACAATTTTGAATGAGACTGGTTCAATGGGACTCATGTCATCTAGCCTGAGATGTCAAGAGACTTTATCATCTTAGCATGGTATGAACTGTGACCAGAAGTGTTTCTTTCACTGAATATAAATTGAATCAAAACAATTAATTTGTATGTAGAAGTCAATGACATATTATGTCTACAACATATATTTTGAGGGTGGATGAGATGAATCCCACCCTTCACTGTTTTCTTAGCTTCTCCTTTTGTACTCATGGTACATACAATCCTTAGAGCTAAACACCCTACATATGCTTCTAATACTTCCAGATCATCTGTATTAAAGAGGAGCTCAGTCAAACTGAACTTTTCAAATACTTCCTTCCCTTAAAAAAGAACCACCTGAAATAAAAGAAGTAGCTGATTTTTTTTTCTACCACCTTCCACCACACAGATATCATAAGAGGGTTGTAATGTGGTCACATCAGTGCCTGATGCTATAGGAGTTCAACATGAAACTATACCATAACTAAGACCCTACAAAATGACATTAATTACCCTCCTTTTCTAGCATTCAAGTAGCTATGGACCTAGCTAAGATAAATGTGCATTTTTGCATTCATTACATCTTCGTATTGGAAAGAGCAATGTAAATAAAACCCCCCTTCTTCAGAACTCATAGATACATAGCCAGTCCAAGAAGTCTAAAGAGATACAAAAGTATGGAATTATTTTCCCTAATTGCTGTCATACTGAAAATAAATGCGAAGTCCTCATACAAATATTATACTGCTGAAACTGGTAATAAAATTTGTGGGTATCCCTTTGCTGTCATTTAATTTTCAATCTTTTGCTGAGGGATAGCTGAAAGGAAGTTACTTCCCTGATATTTGATATACTACAGAAGATAGATACTAGTGTCAGTCCCTCTTTTCAGAGGGTAAAAGGAAAGCTATGAAGCCCCTACATTTTCTTCAGTTGCCTTTCAGGTAGGAAGGAGGAAATCAGGAAGACCTAATTTTGACTGAATATATGGAGAACAAGATCAGAGATTCAAATTATTAAAGGAAACTAAAACTGCAGAACACAAAGGGTGCACATCTTGTGAGTAATCATGTTATTAAAAATTACTTAAATATATAAACCCAGTAACATACCGGGTCTAGGTTATAATGGTTTAATAAGGAATAGGCCTGAAACTACCAGAACTGTGAAAAAAATACATTTTACATTTGTGTGATACTCCTTTTTGTGCCATGTTGGCTGAAGTGTTCCCCCAACTTTTTTTGTTTTATTTGATAAATCTGTGACTGCTATTCTAAAAAACAGCAACAACACCTTTCTCAAAATGTATAAACCTCCCTTCCATTCCTTCTGTCTTCTTTCCCTTATTGTGGCCTTTACCTGACAGCCGCAGAAACAAGGATGAAAAGGACTCTACACAGAAAGTAGAAGACGGAAAATAACAGGAAAAAGCAGCTCACTAGGTAATATTGTATCTTACAAGCAACAAACATAAGGTGTGCTACCTTCTGGTAGCATAAAGCGTAATGGTTGTTTTTCCCTATGCTCCTGCAAGTTTCTTGGTCTCAATTTTGAGATGTTTATGTAGGTGAGAAGCAAGCAGCCGCTCTGGCAGGAAAGCCTCTTTGCCTGCAGAACCTTCTAAGTGGCGCCTCACAAACAGCATTTCAACACTTCAAGGGCTTTCTCAGAACAAAAGTCTATCTCCCATGGCAGGCAACCATATAATAGTAATTTATTCCTGAAGCATTTGCATAGTTACCAGCTCCTGAAATTCTGCATCCACTGTAATCCACAAAACACTTCTCCAGTCCTACTAATATACAATGTCTATAGTGAAGTGTAAAAGCCATAAATTATAATGTACCATAAAAAGAGACAGGAACTTGGGGGTATATTCAGCAAAGTCACCTAATAAAATGTGACATATTCCAGATTTCTATGTCAATTTCCAAGTTCCTCAAGGCAACTTTACAAATATCGTGGGTTTATTACTTTGGCAAGGGGAGATAGTGTGTCCAAATAAAGAACACTGCAAACATTCTGCATTTTTATAAGGAATCAGAAGGAGATATTCTCGAATATCTTGAGATCAGAATCTCGAAATTTATCATCATTCTATGTATCCTTCAGAAGTGGAAAATTTGATTCATATAATGAAAATTATGACAGAAAAATTATTTGTTTTCAAATTGCAACTGCATTGTCTTCTTTGTTTAAATAATTCAGAAAGGTGTTCTAAGTTTTATATTTAATAGATTTTTAAAATAAGGAGTATTAGTTCCAAGTAATGTGCCCTTTTAAAATGTTATACAAGAAACAATCTTACTGTAACTGCAGAAGATAATAGACTTAAATCAGAAATACATTTCTCAAAGTGTCTTAAAGGATTGTCTGTCAACGACTTATGAAAAGTTAATACATTTATAAACATGCATAACATAACAAATTTACGGAAATGAATAATTTTAACATATTAACTACTCTAATGCATTCTCTTTATTTAAAAGGTGCATATTTCATTATAAATGCCTTACTGAGTTATGAGATGGTTTTTATATCTCTCTTTATTTCATTTTGAATGTGTTATGTTTTATTCTAACAAGCCAGCAACCACTACTACTCTCCTTCCTTTGTTTTCAGAAAATGCCATTTCATTACACATAGATTCTAAATAAATTTAAAGTATTAGCAATGAATTTCAAAATATGAAAATACATTTTATGTTATCACAGTAGAATTTTGTGTCAACCGTAAGTGCACTGCAGATGTTTAGAGCCCTCAACACAGGAAGGACATGGACCTGTTGGAAAGGGTCCAGCAGAGGGCCACAAAAATGATCAGAGGGCTGGAGCACCTCTCCTATGAAGACAGACTGAGAGAGCTGGGGTTGTCTAGCCTGGAGAAGAGAAGGCTCCAGGGAGACCTTATAGTGACCTTCCAGTACCTGAAAGGGGCCTATAGGAGAGATGGGGAGGGACTCTTTATCAGGAAGTGGAGCAATAGGACGAGGGTAATGGTTTTAAACAGAAAGAGGGGAAATTTAGAATAGATACTGGAGAGAAATTCTTTACTGTGAGGGTGGTGAAGCACTGGAACAGGTTGCCTAGGGAAGTTGTGGATGCCCCATCCCCGGGAAATGTTCAAGGCCAGGCTGGATGGGGCTTTGAGCAACCTGGTCTAGTGGGAGGTGTCCCTGCCCATGGCAGGGGGCTTGGAACTCAATGATCTTTAAGGTCCATTCTATGATTCTATGATTCTGTAGGGTTTAGGTTTGTTTATATTAACATTTATTTGCAAATGTTTACACGCCACTAATACTATAACTGCTGTGTGCAGAGCTGGCTGAAGAGCAGGAGTAGAAGGCTTGTAGTGAATGGGGCTACATCTGGCTGCTGACTGGTCACCAGCAGTGTTCCTCAGGGCTCAGACCTAGATTGGTCAGGCATTTGGACTAGGTGGTTGTTGTAGGTCCCTTCCAACTGAAGCTATTCTGTTCTGTTATGTGCTGTTCTGTTCTGTTCTATTCTATTCTATTCAATAAAAATATAATCATTATTTTTGATGGAGTGTAGAAATTGATCACCTCATCCTTAGGAAAATACACAGGACATGATTTAGCTGCTTGACCGTTTAAGAGGCTTTCACATATGATACCAGGCCCCCAGATGTGAGTCCAGAAGAATAAAGTTCTGTTGTAGGTCTAGTAAGTATCTGTCATCTCTGACCAAATGCTTTTGGGCACTTCAATGGCATGAGATACTTCTGCTTATGTATCTGAAGAAAACTTCCATTGGTAGAATCATTCACTTACTCCTCATGGAGGTATAGATTGAGTCTCTGTTGTCTATAATGGTAGTTTAGACAAGTATAGCTCACATCTAAACATCTGCACTTTCAGTATTAGGGCAGGATGAACCTCATGCCTGCTGCTTGCCGCTGAGTCATTTTTCTGATTGTACTCTCCCATGTCACCTACAGCTGAAGTTGGAAGATGTTTTATTTATTTGTCCCATGGATACTATGTTATTATTAATCTCCCAAATTCCTAAGCACAATATAGTTGATTGCAAAACTTGGCTGGCTGATAGTAACTACCTACATTAGACCACAATAATGTGATTTGATTATAACCTTAGGTGAAAGACTTCACCAAATATCAGAAGGGAAAAAAGATGAATTTTATAGGACTTTTTTTCCTATAAATGCCTTCATCATCTTAATTCTTTGTTGGTAGTTGTCTTGTTAGATTTTGTAGATTTTGGCATCACTGGGGCAATTGGTATTGGGACATCAAACAAGATTAACCAAAGGTTAAATTAGCGCACGAGCTCAATTCCAACAGCAACTAAAAGAAAATGTCCAGAGAAAAAACGCAATAGCATATGGTAATACTTCATCCAGCTTCCAAGATCACCTGAGGCAAAAATGGCTTGTATGGGGTATTCTGACATGAATTTGTCTAGTCTTCCCATGAGCCCATTTACATTTTTGTCATCCACAACACTCTGTGTGAAGGTGATGCACAGTAACTGTGTTTTGAACCTGACAGCTGACAGCTTCATTTGATGCCTACTAGTTCCTTTACTGTCAAGGGGCAGAGAACAATAGATCGAGTTCTCTACATGCTCTGTCATTTCCCCCTCAGTCATTTCTTTTTCAAGCAGAAGAGTCCCAGAATACTTATTTATTCCTTGTACAGACACTGTTTCATAGTTTTGATATTCTTTGTTGCCCTTCTCTTAACCTTATCCAGTTCTTCTATGTCCGTTTGTTATCCTTTTTGCTTACTCTGTTACACAGAGTAAGCAAAATAATTTATATAGCTTTATAATGACAGCTTTTATTCTGTGTTCCGTTTCTAATAACTCAGTAGCTATCATTACTGAGGTTCACCTAATATCTCCAGGTTTTTCTCTGTTATAACTTCAAATCTTTCCTCTGATTGATAGTGGCTGACTCAGAACTAAGACTGGAAGATGATTCTTTGCCATGAACATCGGTTTATATTTACCTACACTGCATTTTGTTAACTATTTTCTTCCATAATCCCATAAGATTCTTTGGTGGTCTTTGCTACTTCAGATGGTTTAGTATAATCAGCAATATTTTCACTTTGCTTTTTGCCTCTTTTCTGGGTCATATTCACCCTTTTTTCTAGGTCATTTATGAAAATGTTGAATGATATGGGACGCAGCACAAACTCTTACAGAACTTCACTGGTGGCCTCCATCCACAGTAAAAACTGTCCATTTACTTCACTTCCTGATTGTCTTTTATAACCATCTTTAAATACTCCCAAAGACTTCGTACTCTGTAGTTTACATAATAACCTTTGATGATGGACATAGTCAGCCAGATCTGCTGCAACACTTGCTCATTATAATGGCAGAAAGTTAGTCAGTCACAGCAGTAGAGGTGTGAAATGGTGTGGATACCAAACTCCAAGAAGTGAGGCTAGTTGATATAAGGTCCTCCTTTCCCACAGCTCTGTGAAACTCTGAAGACAGCTGACATCTGAGATAATGAATAAGAATGTGAAGGGCATGAACATAAGGGATTCAGTGACTGAGGCTTGAGAAAGGGAGGATCATATTTATAAACTAACAAGCTCATAAAAGTATTACAACTAGTACATTTTATTATTAAAATGCAATAAAATCATACTGAATCTTCACATTTTTCCCCACGTGTCCCAGTAGGCATTCTACAGAATGAATACAAGAACAGCTATGAATCAAGTATAATTCTGGCTGCAATAAATAAGACCAACAAGCAGCCCTAAGGGTAGCTCCAGCACAGCAGTTTACCATCTTTTTTATTAGTTATATAAACAGCCTCAAGATATTTTGTCATATGATATCCCCATGGCATCTTTAAAAAAACCCAAAACCTTTTAATCTGCCTGTAAAAGCTTGTAATGTGTAGCTCAGCCTTGCAGCCCTTTGCCTTATCTCCATGTACAGCAAAGACTAATTTGTCCCCTTTAAGCTTTTCACTACAACCTGATGCTCTCTTAATCACCCCCTGAAATTCTGCTCTGTTTATCCTCTTTTACAGAGACAGGTGCAAGGGATTTATTAATGCAATACCTTCTTAAGTGGTTTAGTTTTATCCTTTACTATTGATCCAATGGTTTAAATCCATTAAGAGGGTGTGAACAGACACTTTATTCTTTGCTTAATAGAATACACTCTAGAAAAGATAGGTCATAATATTCGGTCCTCTTCTACATTTTGATTTTTTTCTGTAAAACCTGAGACCAATAGCAGATTACAGGACATCTACCTGCTCTGTAATTTTGGTTGACACCTTTGTTTGTTTGTTAATCTTCAAGTGATTTATTCAATTATTTTTTATTTCATATATTATATTTTTGTAATGATGTTAATATTCTAAATACGATGACATACTCAAAACTTACTGAACTTTTCATATGGCCCATATGTTTCAGTGGATCTTTAAGTTTCCAGACAATAATGCAATAGTGACAACTTTTACAGTAATCCTACGATAGTGCTTTTCAAATACATAACATGTTCTATATGAGGATATCAAAGATAATCCAGATGACGGGGCAAGTTTGCTGATGACACCAAACTGGGAGGAGTAGATGATGCCAGAGGGTCGTGCCACCAGCTAGGAGGACCTTGACAGGCTGGAGAAATGGGCAGACAGGAACCTCGCAAAGTTCAACAATGAGAAGGTTTATGGTATTGTGGGTTTCGTCAGGAGGAGTGTTGCCAGCACGTCCCATGAGATGATCCCTCCCCTCTACTCAGCACTGGTGAGGCCACACATGAGTCTTCTGTCCAGTTCTGGGCTCCCCAGTAAAAGACAGGTATGGACATACTAGAGAGAGTCCAGCGAAGGGCCTTAATCACAAAGGTGATTAAGGGGAAGGAGAATGTCACATGTGAGGAAAGATTTTGAGAGCTGGGATTATTCAGCCTGGAGAAAAGAAGACTCAGGAGAAATGTCATCAATGTAAATAAAAACCTGAAGAGAGGGTGCAAAAAGGGCAGAGCCAGGCACTTTTCAGTGGTGCCCAGTGACAGGACCAGAGGCAATGAGTGCAAAACAGAAACATGGGAGATTCTTTCTGAACATCAGGAAACACTTATTGATTGTGAGTGTGACCAAAGACTGGCTCAGGGAGGTTGTGGAATCTCCACCTTTAGAGGTATTCAAAAGCCATCTGGACATGGTCCTGGGCAATCGTCTCTGGGTAGCCCTTCTTGAGCAGCAGGGCTTGGTCCAGATGACCTCCAGACATCCCCTTTCAACCTCAACTCTTTTTTAACTCTGTGATTCCATGAAGGAGTTAATGAAAATTCAGTCTTAAGTAATCTGAACATGTATTACTAACACTTTTTGGAGAAAGCTCAGCAGTCTTATTTGTTCAAGATAATACTGATTTTTGTCAGCCTGGGGAAGTTTTTAATGCATGCTTTCCACATGAGTTATAATGCATAGAGAGTCAATCCAAACTTAAAGTGTGTACTGCCCTAGAAAGAAATGCAGCGATAGCTTCCTGCCATGAGCATTTTAGCAGCTAAAGTAAACAAGCATAGTAAGAGACGGCAGTAAACAAGACAGGAGTAATTTTTCTTTGACTTTTTTAATACCAATAAATAAAAGTAATGAGGTTTTGAGTAGTATCTAAGCACTTGCATGTTTAGCCATGGAAAACACCATGTGTTTATGACAATGGCAATGGAACCAGCAAAGCACACTGTCTCCATTAACATGACCTCAGGGTTGCAGGCTGGTTCACCTCCTTCCTTGATGATGTTTTAAACACTTGCTCCAGCACGACTGTCAAAGAATGATGCATGTATATGTGTTAAGGAAGAGTTTTTAGAACAGTCCAGGCTGTTCTAATGAAAAGCAATATTCAACAGCAGGAAAGAAAAACACTAGTGTGCTATTTACACATTCAGTGGAGATGTATGGGGGTGTTTGGTTGTTTGCATAACAGAGATACATCTATTAAAGTTAAAACAGTATGCAAACATAGCAGTAGGGAAGTAGTTCTAGCATGAAACAACTATGGTTTAAAAGCTGTTTATTTTTTTTAGGATATAAACTCGCTGTGTAGAGGGGAAAATCTTGTTCTTTACCCAAGTTGCCTATTTATCCAAGTTTGCCAGGAGTTTTAAAATTCTGTTTGTTCTATAAGGAATTTAATGTCTTCCAGTTTACATTACTCAGAAAAAATGTAGGTTTTCTACGGAAAGAGTAGTACTCCCTTCCTGTATGACAAGAGGAAGTTTGCAGTCTCTTGCACTTTAGCCCACGCTCTCAATGAGGTTATTATGCTGCTATTGGCTTCACAGCAGACTGAAACCTGGAAAAGTTCACTTTCGTTTGGGTTGTGGAGCTAGATTTCTGAAAGATAATTTGCTGGTATTTTACATCCCTGCTGTCTGCGGGAACTCTGTTCTTTCTTTAAAATCCTCTCAACATCTTGCAGTCTTACAGATGAAATAACCATATATTTATACAAGTGTTCCCAATACCAGAGTATAGAATGGCCTACAAATACAGAGAGAAGAAGCTGAATAAGATGAGAGACAGAGGTATTATAGATATGTTCTTCTTCCCCCTGTCCCTTCCCACCTTCTCACCTTGCAGCCTGGTTAATGCCAGTGTGAGCTGACAACACACAAGTGACAGATACAATCTGCCATGGAGTCTACCACGTGCCAGTTGACTGCAGCTCGTGCTAGCTCTCACTGAAGGCAGGAGAAAGACTCCTTCAAGCCTATTTTTCTTTAAAGCCTGGGTTTACCGTCCTGTGGGGATTCACGTACTTTAAGCAAAGTCCAAAAAGTTCCAAAAGGATTTCTTACGAGGCCACTGCATATCTGAGTCATTTATACACAGAATGAAATGTGGAGGCTTATGCATAGACCAGCAAGTGAAAAGGATTAAGGAGGAAGTGCAGCTTTTTTTTCCATCTCAATGTACTTCTCAGGTTTCCACTTTTTACTCCCACAGGATTTTTGTAGGGTGCTGACAAGGCAGTGCTGGTGCGATGATATGAAATCTTTTTTGGTTTTTTGTGGTCATGCAGGAATCAAGCATTGTATCAGCTCTTTTTTATCAGGTGTCAAGGGTACTTGGTTATGATCCCATCTATTGGAATTGGAGGGGTTACTGTCTGGTGTAATTGCAGCCTTCCTCCATTCTGTTATTGCTGCCAGTTTCTACTGAGCCAAATCAATCCTGACAGCTGGCCAGATAATTCTGGTGCCAGTCAGCAGGACTCTGGTCTCAAAAGAACATCTGGTTATAAGGAAATTTTGCAGCAAACTACACAGCCAACCTTGTTTTCTAAAAATACCATCATAAACACTGAATAAATATATTTGGTGACTTCACTAATGCACCTTTTTTTTAAAGGTGAGGGTGAGCACTTGACTTTTCCAATATAAATTCCATTTATATAGGGTTAATGGAGACTTGTACAAAGCTTTTTTAAGTAGATAAGCTGTACATATCATATCTTTATTACAGCCTGTGCAGCCCATAGACTCAAGAGCAGCTGCTTGGAGTGTAAGCCAACAGTACAGAATACATTTTCCCTGATATTTGTTTAGTAAGGTCACAACATTCACTTTAATTTGGAAGGTCTTTGGGGCCATGAACTCTTTAGCTACTTTAAACTATTTTTTTTTTCTACTGTAATATAAATAAGTAAGCAAATAATAAGGTTTCTTTATTTTTATTGAACAAAGCAGTTAGAACAATATAACACTTTCCATAGAAGACATCACTGTTCTCATGCAGTTTCTTTAGACAAATCTGGACCTTTTTTCTTACGGTTTATTTTCACTTTGCTCAGAAAACATTTTAAAGGAAAAATAAAGAACGGATCAGGGAAAAGGATTTTTCCTTTTTTCCTCTTTCAACACCACCTTCACTGCTTCTGCTTGATGAAGTGCTTATATATTTCTGAACACAGTGAAAATGTTAAGTATGGATTGGCTGTCTGTTTTTCATTTAATCTTTCTCTTTCCTCGATGGGAATGCTTTGGATTATGATCTGAAAATATCTCTGTTCATCCAAGGAGTGAAGAAGAGGGAATAAAAGTTTCATACTTGAAAAAGGCTACTGATGTAGTTACAATCAAGGCCATTTGTTTTTCTTATTGTATTGGCCCACATGCAAGTATATATAATTTGGATGACTCTGAAAGAGGAGGCATATGCTGCAATATATTCACATATGTTTCTTGCAAAACTGGAAAGCAGGTACAACTAGTGAAACTCTACTAAGCCCTCAAAAAGCCCTCCCAGTGCTGGCTTGTATTCCACTGTTCTAACAATACCACATAAAATGGCTTGTTCTTCTGTCATTTTCTGTCATGAAAACAAGCTAATATTGTCTATATATAAATTCCAGCATCTGAACTCCACATGCTGGATGTAGTTGTTTCTTCTTTGCTGAGAATACTTCTACTGGGGAATAAATAATGCCACAAAGCCAGAGTATTTCTGGTGCAATTTGTTTATTGAATTAACGTGATAGTTCTGTCAACAAAGGTATTTAAAAATTGCAGCCTCATTCCTATGGAAACTTCAGGTTCTCAGCTTTTTCTTTCATTGGCCTTTCTCGTATTGGCAGTACAAAAACATCTTTTAGAGTCATTGTACTGAGGAAAATCCCATAGAGATCATATACATGTTGCATTTCATGTCAAAGTAGTGGAGAGAGAAAGGGGGTAAAACAGAATTAAAACTCCTGGCTTCTCACTGTTCTTAGAAATAAGTGCAAGTGCCACTAGATAAAAACAGGACTTTTGTCATCAGCTTAGTCTTAAGTTTTCTGAACTTCTTTTACGCTATTCAAAAGGCAGTTGACATATGTCGTCATTTTTTTTTCCTTTTTATCACAGAGCTTATACTGAGATCACATGTTACGTGAAAAATTTTTAGGTTTGTACTGGTGTTGTAAGTGCTGCCTCATATTAAAATTTATGTCACTGTACAGCAGATTCCCCAAACTAATTTTTTGTTCCAATTAATGGAGTGTCCTGATTTGCAAAGCTTAAGTATACCTTGCATTTACATCACTTCAGAAATAAGGGCACAAGAGTAAAGATCCTATTCACTTAACTTCTCCTTTATTTCTCTATTTTCATTTTCCAACTGAAAGGCTGGAAATTTTACATCTGTTTACCAACGGCCACACACCATTTAACACGATAACACCAGCCAAATGAGTCTCTCTTAAGTATAATGCTATTACATATGTCAGAACTGAGTAGCAGTTATTATTACCCTTAGTTTAAAGGTAGTGAAATTAGCTCCTGGGGATAAATTCCTGTTAAGCACCAATTAGTGGATCACTCTTTTCTTTGCCATTGCCAGCGCAATCTAGTGTGACTGGTGGACAGTGATTCAGAAGACCTAAACATAGGCGCAACCTTTCTACCCATTGTGCTGGGAAATAGTAATTAACCTCTTTGCATTTCCCCTTCTTTTCAGCAAAGTGATTCTGAGCTTTTATTACGAAAAAAACTCTGCATGAGTTGTGTATCCTCATTATTAAGTTCCCAAGAACTATTTCTATTAAAAAAAAAATCCCAAAATGCACATTCTTGTTTGTTTCTTCTATTCCCCAACTCTGAGCTGCCCCTTTCTTCTTCACACTTAATCTATTTACATTCTTTTAGGCCAGAGCCAGAAGCACCAAGAGCAGCACCAGCTGATTAAAAAGGATAGAATTTTCTCCTATGGAGACCCAGTTGAGGAAAAAAAATACTAGTGGTTTCATGTCACTCGGAGCTGAAGGACGATCTATGTGACTAGACTAATAGGCAAACCAACACAGGGAAAAGGAGCATGTGTGGCTTGATCCTGTACTTGAGGAGGCTAGGAAGTATGGACAGACTGCTAGGAATGCTGTGCCAGTACCCAAGAAAGCAAGCAGTGTTTGGGAGGAGAGATTGTAGCCTTGAAGAAATATGGGGGATCCTGAGTAAGATGATGAACAAAAGCTTCAGTGCTATTGTAACCAACAAAGTGAGTATGACTGCCATTTCTTTCTACCTTCTTAATCATTTTCCAGCCCTCTTCTCATGATCTCTGCTAATCATAGCCATTTTGCAGAGTGTGTTCAGTGAGGCAGCTGGACTTTCTGCGTCTATTTCTGTCCCTGTTTTCCCCAGAGCTGTCTGATTCTTGCAGAGCATCATGTTTTCTCCCTCCCTTGTTCAGCTTCCCTCAGTGTGGAGGCAGGTTTCTCTGCAGCTATCACAAATGCTCTCATCATTTTCTTTCTACTATCTTTCTAGAAGTTCAGTCATGATCTCTGCTCTATGTAGCAATGTCAACAATAAAGAAGCGTGCACAGAGCATTGCTGAGGGTTATAGCTTCTGGTACTACTGTGTACTTTTAGCATCTGCCTATAAGTATCACCTGTATTTTGTATAAGAAAACAAAGGCAAGTGACTTACAGAAAGATCTAGAACGACTCTCTGACAAATCACAGCAAAAAACACCACCACCAAAAAAACAGGTTTTGCTTTTTTGCTGGGCAAAGGACTTTCATGGATAGCATAAATTGAGGTATAAATCATCAGTATGCTGTGTCTTGAGATGAGTCACTATATATAATGCAAAATTTAACCTAGAAGTGAGGCCCACTTAGAAAATCAGCTTATTTCAACTGGGCTACCAATTCAATGGCTGGTGAAAATACAGAAATGTTGAAACAGGCACATTTGCAAACAGTAAGTTTTATTTTGGGTTGTGCTTTTTTCCAAAGGCCAATCCAAATTCTAAGTTTCATTTTTACTATTAGCATATCATGATCTTTGTATGTGTATTCTTGTTTTGAGTTAAAACTCATAAGAGAGTTTAAAATGATAGAACAATGAAGTTATATTATTATTGGTAAATATAGCATTTAAAAGCAGCTTTCTGAAATATTTGTGAAATTCACGATTTTGTATAGAAAAGTTTTTTGCTTATACGTCTTGAATGACTTTTATATTCACTCCTTATGTTATTTCATGAGCTTTATGCTGCATATATAGTCATTAATTAACCCCCAATGTTGATTTTAGTTATTCCTGAAGATGAAAGAAACCCTGTAGAAAATATTGTGGAAAATTTAGTTAAAGCATAAATGAATAGGCAGAAGTTAAATGAGTATAAATAATTTTTTTTAAATAACTGTTTTCAGTTGATTTCTGTGCTTAATAAACTTATAAAATTTCAACACATGGTTTATAAGCCAACTTAGTTACAGTCTTACTTACTTCTGTATGTATCATTTTGTATTAACATAGAATTTTTGGTAGTTTTAAATCTCAAAATTTAATTTATCTTTGAAATGAATTAAGATTTGTTGGCCAAAAAAAACTTAGAATTAAATAAAACTATGTGACTTGAAGTCTCACCCTCAAAATACACAAAATATTCCATTGAAATTAATGTTGATTGGCTGCCACAGATAAGCAGGTTTGGCTTTGTAACTGTAAGAAAGAAAATGCTGGGCATGGAGAGGATGGGCATCTGAATTCTTGTAATTGAATCTCTCTTCCCTATGTCCCCTATGTCTTGCTGGTTTATGTCTACCTCTCTCTTTTTTTTTTCTTTTTTTTTTTTTTAATTGAAGATTTTCTTAGGATGTGGCTTCTCAACAACCTATTCAATTGTGGGACAGAAAAATAATTAAACCCTGAAACTGTCAACATAATTGTATGGCAGTAATCAGACTGCTTGTTAAGCATGGTAGCCCCCATAAATAGCAAGATCTAGCAGAGCACAGGCATGAAAATCTGTTAATGTGATATGATTCATGCAGAGAAATAGGCACCTCCAAAAAATGGTTCGCTTGTGTATGGCCGCCATGAGTTTACCAACAGCAAACAGTAAAAATGGGAGCATGGCAGACTGTGGGCTAGCTCGGGGTCTTCAGGATGCCTACAGCCATCCAGCTAGGGCCCATGGAGTTGAAGACAAGGCTTCAGCTTATCTGATGGAAGCAGAAGTGAAAAGCTCTCCTCATGCCAAACTCCTGTGGTGAGAGTATAGATTCCGGAAGAGGAGACTGGATGTTTGAGTCCACCAAAGGGATGCTGCAACCACTGTCTGGGCAGCAGCTGAGTTGCGTACAGTGAAGAATTCAAAAGCTATGGAGGCAAAAATGGAGAATAAGAGCAGTGGTCAGATGGTATTTACTCCACAGCACCTACAAGTCAAGCTGTCTTTCTCCCCATGATACTACATGTATTCTGGAGCATAGCTTATTTCTCTTTTTGCTACTTTTTTGGCAAAGCAAATTCAAAAGCAGGAATGATTTGAATTTTATGTCTCTGTTTTAGCAAATGTTTTCAGACATGTTACTGCCAATGGCCCATTTCATATAAATCAAGCAAGAAGTGAATTTCCAGTTCATATTCAGGTATGTTAACATATCAGGTCTTGGGATTTATATTCATCTCATCAGAGAACAGAAATATTCCACGAGACCTATCTAATCTATCCAAAATAACTTAGAAACTTCCTGAAATTCCCACAAATGATACAGTAGGAATTATATTCTAAATTCTTCAGTAATGATTTCTTATAATTTATAGCTTAAAAAATTACAGATGATTCATGTAGCAAAATGGTGACATTTGCTGAATATGTTTTGGGGATTACTCATCTGTTCTAACTTAATATGCCATTTGATTAAAGTCATATGTTCTCAGACTGCTAAAACAAGAAATTCATTGTTAGGAAAAGGAGACCTAGCAAACCACACATTTTTATTAAAATATTTTGCTAAATCTTTTCTATAAGTGCATTTTACTTTGAAGAATAAATTTTTACAGATTTCCAGAGGTTGTTGATTTAAGTTGCAGTTCATTTCATCTCACTTTAGATGTCTAGATTCGTCACCCTAAGCTTCTAAAACCAGTGGAAAGGGCAATTCCAAAGCATCTAAGGCATCTAACCTATCTGTCTCATGCATCCTTCTGAAATTAATGAAAGACTTCTTTTGCTTTTCTGCAAAAAGGCTTAACATAACCTCAGTTGTTTGAAAAGCTGAGAGAAGGATGAGCAACATCCATGCTGTGTTTGATTCTCCTTCCCTTTCCCTATCCCCATAACAGACAAGATGATAAACTTATTTTCCTTGCCCACTCTTCTGGAAGAGTTCATCTACATTCAAATGTAAGATCAGTTTTCATACTGCTGCGATGAGATAGCTCCTGCAGCACAGATTTCATAAAGCTTAAACAGAAGCTGGGACATTCAGGACTGACAGGTAGGAGGACAAGTAGAATCCAAAGGCTATGTATATTCCTAAATCACAAGTGAGAGATAACTTCAGGAAACTATACTAAAGAAAAAAGCGGTCTCTAACTCCTTAATGTAGACCTGATCTAAAGCCTCATGATGCTAGATTGAATCTTTTAATATGAGTTTAATGACAATCCAGACATAATGAAAGAAAATTCATTGAACTGGAACTCCCATTTTCCTGCACAGCAAGTACTCACAGAGGAGATAAAAGGCCTGAAGTATAAATTTATCTTAACTAAAAGCATTGTTTGACTTTATTAGTGTTTAGTCCTCATTTTATTTGTTAAAGCCTTTTCTACTATAATTGAAAAAGTAATGAAAATTAAGAAATAAATTGAGGTGATTGACTCCTTTCCTCTTGAAAAAGAGATGGAGCTTTTCTTCAAGGATCTCCTGCTGCCTTTGAACACTGAGTACTATTGGCTCTGAGCTTCTTACAATTGTTGAAATAACCGTGATCTCTGAATTGAAACAAATCAGCCTCCAAGAAACTGGAACTCCTTGTTCATGTCGATACTATATCTATTTATTGCAAGTACAATTAAGAGACAAAATTAGATAAGACCCAATTTCCTGTTTTCCAAAAGTTTAATATATTGCAAAATCGTAAGGGTAAATGGCAACCTTTAATTCCAGAGCATGTTTTCCAGTGTCTCTACTGCTGCACAGCTACTGTAGATAGATTTATGTTCCAATTTGAAATAGTGACAGAGGCTGATTTTTTATAAGCATAATTAAAGAAAATGTTCATTAAGGTTTGTAAATCCACAGACAATTCACAGGATAAAACTGTATTTTTTCAACAGTAGCTAACCCAAATTATCCAACAATATTTTATGGAACAGGGGCTATTGACCCCCACTGGACTTAGATTTTATGAAAAGTACAGCAATGGCTTTCATGAGATTTTGCAAGGTAGTCATTATGCTTTGTAATTTTAAATCATCTCTCTGGATATGATTCTTCCATTGTTCTGTTTTCTATAACTGAATCAGTGGCTATATAGATAGTTACGTCCATTGCTAATAAAATGAACAACATAATACTGCATTACTCTAGGTTTATGCATATGAATCCTTGCTGCTGTCAATGAAATTATGTCAATAAAAATCTGGTTTATCATCAGCATGAATTATGCTCGCATTTGTAATTTAGATCTTATGGGATAGTATTCATAGTTGAAAATGCATTATCTCCTGTTAATGGTAAGCTCCTGTGTGTTTGTATTGAACTGATTTTAGTTCTTGCTAGCAATACTTAGGATTCACTGAATACTCTAAAGTTTTGTTTGTCTTCTTGTTTTAAATTTTAATATTTGGCATCACTAGACTTATTTCTATAGACTCATTATAGTGGCATATTAATTGTTCGTGCTGAGGACTATATGAAAAGATTAATGGGTTGTGACTCAGTACCTGCTGAGGCTTTAAGCAAAATCATTTGTGCATTATTAACACACTTATCTTTGAATTTACTCCCAGCAAAAACTATTATCTAAGGTGAAAGCACTCATTGACTCATAATGGTAACAATGCTATCTGGATTTCCAAGTAATATTATGCATATTATTGGTGTTGAAGACAAAGGCAGCAAAAAATCAAAATATGTTGAGGCTAACCATAGAGGTCAATGTGAAAGAGATAGTCTTATACAAATACATCAGTGGCAAATAATTACTGGGAAGAAAGAAGGTCTATTAAAAGGATAAAATAGTGCAGGCAATGAAACAAATAGTAATTTAAAAATAGCTGACGTTATTTTCATTTGAAAGTTCTCTTCAGAAAAGAAGTAATATGAATAATTAGCAAGGAAAAAAAAAACCAACAGGACTGTAAAGGTAAGGTTGAACATGTGCAAATCAGCCAGCTGAGATGCTGTTCTTCCCAAGATGTTAATGGATCTGTTTCATAGATAGAAGACATTTTCAAAGGTGTGAAGGACAATTTGTGCCCTACTCTCTGCAAGTCAGTGATAGTAAAGAGCTCAATGACTGAATATTTTGGTATACTTACTAAACAGAAACTTAAATTACATCTTTTCACCCTAGAGAAGAGAAGGCTCAGGAGGATCTTATCACAATTTTCCTCTACTTAAAGGGTAGCTACAAAGAGGACAAAGGCTGTCTTCACAAGAAATTACAAGGAGAAGACAAGGGCCAAGGGATACAAGTTGCACCAGCGGAAGTTTCGTCTTGATATAATATGGGAATTTTTTACAGTGATATCAACTTCCCCAGGGATGTGGTGAAGTCCTCATCACTGGAGATTTTCAAGACACATCTGGACATGATGCTAAATAATTTCATCTAGCCTCTTTTTCATAAAATTTTGGACCAGATGATCATTCAAGGTCCCTTTCATCCTGGGCTGTTCTGTTCTATTACTGAGGAGTCATGAATAATGAGGAGCAGTAGCAGCAAACCGAATGTAAACCTACTAGACTTCTTTTTCCTTTTTATTTTTAAAAAGAGTAAGAACCACAGAACCACAGAATCACGGAATGGTAGAGGTTGGAAGAGACATTGGGAGAGCATCTTGTCCAACCTCCCCTGCCAAAGCAGGGTCACCTAGAGCAGGCTGGAACACATCCATGCAGGTTTTGAATATCTCCAGAGAAGGAGACTCCACCACCTCTCTGGGCACCCTGTTCCAGTGCTCTGCCATCCTCAAAATAAGAAGTTTTTCCACGTGTTCTGCATGTGTTCCAGCTTGTGCCTGTTGCCCCTTTTCCTGTCTCCAGGCACCACCGAGAAGAGTTTGACCCCATCCTCTTGAACCCCACCCTTTAGATATTTATAAGCATTGATAAGATCCCCTCTCAGTCTTCTCTTCTCCAGGCTAAACAGACCCAGGTCTCTCAGCCTTTCCTCATAAGATAAATGCTCCATTCCCTTGATCATCTTCGTAACCTTCTGTTGGACTCTTTCCAGTAGTTCCTTCTCTTTCTTGAACTAGGGGGCCCAGAACTGGACACAGTTCTCCAGATGAGGCCTCAGCAGGGCAGAGTAGAGGGGGAGGATAACCTCCTTTGACCTGCTGGCCACCCTCTTTTTTGGTGGGTGGAGTCCCACAGACGTGACTTCCATTCCAGCAATACCAGAACCAATGCTCTTGGGCAAGAATCACAAGCAGCTTCAAGATGGTAAAGTCCTGGTAAGCAAGCAGCATGGAATTATAAAGAGTCATTTTGCTTTGCAAACTACATTCATTTCTTATACAGGATTTGTAGATAAAGCCTTCTCATTTTATAAAGTTATGGGGACCAGCAAAGGTCAAAACTGAAACAAACCAAAAATTCAGTCACACAAGAAGTGTGACAAATAAATCTTCTTATATGTATGGCATATTAGTTAAAAGAGCTTGTTTTCATGTATCTTTTAATAAATTAGCTTTCATCAGTTGAACATGTGTGATCAGCTTCTTAACATTGATTGGACTACATGTGGTGGGTATCCACATCTGACTCTGGAGAGAGTATTTACCTGTCCCTTCCATGCCTTGTGATAGCAGTATGCAACACCACATTTATAGCACTGTTCTGGATGTGAGTTTAGCAGGGAATCTTTCAGAGGTGAGAAGATGAATTGTGACACAAATCACCTCCTATCACACCCAAAGGCCTCATTCTGAATAGATCCAGAAACTAATGCAACCCTCAAGATACATTAATGATATATTGTCTCCTTATTCTCAGGCTGTTCACAACCTCTCCACTGAAACAGTTGTCCTAGCAGTCAGGCTCTGGGTCCAAATGACACTGCTGAAAAGAAGACAAATGATCTCAGTAGCCTGTTCTGAAAAGCCAGATCTCAGTCCATGGCAATCCACCTTCCTTCAGCTCTCTGGAGTGCATGCTTTCAAAAAGAATCTATAGACATATTCAGAAAGATACAGTGGATTCCAAGGGACAAAATATTTAATTTATTTGGGCTGTTTAACTTGGAAGCAGAAAAACTTGATAGACACACAAACTGCATAGAAGGTGCATTTTAGGTTATATGACATTCTTTGCTGTATGACCCTTTCTCATGGTGGTAAAACAGAGGCTAGTAATGTCCAATCTAAGTGAGGAGAAGGGCTTTTAACACAGGTGTAGCCACATCAAATTATATGAGATGCATCTCCTCCATTTCTGCGAATGTTATTTTCAGGAAAGCTGGGAATATGTGATGTACAAGGCACATACAGTTATCCTGACACGTTGTGATGCACTTGAGCAATTGCCCATGAGCTGCGCAGATGGCCAGAACATATACAGTATCCATTACATGTTCTGGATACATTATGCTAATTGCATATACTCAGGAGTCTGTTATTCAGAAAAATTAAATACTTGGCCACTGATTAAAGTTGCAGCTACTGCTCAGACCAGGTTATTGGTGTTCAGAAGTTCTGGAGAAGTGTTCTGCTCCCATTGCTCTTAAAGGAGGGATTAAGCCAACCTGCCTGCCTTTCCCTTGCAGGTAGCGTGGCACAGTTTTGCACAATTGGAACCCGTGGAATCTATCACTTCAAATCATAAAGGTATTGAGGCCAAATGCTTTTGAAGATCAGCACAAATATGTATGTTAATCATTATCAGATGGACTCATTTCGCTTTATTTTGCATACTAGACACTGACTTTATTATATCGATATCTCTAGGAGAAAATGTGGGACGATAGTCAAAATTGTGCCCTAGAGAGGTATCTCTCAGTGACCACAAGAGTACTCGAAGACAACTCTGGACTCCCAATGTCATTCCCTTAGCTAAATACTGACAGTGATGATGGTGAATATAATAAGATATGAATCTAAAATGCTTTAGTAGTTAAAGTATAAAAGATTGAACTTTGAAAAAAGAAAAATTAAGCAAAGAAAATACAGGAATAAACAGAGAATATTCCACATGCAAGTACACATGTTTTATGTTGCTCTAAAGCGCTTAGAAATGGTCTCAGTTGGATATGACTTATACAGATGAATCAACCCTATCCCTGTAGATGTTTGGGGGTTAATATAGTCTAAAATAATGAGTATTATTCATCAATTTACTTGGTAAATTTGTTCCAGATTTATTTATAGCAGAAAGAGAATGAGGATTTAAGTACCTAACACTGTAATTGAACTCAAGTCCTTTTCAAAATCCCAGTGAGCAAAGCACTGCTGTACCTTTTATTTCTTGTGATATAATCTTTTATTGTATCTGTGCTCCACTTCACAGTTCTTTATTAACTCCCTGTACAACTATTTACTGTTCAGAATTACTTCAGGTGCCTTTCTGAATACAAGTATCCCGGTTCTAATGAAAAAAAATAAAAAAAGTTAAAGAAGGTTGTCATTTGTGTAAGGCACTTTAAAGAAAGGTACTGAAGCAACCGACACATCAAACATATTTTTTTAGAGATATAAATCACTCAAACCAAGTATTTAAGTATTCCTAAATTAATAATGAGGCCAACTCTTAAAATAAAGAAATAAAGAGAAAAAATATTGTGAAAACATTTTCATTACTTATGATTGTCCCCATTTTGATTTCATTAGCATTTTAATAATAAAGCTGCATTTCAATTATTTTTTTTCCTTCTTAAGTGTAAAGGACACTATTGATTTGAAGACCAGTGATTAAAGGAATTATGAGTTTTGTCATAAGGGCCAATTCTTCAACAGCTCCTGTGATTACAAGACTGAAGTCTTGGCCACAGTAATTTTAATAAAGGTCAGAGTAATTCGTAGCCTAAGAGCACTGGCTTTACAGTCATGCTTTACTGGGTATCTGCATTTACGCTTCTTGAAATCAGCATTGTTCCAAAAGTCACCGGTCATCTTTCCCTCTCTGATGTAGCATACAGAATGCTTTCAAAGAGAAAGTTAAAGGACTGATTTAAAAAGCTAAAGATACAATAAAAGTAGAGCTTTGTTCTGCCTTGTTCCGAGTCAGGTTTTGCCTTGCCTAGCCTTAATTTAAAAGCTGATCATCTGTTCTAACATGGTATGTGGTTCCCAGCCTCTATGGTAGACATCCTATTTAACACTTTACAGTCATCCACCTACATTTTAAGAAACAAAAGGATTTAGTGTTTTGGGCATCTTCTTTTGCTGTATCATTTATACCAGGCTCACTTGATCAAATAGATTTTTCATCAGTTTTCCCCTTCTACCCAGCTCCCTGGACGCTCAAGTGTAATTTTCATGGCAGTACCGGCACTTCTGTCTTCTGTCCACATGTAAGGGAGCAATAAAATTATTTTCATCTTTGGGCTTTTTGTATCATGTCAAGTATAATTTGAAACCTAAGAACATTATTCATTGTATGCAGGATCCAATCCTTCATGCAGCTGTGCATGCCTTCCAAACTGATTACTCCTTTAACACCTATTGACAGTGGTGCTGAGGGTGTTTGACATCTGATAAAAAAACACTTAGGCTTTTACAGATGGGGAAGGAAGGCTGCATATAATAATATCCCATAGGAAAACTCTTAATTGCTATCTCTACTTTTGTGTCTTTACTGAATATATATAAATCCCAGTGCATAGATAAATCTATTAAAAGGTGACCTGCCACGTTTTTAATTTAAAAAATAAAATTCCGCTGTACCCCACTCTCCCATTTTTATGATCCTCAACTATGACAAAATAATGCACTGGGGATTAGGAATATCATAATTAACTTTTAAATACAAAATTAACATCTAAATAGATTGAAAACCGAATAGCTCTTTATAAAAGCTCAAGTGAATGACTACTTAATTGTCTCAGTCTAAGTCCAGCACTGGGAAAAAGATCATAAAATCATGCATTTGTATATTTAAACCACCAAAATTATCAATTTATCTGTCTATACTGCAGTATCTTGTGATCTGAACACTGAGAATCATACAATATCTGAGATGGTAAATTCACAGAATCTGGATCCTTTTGGGGGGATCTTGCTCAAAATCTCAAAAAATGTATAGCGGAAAAAAAAAGATTTATTGACATTAAGCTTTTGATGTGTCCTTGCAATATATTTCTATTCTTTACATGCTGGTTTGTGCACTAAGTACTGTTTATGTGTTTAGTATTTGTTGCCAAATTAAGCAGAGAGTTTCTGGAACAGATCAGAAAACATTTTTTTTAATTGGGACATAGAAGCAAATTTGCACTTATTTATTGTATCCCTGAATTTATGAATATGACACTTATTTTTGTAGAGTCTTTCAGCTTTAGTGAAAGGCTTAAGAATCATCTTGTTTGAGTCTTCATCTTGGCCTAGACTTGTTTGTACCAAAGAGTAGGGGACTTGAAGCTGCTTAAGATGAGAAAGACCATGGGTTTTCCCACCTATAGGTTAGTGCTGGACATTACCACTCTTTGTTTCTTCTCCTCCTCAGACACATTCATTATACCTTTTAATAATTGGTAAAGCATCTTAGAGATAATTCTTTAGTGATATGAACTAGTCAGACCAGTCAAATACGGATATCATGTAGCTTGGCTGCACTGAAGCAGATTCTGAAAGCTAGCTTGAAATGTTTTTGCTTACTGTCACATAGACAGTGTAATGTACATTTCGCATAGCTCAGATAAAGGCAGAAAAGGGAAGACTTTGTTATTTAATCCCCTTGTCTTTGTATTCCAGATGGCTCACTGTATTTTGTCTCTTTGCCAATGAAAAGTGAGTTTCTTTCTCTGCCTTCCTATATTTTTTTTTTTTTTACTGTATACTACATGAGACTAAACTTATCCCCAGCCAAATTAGAAAAGACAACATTTCAAGATACTAGAATTTGGGTAGAATCTTCCAATTTACTTGGCAAATATACTATGTTAGTGAGAGTCCGGGTGACGGCGAGCTGCTGGGTGGGTGTCTGCATGTTTTACAGGGGAGGAAAGGGAGGGGGCCAAGAAGCGGGGTCCTGGCTTGTTTCCATGGTAAAGCAGGAGGAAATTCTGGTACTGTCCGACTGATTTGTTCAAGGTGGTTGCTGGAAATGCCTGCTGTCTTACCTGTAGATTGCATAGTGCAAACACATACTGTGTGTATTTGTCAGAAAGATTATTCTGGGTTTTCACAGTGCGACATGAGCTCTTTCCTAAAACAACTGTCCTAGGTCTCCAAAGCAGATGGTGCCATTTTATTCAAAGTTTTGTTTGTGGACTTTCATTAATTTTGTTTTGCGTAAAATAGTAAATACTATTTCAAAACAGATGTTTGTAGAGGGGAGGTAAAAAAATCCACATAAAAATGGTATAAGTCAATGTAACTAAAATCCTTTGTGTCAGGAAAGTGATCAAATTAAAAAATCAACGGAATTGTAGACATAATTTCACCCTTTTCCTGGATTGAGAACAATTGAGAGCAAATTCAATTAATGTTCTCATTCTCTCTTTTACTTTCTTAATGTAATTCAAAGAATTCATCATAAAACCACAAGTGATGAGGTGGCCTGTTTTGAATGTCGTGCAAATTAGGCAGGGGTTGCATATGTTTTACTAAGGAAATTCTCTAGTTGTTGTGAACATTTCTAATGGAAACAATGATTGCTTAAAAAAAGTAAATTGAAGTTTCAAGAAGAGTGACGACCTGGTTAAGGATTTGAAAGAAATTAATGTAGAAAGAAGAAGTAAAATGGCTTAATATGTCTAGGTTCTCCGGATGCCAATTAAAAGTGGGTATACAATATGTGCAATACAGGTATTTGAAACACCTGAAAGTACAGTTCTAGAACAGTTTAAGATGATTTAAAATGGTGCTGCTGCAATTACTTGTTCTCTTCTGTACTTGTTTGTGCATTTCTGACTCCTTTGCAGTAGCTGATGCTCTTCTGTCCTTACTTGCGGTTATTTCAGAGAACTAAAGTACAACAAAGCTAATCTCTCTGGGTGGCAAAAGAACAAACTCTGAACAGCCAGAAGGATAAACAAAGTGTTGGGAAAAAGAAATTCAATCTTGGAATAATCTAAAGAAATAAATTATGCTTTATTTTTAATTTTAAAACACGTGGGATTAAGTAATGACACAGATTATCATCTGCAAGTCCCCTCATTCAAGATACGTTAAACTTTAACAAGAGAAATTAAACATGATATGGAGAAAAATCCCACACTTGTTGTGAAAATAATCATACTTTGGCACCATTTTTATTAACTTTTATTATTTGAAAAGCTGAAAAATAATGAGCAAACTTTAGATATTTCCCACCACTACAAAAATGGTGGAAGACTTGAGAGTGCGATGAAGTGTTCTATCATTCATTTCTAAATATTGTCATTAAATTTAACATTTTTGTCAGTAACAAAAAAACATTTTTAAATAGGAGCCTAAGGAAAAAAATTTAAAAAACACCTGCACTATACCCACCACAGAACTAGTTACATCGATTATTAATTATTATAACAGTTATTTGCCTTCATATATTATTCACATATTAATTAAATTAATATTCACATATTAATTAAAATAAGTGTCCCTGTTCCATGCATTAACATATTGTGTGAAGAGCTTGCACCTTTTTCTTGTTATTAGAAATGTAATACAGCATTGAGTATTTAAAGCATACAGTGAAAACTACTCATGGAGTTGAACAAAGTTATTCTGGATATATACTGATAAAATGGATTGCCAATGAACACAAAGAGCTTGGAATCAAGCCACTAAAATCCATCTGCAGAGCATTAATTTAGTTCCTAAAGGGGAAACCTGGGAAATCCTACCAAGAGGGAGTCAGATGATTCTGCATGAATAAGGACAACTGAGAAATGACTGATTGTGCTGTCCTTGAAAGGAAGGACTTACAGCTCTATTATACGGCAGCAAGAATTAAGAGTTTTTCTTGTGAATGAAATTTGAACATTTCTTTAGCTGCAATTGCATGCAGAGAACCACTGGCAAGCTCAGATAATTTAGATGTTTGTAAATTAAATACTTGCCATTTCTAGCTGTTCTTTTTATGTCCCTATTCCTTTGGCTATCTAATTACCTTCAGGGCTGTGCCACTGCTGACTTCTCCCTGCTGCTGTGCACCAGGCACCTTGAAGGGTACCTTGGGTACCTTCAGCACAAGCCTCCTGGTAGGAGTTATTCAGGATGGTGGCTTGTGCCTATTATAGACTAGAGTAGTGCTTGCGCAGAGCCCTCATTTCTCTTAAGACTCAGGAAATTGGAAGGGAATAAGCCATTATTTTAAGAGGAGTCATTCATTTCACTTTCCCAGAATCTTTAGGCACCATTTGTCTTATTCCATGTACCTTCACTTGCCTGTTGTTTGCATGACAGAGGGAAGTGTCCATTTTTTAGTTTTACCTCTTTCTTTTTGTCTCTAAGATTTAGTGTTTTATTTAGATTACATCAACGGCCTCAGAAAATAACCCAATAAGAAATGAAGTATATCACATGTTGATTATTTTCTTCAATACACTTCAGGCAGATTTGTCAAGAATACATGCTTATACATTCTGCACAGAGTTTTAGCTCCCAAAACTCAGCAGCAGCAACGAGAATCAGCTAGATACCATGAGTTCTGATCAAAATGTGTAATGAGATGATTAAATTCAAATTCATAGGTGTGGTTTCTGAATATTCCACCTTCCTGCTACTGAGAGGTATAAATCATTAGTCATCAAGGTTAAGACAGAAAATAGTGAGCAAATTTTATAAATCAGAATATTCACAGATTGTCCACATTATCATATGCATTTTGAGAGAGTGACTAGGTTTTATTAACAGTAAATTAGCTTGAGCTGTTGCTAAGTAGTTCTCTTGGGCACAACACTGATAATGGCATATGTTATTTCTTTATGCCCCTCTTCCTCTCAACATTTTTAATTAAGGGTGCATGGGTGAAAGCAGTGAAGTCCCATTAATTTAATTAATGGATTGAAAGGCCATATCACCATGAATTAACATGAATTACTCTATGGAGACAACAATATTTTTTTGAAGAAAGAAACATTTCAATGAACTGCAGTCACCTAAGTAAAATAGGCAAAGATAATCAACAACCAGGATTCACTAATTAATAGATTAGGAAATCTAAATAATCTTTAAAGCAATGCTTAAACTTGGATTTTTTCTGAAGTAGATACCTAAGGGTATGTAGATTTGAAGAGGTCTGTAATTTTGTTTCAGTTATAATTTACTATTCACCAGTGCATTTTTCAAAGGAGAAAGAAAGATTGATTTTTAGTTGGGCTAGGAGAACAGAAATCAAGATATCTGTAGGAAATTTTGGTTTACTTTTTCTGCTAATAAGACGTGAGACTTAATGAGACATTTTTCTGTACTTTAGTTTTCTCCTCTGAAAAATGAAAATGTTCATTCACAAGTGGGCCTATTAAGCACATACTAACGAAGAATGCTAAACATATGGAAAAAATAAGCACCTTTTAGCATATAAGCAAGGGTTAGAACCAAAAAGTTAAAATTTTTAAAGAAAGTACTGGAAGGACTTTCAGAAACTCCAAGATATCTCTTTCTATTTGATACCAGCTTTTGACCACCTAAAGAGTAGGTGGTTTTATTTATTATTTCTAAAATTTAGATGCTGTGTAAAAATGTGGCTTCAGAAAACAGATTTTTTTTTTTTTTTTTTTTGAAACAGAAATATAAACNTGAAAACAGATTTTTTTTTTTTTTTTTGGCAACAGACTAATATACACTAAACAGTGAAATGGATTTTTCTAACACTTATTATAAAACATGAAATTTTTGCAGCTAATCAGCACTAAGTTATAGTAATATTTAGGATCTAGAAATTCCTGAAGGTTGAGTTATATATTTCTCTTCTCTTTGTTTGATTTTTAAACATATAATTTTGTTGGATTTAAACTGTTTTGTTGTATATGGGTGACATTTGTCATGAATTTTTAGAGAAGTGAATGGATACACTGTTATCTAAATATTTACATGTCAGAGTTTTCTCTGCATCTTGTCACTCATTACAACATGAGAATATGTCTGAAGTAATACAAATGCAACAGACACAAAATTTATATGGATATACTAAATATACCTGGGTTTGATCTCGTAAACAAGGAGCAGCCATATATTGATTCCTCAACAGCAGGAAAGCATGTTTTCAGAAGTGTGTTAAAGTAATTCTTCTCAATTTGTCTTATTACTTGACGTACCTTCAATGCTTGAATCAGCTTTTATCAGAATGTAAGTATGTGTTGCGGTATTTTGTTTACAAAATGCTACCAGAGTCACTTGCACATCGCTCACAGATGTATACAACTGAAGTTAAAACTGTGTCTGAAAACCACGCAGAAAGTATTTTTACAGAACAATACACTTGCTCTGCTATTAGCAGTGTTTTATGTGCAAAGAACTGATGCACCCCGTCTGCAATATTTTCTGTGTCTTCCCATTTTTTTCCAAGTACAGTTCAAGGTACTATATTTTTCCCATAAAACCTTTTAACTTTTGACTCCGAGGTATCTTAGAGACTTCTTCTGTCTCTTTGCTTTATATCGGTAGTTGAGATCAGCTGGGACATTTAAACTGACAGCCTCTCTATTTAATTTAAATGTCATGGGGCTGGTGACACATTCTCCTTAGAGCAAAGCCATAGATTTCTACAATTCACTTCTCCTGTTACATTAGAGTTAATTTTAGGCAGACTTCATTCACTAGCTATGTTCAAATAGAGCAGGCTTCTTAGGAAGATTTCTAATGGACTGGGGAATTCTTTTGTGTCCTTTTCCTTTCTCACTGTCAATCTATATTGTTATAAGACATGTCTTCAAGAAGTTTTGCTGTATTTATGCCTACGCTTTTTTTTTCCCATCCCTTGGGAAGAAACCATCTGTACTGAGAACTTGCCAGGATAGCAACAATGGCCTCCTGAGTGAATACACAGAGCATTTTTTGAGATCTTTG